>CAHIKZ030000082.1:15000-92500 GCA_903632075.3 Acanthosepion pharaonis | reverse complement strand
TGCACAAGGCTTGTCTGATCTAACCAAGGGGAGGGCTCCACAGGAAACCGCCCCGATGTGACATGTAGACCTAAAAGAGAAAATCAAGGCTAGACCCGTTCAAACGAACCAAGCTCGACTCTTTCACCCGCCTTTCGCTAAAGACTGTCGAATGCAAGCATTTTCTATCAGTTCTGATCTTCATCTTGAGCTGATGCTGAAAGAATAGGATCAGATCCTGACGAGAAAGACGGTTGCCTCGCAAGACTTCCTCCTGTCGCGTCGTCCAAATTACCATTCGGGCCGTGACCAGCAGCGTAAGAAACACCATTCGTTTCACACCAGAATACGTGGGCGACACATTGTCACACGCGTATGCGTGATCAATGGGCACGAGCTCTTCGGGAGCGAGACGAGCCGTCAACTTGCCGAAATGGTCCCATAAGGGGTGGACCCGGGGGTAATGGTAGAAGGCGTGCGAAGCCGTTTGTTCTAAACCAAGGCCACACCGTTCACAGTCTGGCAAATTCGCCAAGCCCCATATGAAGGCCTTGTCATTAAGCGGTAGCCGATTCCGAGCCAATCGCCTGGTAAGCGAAAACTCAGGGTTACTGGTTAAGACCAGTAAGAACGAAACTCTTCCTCCGACATGTCGATCTCTTCACGTAGGGAATCCTTCGCGACCCCTCCACTAAAAGACGATGGAAGACCTTTCTAGGATGAGAAAGGTCACTGAACCGAGGAATAGCCAACAAGGCCGACCGACACTCGCGAAGGAAATCCGATTGATCCTGGGGCTTACGACGGCGCTCAACCCGAGAAATGGGAGGACTGATAGTAAAGAAAGGGAACGCGTCATAATCGAATCTCCTGTCAATGCGCGGCGTAGGAAAGCCAACCTCGAGGCGAGTTTCTGGCTCGCCAAGTGTGGCATTCCCAGCCCCCATGACACGGTCGTTGTGCACAGACTCGTCTGTCGACCCGATTCCCGCGTCTCCTCCATAAAATGGAGGTTAGCCAGCGCTCGAGCGGCTTCCTATGGTCATCACAGAGAGGAAGTACGGACAATCGATAAAGGTCAAGAGGGAAAATGTATGTAGCACACACCTCCGCCCTGCCCTTCACGGACAACCTCCGTCGATGCCAAGTCTGACCGGCAGCATCGACCTTTGCTCGTACTTCAGACCAATTTTTCTCCAGCTGGAGGTCGGGTCCAAACCACACTCCAAGAATGCAGACAGGACCGTCCGTCCAACCGAAGCGGCCCGGAAGATCGACCCTCTTCCAGGCACCTAACCATAAGCCGGACGACTTGGCGCGGTTTATCTTGGCCCCTGTCACCTTTTCGTACCGATCAAGAGCCTTCAGTACCGCCTCAATGTCGTTGCAGGACGACACGATAGCAGATACGTCATCGGCGTACGCGGAAACCCTGGCTCGAGCCCCTTCAGGAACGGCGATTCCGCGTAGGGCCGGACTGCACGCCCTGTCCCTTTACACGGCGATGGAGAGGCTCCAACGCCAAAGCATAAAGTAGGGGCGACAGTGGACAACCCTGACGAACCGACCTAGACAGCGCAAAAGCTCCCGACAGCTTCCCGTTCACCTGTACCACAGCACTGGGGGAGCGATACAGGAGGCTAATCCAGCGGCAGAAGTCGGGTTCGAATCCGGCGGCCTGCAGGACAGTAGCAAGGTAGCGATGGTCAACCCTATCAAATGCCTTGGACTGATCTAAATTGATCAGCGCGGCCTCATCGTCGTCTTTTACACCCTCTATGATCGTGCGTATCAGATGCAGGTTCCGCTGAATTGTTCGGTCCCTCATAGCACAAGTCTGCTCAGGACCCAACAAAGACTCGGCAATTGACTGCAAACGCTCCTGCAGAATCTTGGCCAAAATCTTTAACTCTGTGTTTAGCAAAGTTATGGGCCTGTAATCATCTAAATCCCGCCCAACACCCTTGTCCTTTTTCAACAGCATGATCTCACCCCTGGAAATCCGGTTAAGAATGGACCCCGACTGGAACCAGTTGTTGATCACTACAGTCAAAATCTGGACAAAGATGTGCAACAGCCTCAAGTACAATTCATAGGGCAAACCATCCAGACCGGGCGACATGTCTCTGCCGACCTTCTTCAATGCCGCGTAGACTTCGCCCTTCGTGATCTCTCCCTCGCAGCTAGCCGCTTTAGTCAGCGAAATCCGAGGAAAGTCAGCCAAATAGCTGCGAAACTCCTCCTCACGGAGACCAGGCTCCTTGGTAAACCGGCTCTCGAAATGCCGCCGAAACGCCTCGCAAATGTCGTCAGTGGCCCGAAGGTATGCCCCTCTGGGGAATTGACCTCATGAATGTAACGTTCGGAACCTCGACGAATCTCTTCCTTGCGCATATCTGCGCCCATGTTCACAGCTTCGGAAGACATCTTGCTTAACTTATGACTAATTACCTGGCCCATGTAGCGCTCGCTATTCAACCGCTCCAGGGCCTCCCTAGCTAAGGCTATCTCTAGGGGATCCCCCCAGCCAAAACTAGCCTTAAGCGTCTTCACCTTATCAGCTCTATGTAGGGCGAGCCGTTTGCTGAAATCAGTGGTGAAAGGCACGGGAAGAGAAAGTAGAGAGGCTCCTTGCTTTTGGACGGACCCTGATAGCTTTTGGTAAATCAGGGACGGAGAGCGAACTGGATCTGTCCATGACACTCTCCGTCCTACTACGGCCAGAGTGCCTTTGCTAAGGTTCATCTTCCTCCTCGTCTTCTCTGCTCCTTTTAAGGGAATTTGCATGAGGTGGAGGCATATTTTCGACCTCCATCGGCATGTCCATCTGTTGTTGCTGTTTTTGTTGCTCTTGGTGTTGCTGTTGGTGTTGCTGCTTGTGTTGTTGTTACTGCTGCTGTCGTTTCTGCTGCTGTTGATGTTTATGGTGCATCTGCTTTTCCTGCACCTTTCTGGTAGGCTGCACCTCCTTTTGTTGCTGCTTCTCTAGTATTTTTTGCTTCTTTGGTTGGGGTACGTCCTGTGAAGACTGAACATTAGGGGATTTCCGACGCCTTCCAATCTTCTTCCAGACTCCTTCCGTCGTTTTTGTGGTTGACCCCTCCTCTGCTGCTGCTCTCGTTGCTGGACGGGCTGGCTGTTTTGTACTCCTTGGCCATGTGCCCTGAAGCACCACACCGACCAGCAATAAGGTCTCCTGCCCTCCACGACCACCAGCATCCGTTTGTCACGGCAAACGAGAACATTCGGTATCTCTCCGAAATTTTTCGGTTCACCATGACTTGAACTTCCATGTCTCCTGTTGCTATTCCTATTTTAATTATGATGGCCCTTGCTTCATGGACTTCACCATATTTGGTGAAAAAGGCCCCCATTCTATCTTCTGAGATATCCACGGGTACTCCATGTATAGTTACTTTTATCCTGCGTGTGCCCATATACTCCGTCTCTAGACGCAAGTTTTTTGTTGTCAACACGCTTCCAGCTAACCCATTAGCTTGTTACTCCGTTGCCAACAATATGTCCCATAGTGCATTAGTTCTTTTGGCTGATTTGTAGAGTTTTCAGGGTTTCTTCCATGCTCTCCCTGCTGACCCCAATTAATTTTCAAGTTTTAACAGGGAAATTGTCCGAGTACATACGGCATCCAGTGTTTCCTGAATGGTTAAGAATTCACTCCCTTTGAATGATTCTTCAAATTTCTTTCTTTGATTACTGTAAAAGGCGAGATCTTTTTTTAAACGGCCTACTTTCAGACCAGGTCGTTTTTGCTGGTGACACCGGTTTAGAAGATGGTGTATTATTTTGTCGTTGTTACTGTCCGCCATGATGGTTTTTACGGACCCCCACGACGAACAGATAATGGCTTCCTTTATTTTTCCTCCACAAACGAAAAACAATAGTCAAGAACAAACACAAAAGTAAACAAGAACGTGAAAAACCAAAAAGTAATCAACAATTTAAAACAAATACAAAAAAGATAAAATGAAAACGGGGGGGATACAAAAACGAAATTAGACAACAAAAAGAAAGGAAAAAACTTCACAAAACTAAAACAGGAAAAAACTGAAAAATTCAAAAATAAATAAATTAAAAACACAAAAAGGAAAACAAACAACGAAAGAAAGTAAAAAATACACAAATAATATACACAAAACTGAAAGATTTGAAAAAACGTTTCAAAAATTAAAAATGCTTAGCAGTTTAAGCGCAAAGAAATACTCAAGTTGGGCCACTAGCTTCTGAAGGAGAATCTCAACTCAGAAAAGCTAAAATCTGATCACACCTCTCGATTCGTGCCTTGACCTCTCAGCCACATAGGACCTCCTGATCAAACAAGGCCCGATATGTGTTCAAATGTACTATTCGGGTTCGATTAGGAGGTCCTATGAGGCTGAAAGGTCAACGCACCTCAAGTGCTTTTATAATTGAGACTTTAAGATTTGCTTAGTGTTTTTATATATAATGAAGTTTTAAGTAAATTATTGTTGATTTGTACGTAAACATCTAAAAATAGACTGTTCATATCACTAAGATTGTATATGTATTTCAATATCGAATTTTGCTCAAAGGTCGATTTTCGCTTTTCAATTTGCTTAAGGTTTTACGTGGGTTTCGTGGAGATTTTTGGATTCGTTGTTTTATTAAACACATCTCGATTTCACCATGATGAAGGAAGGGCCAAAGCGGTTACACGCAAACCAATGGCATTAGTTTGGACTAATACCATTGGTTTGCGTGTAGATATTCTCGTTATAGCCTAATTTTTGGAAGAAGGGCTAAAGTACACTATTTGCATTATCTGGACTATTGTCCCCATCTTTGTCGCCATATTTATTACAACGTTTCGGCCATTGTACGTTCAGGCCTTCTTCAGGTGGTTAGAATGTCGAACTGAACCCTTTAATTCGCTCACTGGGGTAGACTGTTTTAGTTCCACGTGCCATGTTTAATGGATGTCAGTTATCATTTATCTCCTGTTAATTCTCCTCTCCAGGTTCTCCACTGCCTTAACCGGGTATTGAACTCACACTCTTTGGGTCATGTCACTGGAATACAATATGGAACCAGTAATAAGGAGTGCCAGAGAAAAGCGATAATGTAACAGAGAGAGAGCCCCCCCACACACACACACACACCAGGTGGGTTTATTAATCAACGGTTCTAAAGGATTGGGAAGAAGGTACTAATTAGTTGGGTAAGAAGGGATTCCGGAGTAATTCCAGAAAAAGTTTTTCTTTTTAATTAGTTGTTTCTGGGATTGAATTATTAATTAACTAGGTGAATTAATTCCATAGTAATTAATGGACGGGTTCGTTAGATAAAGCTTATGATAAATGGTGAATTGGATTTTGGGTGGTCTGCCGGGCGAAATCCAACCAGAGCTCTCAGACGAGATAAGTGCTTTTCGCTGGGCTTAAGTGGACGTTGTCTACGGAAAACCCAGCAGAAACTCCGAATCCGATTTTAGTACCTCTTGAAAACTGGGTTCCCGCGGAGCTTCGGAGATCCAGCGGAAAACACATGGTGGTCCAGGCGATTTGCATATCAAAATTCGTGGGCGGTGCCTAAAAACGGTTTAGCTCCGCCTCTCTCTATATAAGCGGCCTGCACGCTTGGGTTGAGCAGATGAGATCGGAGATCAGATCGGATAGGATTGGAGAACGCGTCGGAACGCGAGAGAAGCGGCAGACGCGGCAGAGAGAGAGAGAGAGAGAGCGAGAGAGACTGCAGATCAGGGACCGCAGATCACAGATCAGAGAACGCGAAGGAAAACCGGGCGGAAACGGCTTAGTGGGTCTTGCTGATCTGGCCACTTGGTTACATGCGTCAAAAAATCGAACCCGTGTGAATCTTGTTAACTTCGTCAACAAAGCTGAGAAAAGCCGACTGCTATATCGGAGTGGTCGGACGAAGAACCACGACTTACCTCCCTTAGTACAGCCGAATTTCGACCGACATAATTGTGTCTTTCTCTCTCTGTGACGTTCCGACCCAAACGAGTGAATCTCGTTAAGACAGTTTGCATTCGTGCAATTTCGTTGGTAGTGATATAAAAACAGTAGCCTTGAAGGGCTCTTTGTACAGGAACCGAAAGTGTTGCTTATATTTTTTTCTTTCTTTGTGCCCTTGTGGTTTCGACAAGAACCTTCCTGCACAAATAGCGATTTCTTTCAGCGTGAAGCCCAGCCATTTAATTCATCCTACCTACGGATCGTTCTGAGGGATCGAAATACTGCTATTCGGATCAAAAATTCACAACATGGCGGATAGTGGTGGTTCCTTCAGTTCACCAGAGGAGGACCGGGTGGTTTACTTTCGGCCAGAACCACCGGAGAGACAGGACAGAGCTGTAGCCGGCAGGGCTTCTACGTCAGAATAATAAAAAAAATTGACAATATGAGCTCTGGCAAAAACATGAAATGATAATAGGAAAAAATTGCAATATGAGTACTTGTAAAATACCCAGACATTCATATACAGATGTCCTCAAGGACACATGACACAGTGGATAAAGGCGTTAGTTAAATCCAGTGACAGGACCCAAAGAGTGTGAGTTCAATTCAGTGGAGAACTTGGATAACTGATAACTGACATCCATTAAACATGGCACGTGGAACTAGAACAGTCTACCCCAGTGAGCGAAATTAAGGGTTTAGTTCGTCATTTCAACCACCCGAGGACGACCGGAGCGTACAACGGCCGAAACATTGTAATAAATATGGCGACCAAGATGAGGACAATAGTCCGAATAATGTAAATAGTGTACATAATACCTCATCTCAAAAATATAGACAGATACTGAAGGGCTAAAGTGTGTTTGTAAGATGATATTGATCGACTTCGGAAGAGAATTTCCACATGAATCTAGGACATTATGTGTTGAGGTTGTTGTATTGATCTTGAGAAATGTGTTTAATATGTTTATAGGTTTTCACCGTTCTGTAAAAATATAACCAGATTGATAGTTATTCTGTTCATTCTTAATAGTTCGCCGTGATGAACCCGTTTAATTATGTTTTAGTAACTCAAAGGAAGTATTCCAATGAGATCTCAACTTATTGATATAAGGAGCAATCTGTTCATAGATTTTATTTGCTCCCTTTTTCTTTTTTTCCTTCCCTCCTTTCTTTCCTTCCTCTGTCTGGCCATTTTTATTTCAATAATTTATCATCCATTAACTTGAAAAATCATTGTAAATTTTATTTCAATTTGCAAGGTGAAAATGATCTAATGTAACCTTAATTCTTATTGTATGAAATATGTTGCACTGTTTAATTTAAGCATTGAGCTCTATGTGTGAATCAGTTTTAATATATAATATTTTATATTATATTAATAGGACTCACTTGGATTATATACCAACGCATTATTACACACACACACACACACACGCACGCACAATTATTTACACCAATGTATGGATTAATAAAATAATAATTCTTAGTAATAATGTATTAAATATCCGTAATATTGTAAAATCGCTAAATAATACTTATTTTGAATAGAAAATCGGTGTACTGTATACAACATCTTACCTTAAAAATAAGCAAATTGTTACAAATATGTATTTTAATAAAAAATATAATAAATGTATAATAATATCAAAATTATAATCACATATAATAAGCAATAGACAGTATAAGAATAAATAGATGAATAAAAATATTCATCACTTTAAAAAATACAACGCTTTCTTGGAACAATGAAAAACACGTCCATTCGTGTTCCAGTGTTTCTTCATTTTATAAATTAATAAAAGCGCCTCTGAACTGTATATTTTTATTAGGTTTCACGACTGATTTTGAAGAACTAAAGGCAGGCATGTCCAAAGTCCAGCCCGGGGGCTCCCCATTTAGGCTCGCGGTCAAATTTCATATGGCCTGCATACTGTCATAGAATGTATCACTTACGGCCCTCCAGTATTGTGAATCAGAGTACGTTAAGTACACCCCTAAGAAATGCAATTTCATGTTTAACCAAAAGATGGGCGCAGCACTGTGTGGCCGTCCTCTGGAGGTGTGACCCTGACATTGGCCTCTTCCAGACAATTTCTAAAAATCACTGCCTTTGAATCAGACTATTGACCTTGAACCAGATCTGGCAGTACAGACCCCAGTATCACGTTTCACATTAATGCAGGCAAGTTATTTGTTTTGGTCATCTGAGATGAATAAATTCTAAAATGTTAGTGAATTAAATTTGTTTTGTGTTGGTCAAAATCAGTTATAAATATATCTGGACACTTGGACATGTGTCACTTTACGTTTTCTACTTCTTAATATGATGAATGTTGGTGTTATGTTCCTAGTCATATATTTAACTTAAACGTTGACAGACAACATTAATCACCAATAATATATAATATGTAAGATTAAACTGAGATATATTATAGCTTCCTGGAACTTCTTCGTTCTTAGACATATTTTACTTCATCGTATATGGGCTTCAGATATGACAGGCTGAGTGATTTTGGTAAGACCTGTTTAAATTCATTTGTCATCCATGTGAAGAAATGAAAATATGCCATTTGCAATAAAATTTTCATAATATAGTTCATTTGCATTTAATTTGAAGGGTTCAAAGAATGCCAAACAGAATGGTTGACCCTCATGCATATTCACTTCATCAAATCTGGCGCTTAAAAAAAAAAGTTTGGACATACCTGCTTAAAGGGATGAAAGCTGAATTCTCTTTCTCCTTAACAACGAAATGTATGAGAGCGAATGTTCCAGGCCTTTTAGTCCAAAAGGGTTAACAGCCGAATTTAACAAAACTTTTATGGATACACTTTTTGAGAAATTCAAACAAAGAATTTTGTAAATTCTCCAGGTAATTCTGGTTCTGATATCTATTTTTGAGGTTTCATAACCTTGACTCTAACTTGGTCATCTCCTAAAAATCACTTGCTTGTAAAATCTATTATTTCTTTATAAAATATATCTTCACAACTTAACACTCCTTTATGATAAGCTTTCAACAGTAATGAAAATGGAAGAGAGGGGGTATTTGTTTTTTCCTAGTACTGTTTAGGAAAAACTCTAATTAAGTCCATCCTATACATTTCCTTATTTATGAAATGATATAGTTAAAATTTCCATTGTTAGTCACATTTTAAAAATGTTCTGCGAAATCCATTTCTTTTTCAATGAAACTGCTAGTACTGTTCGTCATTATCTGTAGTGTCCATTTTATTTTTGATATTTTTAAAAAAAGAAAATAACATTTTAGTATTATATTATTGGCTATAGTTTCATGTAGACTGAGCAATTTTTGCTATTATTATTATTATTTAAATATTTTAAGGGACATTTTAAAATAAGAAAGAATAACAAAAAAGGAGTGACGAAAGAATGTTTACAGTACCGTAAAGTGGTATCTTCGAAATACAAAAACACATTTAACATAAAAATAAACAGTTTAAATTTATCCTCTCTCCTTAGAGGACGAGAAAGGTGCGTAGCAACTAAAATTTTTAAAAAATCAATTGTTTTTAATAACCTCAAAACTTTCACTCTCACTAAACGCGAAACTTTTATTCACCTTTCGCCAAATTTCGCTGAAGAGAGTCATACCCTTTCTGGGTATTTATTTTGCATAAGGACAAAATTGTGGCACAAGGCCGAGAGTCATAGCCTTTCTGTCCTGATCTTAACTTTAAGCTTAAAAAAAGCGATCAGTTGGGAAAAGGAGAATTTTTCACCTCCATGAAACTCTTTCTGTCGCATTGTCGAAATCACGACTCGCATAATGCCCTGTAAGCACAAAAGTATATAGTCCTCATCCATTTTAAATGACGTAACTAGCTTCCAGGACAAAAATATTTCCGTCCAAGACGCGGACTATGTAGCTCTCAATTAGCTCACACAACGGGTGTAAGAGCTTCTTGCCGACCCAGAGGTTCCCTCACAACACCAGCTAGGTGACTGATGCCACGTCGTTGCTGAGACACTTCAACACGGGCGGCGATAGTAGCGGTACTCATACTTCGTAAGGCCAAGCTCGCCAATGAGATCATCTCGAGCACCCTCACTCAATAGCACTATAGCATAATAACGCCTTCAGAGAAGACGCTGAGGTGTCTGAAGCGATGCTTCACCCGTAAGAGGTAGCCCAGCGCGTTACAACACTCCCAATAGATGGAAGAGTTAGGTTCGCGGCAATTGGCGCCCCCCCCCATCCGTATGAATACTTCTCAGGGGTGGAAATGCTTAGAACAAGATCCCCGTTCCAGAATTCTGCATTAGAACACATCCGCTCTAGGAAAATCAAGCGGAACGTATGTCAACGAATCTCATTCCCAGACCGCCTTCAGCAGAATGGAGGCAGCAGACCTCGCAACGTACCACCTTGACGTCTCATAGGAGGTCGCAAAAGATTTGAACAAACTTGATTAGTTCGGCAACGGGAGCGGAAGAACGGGGAGCCAATAAAGGAGAATCGGGTAGATATGCAAAACATATACTCCCCGCTTCAAGTAAAGGATTCCTCCAAGCCCAGGGACAAGCTACAACCTCGACCTTCCACTCGAACTTCTGATCAATACATTTCCAGCTGTAGGCCGGAACTAAACCAGATAAGTATATTAATCGGCTCGTCTGTCCAAATGAAGGGCCCGGAAGAGAATCTCTCTTCCACTCACCCAACCGCAAACCAATCGACTTATCGCGATTGATCTTTGACCCCGCTATTATCTCATACGTGTCAATTTCTTTGCCGTCTTCATCTAACTCAACAGTGCTCTTGACAAATAAATCTGGGCAAACTGAAAGCTTCGATCAGTGCCCCAGTGCACTCATATAAGATCTTACTTAAGAAAAGCCTCGAGAAATCGATCATTCACCCTATCAAATACTGATCCAAGTTGATCAGCGCGAATTCATTGTCAACTTTTTCGATAATCAGGCGTGCCAAATTAAGGTTGTCCTGAATAGTCTTGCCTCTCACAGCACAAGTCTGCTCCAGACTAGATTAACTATAACCATTACCTATGATATTTGCCAAATTTTTAACTGTTTAACATAGATAAAAGGTGAGAAATATTTATCCCATTCTCACGGTTTAGGTTTTTACACAGCAACTTGTTTCCACTTCTGGGGTATCAATAAACACAGTTAAGAGAAAGAAAAACAGATGACTGCCTCAAGTATACCTCATAGGGAAAATTATCACAGGAATTTTGTCTCGCATGAACTCTTTCAGCGCTTATGAGATTTCTGTCTCAGTGATGACCTACTTACAATCGACCGTTTCAAGATAATAGAAGTCAGTTAAGAATGTGTCAATTGAACAGGACTCAACACGGGTTACTTATTAAAAAGCTCCTAAAAATAAATTCAAAGGACGCTTTTGTTTGTAATTAATTACCTGTCGTCCGTCGGGCAATGTAACGCTAGCAATATGTCAATCAGTCGTACTGTGCGGCTCCTCTTGCTGTAGTTCAGCGGCCATGTTTCTCGCCTCAAAAGGCATTCTCTTTAAACAAGCCCTAATTACAAAAAGCTTAGAGGATGTAAGCAAATCAGCCCTTTAATTTTTGGCCCCCACTTTTTTTTTTAGTTTAATTCCTCAGCTCTCCTTTTATTCTATGGTAGGTATGGGACACACTTCGGTTTTCAATTTTCGTAACTGTTATTGTGTCTGAATAAAAGTATGAGTACGAGTTGAATTTTGAAGTCCCGCACTTCCTTTCCTCTAGTTTAGCACTGTGGCCTTTTCTCTCATCAACACACCCTTTATTTGATTCTGTAAATATGTTATGTCATTGTACATAACTATTCAGGATAAATTTTTAAATGTTATTCTTTTATTCTACCATAAATTCTACGTATGGAATTATTAGAATATTCTGTTTTTACCTCGTAGAATATGCCTTGCTACGTTCAAATGTGTTTTTGCTATATTTTCAGTATAAAGTAAGTAATATATATTTTCCAAAATTATCTTAATGCTTAATTTTAATAATATTCTTAAACAACTATGTCTGACAGATATTGATTTTTAGGAGATTTTTTAAACGGTCTTAGATTTTCTTTCACCATTATTTGATTAAAATGGCGAGTCGATTATAAATTGAACGTAAGATTTTAAAAATCTTTTAAAGTCAAATTTATCCCTTGAATCGGCAAACATCACAATGTCTATTGACGTTATATCATGATTTTCTAAGCTTAGCTTAGATGTGACATAAGGCCGAAAGTATGGTGCACCGAGTGTGAATCGAACTCATTATTCAGTCGTAATTGATCTACGCTTGGAAAATGGGGCACTTCGACGTGGTGTAAATGTCACCACGTCAAAGTGCCCCATAATAATAATAGAATAATAATAATAAAAAAGGTAAATAATAATAGAAGTGACGACGAACTCACCCCGTTGGCGTTATATGATAAAAAAACTTGACACGAATTCGTATTGGCAACTCTAGACTGAATTGTTGCCTTTAGTACATATGATGGATCATAATACAAAAGAAAATCAATATTTTTGTAAACTAATTTTTTTATAAGTTTTCTTCTATTTTAATTAGGGCAATCATTACTTTTAAAAAATGTTAATTCTGGAACGCATTTTTATTTCAATAAGGTCATATTTTGAAATTGTGTAGACCTCATCTTTATCTTCTGTAAAATAAAACATTTTAACATTTTTGATTTGTTCCTTAAAATGAATATTGCAATTACCGTGTATGCTTTATATAGGTACCTCCATTAATTCGGTATAAATTTTCGATACATAAGGTTTAAAATAAATTTTTTAAAATAAAAATGCATTCTTGAAGATTTGATTTTAGCTTTAATTGCTTTCAATGATTAAATTTACTACGTCCAGTAATCAAAATATTCTGTTGTATTTCAAATCAAAATTATATTGATCGGTATCTCAACTTTTTGACCGTTTTAAGAACACTTTAAGTGATCGTTT
Organism: Acanthosepion pharaonis; assembly: GCA_903632075.3. Classification (NCBI taxonomy): domain Eukaryota; kingdom Metazoa; phylum Mollusca; class Cephalopoda; order Sepiida; family Sepiidae; genus Acanthosepion; species Acanthosepion pharaonis. The sequence continues at coordinate 79,597 of CAHIKZ030000082.1, read as the reverse complement.
TCTTAATTTTATGAAATTTATAAACAAAACATTATCGGTTTTAAAAATTTTCCAAAAATAATATTTTCGGGTAATAAAAGTTTGAAAAAAATTAGATGATTTACATTCTCCAAGAGTCCTACTCATAAAAAAAAATTCTGGAAATAGAAAGGAATTTCACGAAATTTCATGAAATTCAGTGGGTGGGTAAGATATGTAAAAAAAAAAAGATAACAAGATTTTCTAAAATAAAAAATAATTTCATTCATTTGTGAATAAGTTCTGAAAGTTTCATCAAAATCCGGCAATTATTTGATTTTTACAAGAATTTCTAAATCAATGTTTTCACCGGAAAAAAGCATAAAAAAGTATTTGTAATTATTACGTCCACCAATGATGTAAACAAAACCATATTTTGAACCAAAATTTCGAACGTGTAGAAATAGGTACCTCCACGAAATCGCTAAAAAAAAGAGCATAGCTTGATGAAGACGCCAACCTTGCTGGAAACAAAATTTTATCAAATAAAGGGTGTGTTGATGAGAGAAAAGGCCACAGTGCTAAACTAGAGGAAAGGAAGTGCGGGACTTCAAAATTCAACTCGTACTCATACTTTTATTCAGACACAATAACAGTTACGAAAATTGAAAACCGAAGTGTGTCCCATACCTACCATAGAATAAAAGGAGAGCTGAGGAATTAAACTAAAAGAAAGTTTAAAATGGAAAAAATGGTCAATTTTGCTGACTCAAAAAAAAAAAAAAGAAAAGATTTTAACGAAAATTTCGGACGTGCTAGGAACGATTAAAAAATGTAAAAAATACCCCCAAAATACTTTGATATTTCCTCTTAATAAAAGCAAACATTTAGACGATAAAATTTTGTTTTCTTTAAGTTTGACGTCTTTTTATCATGATATGCTCTTTTTTAGCGATCTCGTGGAGGTACCTATGCTAGAAAGGATTAAAAATTTCAAAAAATACTTTGGTCTTTCATCTAAAAATAACAAACATTTTGACGATAAAACTTTATTTTTATCAAGTTTGTGACCTTTTTCATTATGCTATGCTGTTTTCCGCGCAAAAGGTGAGTTACCTAAAATGATTTATATGTTCCTAAACTCAGTATTTACTTGTAATATATTGGTTAATTCATTTTCAAATTGTGTAGGAAATTCTGTTGAAAGAAATGTAGGAGATATACATTTTTTGTTTTCAATCAATGCAATTAACTACGATGTAACTTGTGCAAAAATGATGACAGCTGAAAAGTAGGCATGGTTACCAGTTTGCGCACATATATTATAATTATCATATAATAATATCCCATCAACAGCCATATTATATTTTCTTAATTAATTTTAGAATAGTTGGAAATAACATTTTCCGGATATATTTGCATAGTTATTTATTAAAGGAAATAGTTTTTAAAAACAAAATTTGAGAGTGGTACACCTTTTGAAAGAATAAATTAAGACTTTAAAAAATATCGAATTATTAAAGTTGAAGTTATAGAAAATTACACAAAAAATCTTTAAAAAATATCAGAGATATTTTTTGAATAGAATGTAATTTCTGAAAAAAATGTTCAAAAAGGGTCACATTTTATTTAAAATAATTAAAGACTACGTCATTCATATCGACTTTTCTTTTGAATTTTGTTTTATCATTTTCTCCATATTTATTTTTCAAGGATTTAAAATGTGTAACCCTCATTGTTATCCGCGACGATAGACAAATGAAAATCATCACATTGAAAAAGGGCAATCTAATGAAAAAAGAAAAAACCTTTTTAACATTTTGAATGGATACTGCTTTATCTCTCTCTCTATATATATATATATATATATATATATATATATATATTTCAAAGTTTTTTTTTTTTACTCAGATGTTAAATTTTCCGCCATGAAAATTGGAGATACCTAATAATAATAATAATAATGTGTACAAGGCTCAACAGCTTTTTGTGCCGTCTGAAAAGTTTTAAAATAATCATTTTTTGTCATCTTGTAAGATATATATAATATATACATATATATCAGGTGGATAAAATGAATTCCGTTTAACTTTTTTGATGTTTTACTGAACCAATGTATTATATATTTCACTTACCTTCATTTTCTTAAAAATTTTATCTCGATTTCTCCTTCGTATTTCCTCTTCCTCCCTCTTCTTAACAAGCTTCAAGCTTCAGAATCTCCTCATTTTTATATTTAGTTTACGTAGGTTGATAACATTTCTTATACCCAATTACAAGAAATAGGCATACGTTTCTTGTTCTCTTTTTGTAATTCCGAGCGTTGTTCCATTCATTATACCATGTGTATTTTCATGATAATCTGAAATAAAATCCCGGGAAGAATAATGTAACAGCGATGGTGTTGGTTACTACTTTCGTCTTTTCTTCTCACTTATCATTTCTAGCGTAGATGTAGTGCGTCGGCTATTCGTCTAACTAGTTTAGTGACATCGCAAACAGCAATATATTCAGGTTGAAGAAGTCACAAGCCTAAAGCAAGCCCTTATCAAACAAAATTCAAGCCGACAGATTCCTAAAGTAATCGAACCTTTGGAATAATGAAAAATGTAAGCTTTTTATAAGTATTAAAAGTTGATGTTATACAGCATTTCATCTTTTCGAGCGAAGATAATTCTTAAAATAATATTAAAAAAGACAGTGGACAATTACCTAAATAATATATAAATAGATATTCCCAGATATTTGCTAACGCATGAGCATACATGATTTAAAAATGCCTGAAACTTAATAAAAACAAAGTTTTATCGTCCCGGTCTTTGTTATCTTTAAGACAAAAGACCAAAGGATTTTTTATTATTAAATTCTATTTTTTTTAGAGCCTTCAAAATTTTGGTTAAAAATTGTCTTTTACGTGTCGTCGTCAGCATGTGACTATTAATCAGTATGGTGGATTTTAGCGTCTTTTTTTTTTTGGATTTGGAAATTTTTTCCAGAATTAAAAATTTGTCGGATTTTAATGAAACTTTCAGGACTTCACAAATTAATGAAATTATTTTAGAAATTTTTTTTTTTTTTTTTTTTAGAAAATTTTGGTATTTTTTTTATATTCTTACGTCTGTTACTCTCCAAACCACACACACTTATTTAATTGATGAAATTTCCAGAAATTCATTTTTGTAGCGCATAATGTTTATATTAGTTAAGCACAAGTCCTTGAAAAATTTTAAATCGTCAATTTTTTTCTTTTTTGTAAAACGGGGCTCTCAGTTACCGAAAAGCTGCTCTAAATTGTAAATTTAAAAAATGCAACAAAACTAAGACCTTATTTAATTAGAAAAGCTTTTGATTGTTTTATGGATAAGTTATATTATAGAGATTAAATTTCGATGAATAATGACTTTTTACAAGATTTTATTCATTTTTGTTTAAATTTTAATTATAATAATTTATAAAGATTTAAATCTTTTACAAATAAAATTCTCAATGAATTTGTAGCTGTTAGGTGATATTGTAAAGCTATTAAAGAAACATAGTAAAAACTATATTTACAAATCATAAATGGAATAGCTTATTACAATCAAAGACTCCCAGTATTCGGAAAATAATTTAATTTTTTGTTTGTATAAACGTCATTTTTAGTAAATACGAACGTCCAGACACGACATTATCGGAAAATATGAGCGGTAAGTAAATTTAAAATTTATTGGTAATGGTCTAACATTTCCTCAAAAGGGATTCGAGGTTAATTCTCTCTCCCCTATGGCCAGAAAGCGTGACAAATTGGCTCACACCTCTAACCACCAAAGAACTAATCAAATACCTACCTATTATAAAGACACACACACACATATATATATATATATATATATATATATATATAACCAGTTTCTATTTGTATACAAAAGAAAATAAACCTTATTCAAAACAACGTGATATAGAAGTTCGCGCGTGAGTGAGTTGAATTGTGGATAAGTCCTTGTTGCTAGGAAACTTGTCCAGGCTTTCCCGCATCAAAGGGCTGAGGTTAAAAATTGGTTTGAGGGTAAAGCGGCAATATTAGAGCGGACAAACTCTCTTTTAGGCGCGTACGAATAAAGAAAAAACTCCTGCTCGGTGAGTAACGATAAAAAACGAAAGTGTTTATTTATAACATATACAGAAAAAATAAGGTAAAAGGGTTAAAAGGACAATTAGGAGAGAAATAAAGGGAAAAAGAGAAAATGTTCTTAACTTAAAAAAGGCTTGCTCAAAATATTTCTCTGAGCGCCTAAAGAGTTCTTTAAGCGATTAGATATTATTGTTAAGGTTCAGAGAGATACACTCACAGTTCTTGTAGAGTTGGAAATTTGTTCGCAGATGCAGATGAAGGAATCCTGCAGCTGAGTGAGTTTTTAGGTCGACGACAGAAGTCCAGTGGGCTCGTCAGAAGGAGTGGTGAAGGGATGCAGCTTTGGATTGGTCTTGAATAGTGGACCGACGTTCGTTTTTGATAGCCCTTTTTAGTAGTTCTTTGGTGAAAGAAGTGCTGGAGCTCTCCTAATGTCGACCTCGCAGACGGTGGGCAGAAATCTCACTGTCGAAATAGGCAAGATTCTCCAAATTTATGGAGTTTTGGTAGGCTCCAATGGATCAGGGACTTTTCCCTCCAAAATCGTTGTACAAATTTCCTGACCCCTCTGACCAATGTCAGAAAACACATTCTTATCTCTGATAAGAATCGGGGCCTTGGAAGCCGGTTTTGAAATTAAAAAGAGGTTGGAGTGAGGATAGAAAAAATAGCGAGAATGTGAACTTGTGAAATTGTTGTTCTCAAATTAACTTCCAACATTGTGGTGGATGTGCAAATTTTAATGAATGAATGGGTCGTGAATCTGATTAGCTAGGTGTAAGATAGTTAGTGTCGACCAGCCTCAACCCATCCCCCTTTTAGGTCTTGTACCACAATTGTATTTCATATGCAATAAATCTCTATATGGAAGTTCGCACGTGAATTGGAATTTTCGGTCCAGAGAAAGTTAGAGCAAAGCAAAATTAAAAATACGACAACCAACTGCCACAAATTAGGATCATCCGTCTCCAATTTCATCCTCCAGAACACAACAAATGAAATCTTAACAAAACAAATATATGGAGAGTTGGAGAGTGACTCACTCAGTACGACCTTTTCGAATACAGATTTATCCTCAAAAGTTAAACAAAAAAATGCGGACTTTCAAAACGAAACAAAACTATAAACGCGCGAATAAAAAGGAAACATAAATAAGTAATTGTTGAGTAAATTTTACACAGAATTTTGCTTTCTCGATACTTATCTGGTTTCTATTAAACTCCTTATTTCCTTTTATTGATACATTTAGAAAGGCATTTAGTTTTTAGTCCTGTTATAAAAATGTCACTAGAAGCACAAATACAATAAGTTATTATTAACGCACCTGAGTTCATTGAGACTTGTGTGAGCGGGTGGGGGTTCACTATTATTGAATCTCAATTCCAGTCAGGATAAGTGACATCAGAGGAAACAAAATTCTATACTGTGATCAGTGCATTACCTTCTTCATTACTAAATTACCAACTTCATTAATTAGTACTCCAAAATATGAAGAAATGAAAAACTCGGTCATATCAGCGTATGAGAGGACCGAACCACAGATACTGAAGAAGCTGATGAAGACTACCATAATAATTCACCATTCATTAGCATATCTGCAAGAGTTCTGACAATAGCGAATCGTACATCTACAGGCAGAAACGGACATAAAATCCCATCACACATAAACAGAAAGACAATACTATCCTTTTGGTAGAAACCAGAACGCATATCTACTTTGATGCCCAGGCCCGAACCTTCAAGCCGATAGTAGTTTAATCAGGTAACTTTGTTTCTGAAACCAGATACATGGATAAGAAAAAGAAAAGACCCTGTACTAAAGCGAAAGACAATATTACACGCACTCAGCGTACTCCCCGACCTCAATATAAACCCAGGAAAGAGGGCTTTCGTGTCAGTTCTTTCTACCCTTTCGACAGAAAGCGGGACAGACTGGTTCACTCCTCAAACCACTAAAGAATATAAAAACCAACATTCTTCGCCAACCTCTGCAAGTTAATAATAAAATTTTAAAAATTGAAACATCCAATGAAATAGATATTTTATTCACCATGAAATGATCAATTTTGTTTTTAATTTGTTGATTCAGTCAAACTTTATCACATTACGTTAATTTCTACGCTTGTATGATTTCAAACTAGAACAAAACAAATTTGAAGCGACCACGAATTTGGAAACAAATCAATCAATAAAAAATGAAATTGAAGTTTCAAAAATTTCAGTTTACAAATTCAGGAAAGTGGCTATCATTAATGAAGCTATATATATATATATATCGATGTATCTACTGATAGAAAAAAACACATTTGTTAATCTTTACTTACCAACCTATTTACTTTTAGTTTCTACATTTCACCAAATTACAATGACTCAGCAGTGACCTTAATACAAAGATTTACCATCTATATTTAAATGAAAAATAAAGTTTGTCATTTTATAACAAATAAAATGCAATGTCAACATCTACTATTTAAACACAAATTAGAAAAATGTTACTTATTGCCCGCAAGTCTTGTCACTCATACATAATATAATTTTTATTTCAGATAGCTGATACAAGTTTCTACAGTTTGGAAGAGAAGTAGGGGTTACAAGACTTTCGGACCACTCTGTACAATAATTACAAAAACAGTTAAAATAACATTAGCAGCAGAAACGAAGTGCCTGACCAGCTGGTCATTAAGTTGAAAACATTTTACAAAACTGTCAACAACAAAAATTCAAAATCATAAAACTAGAAAAACTAGTCTCACTCGAGGTCAAACGCAGTCGTGAAAATATGACTTTTTGCCGGCCTCTTAAGTTAAATTCTTTATTATCTGTCTCCCATCAACATAATGTTATCAGTACAGTAAAAGAAAAGAAAACAATCATAACCACAAAAGAGAACTATTAACCAACTTTGTAAGTTGCATAAATCAATATAAACCAAGGCAAAGTACTACCTTAAGACTACTTTTCAGAACTAGTAGTAAATTCATAATGCTTCTTAAAGAGAAAGAAAACTTTATAACACCTCCTCAACTCCTTTTTTATCTGAGGAAGTCTTAAGAGAAACTGACTAAAACGCTATCAGAAGTGAGGATAGTGTTACAAGTAAAGAAGGAAGAGTATATTTATTGAGGGTTTCATTTAAACTCTTTTCGATTTTGCATACCCCAGACGTTCATCTTTGAATTTTTTCCGAATTTCTTTATGCAATGTCCTATATTCCGTGCTATACCTTGGCATTCTTTTTGTCTCCTTTTCATCATGTCGAGAATTTCATTTGTTATCCATTTCTTTTTTCTTTCTCTATTTTTTCTTTGGGATGATCTCAATTGTTTCTCTTAATGTGTCTCATTTCGAATTTGCATTCTCATTTTTTCATTGTATCTACTTTTAATGCTAGCCATATATTTCTCCTTCATATTCGGGTCATTCAGGCATCTATGGCATTGCAATTTCGGTGCTGCCTTGGCACTCTTCGATTTGCATAATTTCACGCTAAGTTTATATATCAGTAGAAATTGGTCGTTCCCGCAGTAAACATTTTTCTAGTGTAAAACTGCATTCCTGAATCTCTTATTGATAATTATATGGTCGATTTGTCTTTTTTTCTTTTCTTTTTTTTTTTTTTTTTTTTTGTTTCTCTTCCTGTGCTTCTCCATTTCCAAATATGTCTTGGGCTACTACCTGATCATTCGCCATCATTGGACCCATTTTTCTCTGCGTTCATTGCTAGTTCCTAGTCTAAATTTGTCAACGGTTTCACCACCTCTCTCCTTGCCTACTTTGGAATTTATGTCTCCCATAAAAATAACAAAATTATTGAATTATATGCGACTTGGCATGGGCCAGCTACTTTATCTCAATAGTGATTTTTCTAGCGGCAAGGGAGAGTTAAGAGTGAGTGCTCCTTGTTTTATTCGATCCTAATAATTAAAAATCTGTTAAGTCATAAGTTCAAACCCATTTCTAAGTGCTAATTCAATTTATTTTACTTAAATGACTTTTATTTCTCCTACTAGAAACGCCAGGACCCAAATTACTTCTGGTATGCAAACAAAATCAAGATTACCTAGATTAACTACGTTACATAGGTGGATTATCTACGAGATGGAGATGTTACTTGAGACATCTTTAATCTCAACATATCTACAAATGAAGTAGAATCCAAGAGTGGTTCATTTGGTTTGATCACTGATTAATGGTAGACGTAATGGTGTACCATATAAAAGTTCGGCTGCAGAACTTTGTGAATCAAATTTTATAGCTGTTCTTAGCACTAGAAGTATTAGTGGAATATTCCAAAGCCAAGAAGGATAATTCAGCAAAGTTTTCAGGGATACCTTCTGAGAACGATGAAAACTTTCTATCATGCCGTTAGCATTATAGCATGGTAAGTAGTTGTGCGAATTCTAATTGTACCAAGCAGGTCGGTTAGAGAATCAAAAAGTGAGGATTCAAATTGTGATCTTCTGTGGTGATGGTCGTGGGAATACCAAATCTGCTGACCCAACCAGTTATTAAACCCTTTGCAACTGATTTTCGCACTGATATCAGTAAAGAGAATTATTTCAGGCCAATGGGTAAATTTATCAATGCAGGTGAGGAGATAATAATATCTGTGAGAGGGAGGGAATGAGCCAATGTCGATATCGACATAATCAAACCGAGCATCAGAAACGGGAAAAAATGTAGGAGCTGATCTAGTGTGACACTACATTAGCCTTTTGACATGGTACACAATAACGTGTCCAATCCCTCGTGTCCTTGTTGATTCCGAGCCAGATATAATTGTTATATCTGGGTGTGATATTGAATGCAAAGTGTCAAACAGTTTTCTACGGAGAATGTTCGGAATAAAAGGCCAAATTTCCTGTAGAAATGTCGTGCCAAATGGAATGTTTCATTTGTAGAATACATAATTTCTTCATTTGTAATAAAGAATTATTGTCCTCTAGAAGGAATTTTAGATCTTCATCCTTTTGAGAAGTTGCAATAGCTTCAAAATTGATGACTGATTTTAATATCAGTTGCAGAAATATTCCTGGTGAGCGTGTACGCTAGAATGTTTGCGGAGCCTTCGATATGTTGATATATGAATAGGCTGATGATACGTAGTTCCCGCGGAGAATATTAATCCGATTTCGCCTTGAGTGCTTCGATTAAAAGATTTGTGGTCAGTGAGTACATGGAAAGACCTACCCTTCAAGAAATGTCGGAAGTGTTGGATCGCATAGTACACTGCCATTAACTCTTTGCTGCAAGACTGCTCCAATGGAAAAACACGGGCCTCTACTGCCAAGTCTGATTCATGATTGGAAAATATGAGGTTAACTATATTGTCTAACTTTCCCTTTGCCAAATTAAAGGCTGACGAGTATTCTTCAGAAGGATCTATATCATAGTTCTTTTTCTTTTGTCCTTGAAGAACATCTGTCAATGGGGAAAATAATTTCCACCAAGTTGGGGACAAATTACCGATAAAAATTCAGCATGCCAAGGAATTGACGAAAATTTTTATAAGTTTTAGGAACCTGGAAACAAGGACTAGCTTCGAATTCGAAGCTAATCGCTGTTTCCCGGTTTCTAAAACTTTTCATGTAAATGCTTAATACCATTTTTATCAATTTTATGAACTAATATTTCAGACAATCCAAATGATGATGTGATTGTTGTCTTTATGAGTTCTCTAAGGGTATCTGATTGTAGGCTCGGATGATGTTAGTTCCATGTAGTTGGCTGCTAAAATCTCCAATGTTAGCAGTAGGGTATCTATCAGAAAGAGTAATCGCATTCAGTTTGCGGTAATCACCACAAGGTCTCCATGAGGACATCTGTTTTGGTATCATGTGTAGAGGTGAAGACCACTCAGTTTTCGAAGGATGAATTTGTTAAGTGCTGGAATTCCTGTTTGACAATCTTGAGTTTATCAGTAGCAAGACGACTAAGTCGTGAGAAGACAGGTGGACTAGTTGTTTCAATACAGCGTGTGATGTCATGTTTTCTCACATGGGTGTTGAATTTTGGTTCGGTAATGTCTTGATAATTGGACAATATTTCAGAAAATTTGGAATTTTCTTCTACTGCTGCAACTTTGGGACTAAGAATTTTGCAGACTTTAGGCAGCCAACAGACGTCATTGTGAAAATTTGATGGCACACACTTCAAAAGTAGGAAAAAAGAGTTACTTATGGATTCGCCTGTTTTTATACTCTCACAGCTGCTGCTGATAATATGTTTATTAAGGCACAACAACTACTTTTAAGTTACCGTACTATACCACACACAGTGGGGAGGCACCGCGAGGTGGTGTAATGGTTAGCAAGCTTGTCTCGCTAGAACAATTACGACTGAGTAGTGAGTTCGATTCTCACTGGGTCCCCCCCCTAAATCACTACACCACACGCAGGAAGGCTATCCATGGTCTTAATGGGAAGACAAATCAGAACCCTTTTACCCATGTCATATTCTACGAATGAGAAAATGTGGTACAAGAAAAATAAGGAGACACTCCTAGAGAAGACAATTTTTTTAATGCAAAAAGGACACAACGGCAGTAATGAGAATAATGGGAGTAACATACTAGCCCATGCCGATCAAATAAGAGCAAAAAATGAATAAGAAGAGGAAAGTGACGAAGAAATGTTCACGGATAGTTCAAGTAATGATAATGCTGAATAAAACGAAACCTGCCCTTACAGGATGAAATGTCCGAAGATGAACATAGCGATGATCAAATATGATTCGGAAACTGAGGAAGACAATGCACGAATACGGATATGATAACGAAAGAAAACGAGATAGATTAACTTCTCCCAAAGAAAGAAATACCTTAAGATCCTGGGGGAGAAAAAGAAACCCTGAAAACGAAATTATAGAAGAAGCACAAGAAAAACAAGGAGCACAAAACAAAGAGAAGTGGTGATATGTAGATTAACCAATTAAATATTGCCGATATACCCAGACTATATAATGACTCCGATTAGGAGGAGAACTACTACGCAGGAACATTGAGTAGCAACACGAAGGACTTAGGACTTCACAACAATTTTATTCAACGGAAATTCAAATACTGATATTGACAATTTCATGTGGAAAGAAGAATAAAACAAATAATTCAGATATAAATTTTTTCTTCATGCTACGAAATATATTACAGAAAAAACATTTCAATGTTGCTAATATAACAGAAAAGAAAAAATTACCAACTGGGAAAAGATACAAAATCCATGTTTAATTAATATGACTTTCCTTTCTTGGGTATTTTGTTCATAACAACTAAGACAGGTCAACATATTCGGTGTATTCACCTATCAGGACAGAGTTACACTGAAATTTAATTGACGCAAGTTAATAAAGGACTGTCATGCATAGGATCACATCCGCTAGTACCATCTGCTCGGTGGGATAGACTTGATATTGTGTCCTTTGTTTAATTCATCATCGCTACTCCTTTGAATCAATATAACCAGTGACATACGCAAGACTTCTTAAAATTCAATGGTAACTAAAACAACTACCTGTTGTGGAAACAGCTCTTAGAGACGCGTATGAAAATGGATTTGTTTATGTGATACGATAATTCACGCTAACAGAAAAAGAATGAGGGATAACGCAACAATGGAGATGGGGCGTTGTTAAATTAAAAATGGGGATTTACTCTTTCGCTTCGGTCTATATACAAAAATGACTGGCGAGTTCGTCGATCTTCAGTGAGTAGGTGACTTAGGCGAGTATCCGGCTGAAATAGGAAAATGATCACTGATATATTTATTATTGTAAAGAGTACAATAACTGTGGCACATGGCCGAAGGGGAAATGAAAGGCTGGTCTTTGCTATCTATCCTAGTCCCAGTTAATTACAATCATGGCCCATTCATCCAATACAATTTATACACTTACCACAAGAACTCCATCAATCCTGAATGTATTACAATTAGCTTGGGAGCTACAAAACACCCTATGATATAAAAATCTCATTAAAGTTTATAATATTTTTTTCCACAAAATATATAAAACATTCATGAATCATAAAATGGAGGGGAAGGAGATGAACCTAGAAAAAAATTGTAACAAAGCTAACTAAAACAAAACAGATGTTAGTAGGATCCGTTTACCCCTCAATAAAGAGTAGCTGCTATACTCTGCTGATAGACAGAATCAAGAAGCACACTCACTAATGGAGAGGGAAGGGTAAAAATAAATGCCGAAATGGGAAAATCAAAGTTTGACCAAGCCGAGATGAGAAAAAGGGTCCAAAAACAAACTGGGGAGTTTGGGAATCTCGACATGTATCGTAACAAAAGAAAATGCCGGGAACAGGCCGGGAGCAACACTTATTCACATTAACTAGGAAAACAAATAGTGTCTAACTTAACCAGAGGAGGCTTCACAGGAAACCGCTCCGTTGAGACAATGAGGACTTAAAAAAGATCGTTACTTTGACCAACCTTTCGCTAAAATCTGTCGACACTAAACACTTTCTATCAGTTCTGATCTTCAACTTTAGCTGATGCTGAAAGAATCCGACCGGAGCCTGATGAAAATAGCATTCTTATTGCAAAATTCACTCCATTCGTGTCGTCCAAATCACCATTCACACCACAGCTAGCAAGGTCAGAAACACCATTCATTTCTCCCCAGTATACGGGAGCGGCACATAATCGCATACATATGCAAAATCGATGAGTACGAGAATATCAGGAGCAATACGAGCCGTCAACTCGCCGACATAGTTCCAGAAAGGGCGCACCTGAAGACAATGCTAGAAGGCGCGCGAAACCGTTTCTTCTAATGACACCGATGACAATCGGGCAAATCCGCCCAGCCCTGTCATTGAAATATATCACATTCCGAATCAATCGCCAGGTAAGGGAAAACTCAGTGTTACTGAGGTAATTCTCCGCTGGCGCCCAAAACCAGAAAGAACGCAACTCGGCCGCCGACAAGCCGAACCTCCCACAGAATGGATCCCTCGCGAGACCTCCTCTACTAATTCATAATACAAGAACTTCCGAGGCCGTGAAAGGTCACTGGACCGAGGAACGATCCTCAAGGCAGCTCGACTCACTGAGGAAACTTGACAGATTCCTGGACCTACGACGGCGCCTAGCCCAGGAAATGGGAAGAGTGATGGTAAAGTTTGGGAAGACGTCCCTAACACACCCCTCCAAAATCGAGTCCTCTGTCAAAATGCGGCGTAGGAAAGCCAGCCTAAAGGCGTGGCGATGACTCACCAAATGTGGTACTTCCCATGATATAAACACTGGACACAGACTTCTTCACGGACCTTCTGCTTGCGACCACGCCACAAGAGGATGGACATCAAGCGCTCGATTGTCTTCCTATGCTCCTTGCAAAGTAGAAGTAGAACCAACCTGTAAAGAATGAGTGTAAAGATGTAAGTGGCACACGCCTCAGCCCTACCCTTCAAAAACAACCACCTTTGTAGCCAAATCCGGACCGAAGCTCCATTTGCCTGTACTTCTGATCAATTCTTCTCTAGCTAGAATCTGAGACTGAACCACACTCCAAGAGTGCGGATGGGTCCACCTGTCCAACCAAAGGGCACCGGACGAGGGACCATCTTCCAGGCACCTAAACGCAAGCCGGAAGATTTGTTGCGGTTAATCTTGACCCCCGTGACCTTTTCGTACCGTTCAAGTGCCTTCTGTACCACTTAAAAGTCGCTGCGGCACAACACGAAAACGGATACGCCATTGACGTACGCGGAAACCCTGGCTCGTGCCCAACCAGGGACATCGATTCCACGTAGAGCCGGACTACACACCTTGTCATTGTTGCTTTTTTGGCTTTTTTTTCCTGCTTCTGATCATGATGATACTTCTATTGCTGCTTTCTTTTTAGCTTCTCCTCTTGCTTCTTCTGTTGGCCCTTTTGTTCCTGTTGTTGAAGATGTTCCTCCGATTGCTCCCCCGGCTGCTCCTGTGGCAGTTGTTACTGTTTGGGTGGGATATTCTTCTGCGGGGCACGGGGGGTCTGTTATCGACTTTCTTCCCCACCTCCTTCCAGCCACCATCGGAGGATTTACCAGACTCTGCCTCCACTGTTGCTGTTGTTCTCGAGCGAGTTTTTGGAGTCACGTTACTGCCGGGGCACGCCATGTGCCCCGAGACCCCACACAGCCAACAGTAGGGTCGGCAGCCTTCCACCACCACCAGTATTCTCTTCTCTCGATACATTAAAATGTTGAGGGTGTCAGCAAATCTCCTGCGGATCAATGTTACTTGAAGCACAATGTCGTCAATAGCAATACCTGCTTTGCTAATTACGCCCGACACCTCCCCCGCTTTTTCGTATTCGGTGAAAAAGGCCTCCATCCGGTCCTCTGTAATGTACTGTCACTTTCGCACCTCTGTAATGTACTGTCACTTTCGCACCATGTACTGTCACTTTCGTTCTTCGGGTGCCCATGTACTAATTTTGGAGCCGAAGTGTCTTGGATGTTAAAATACTCCCGTCCAACTGCTTGGCCTCTTGGTCGGTTGCCAGCAGGGTGTCCCATGCAGCCCTTGACCTCCTGGCCAATACTTTGGGGCCAATTTTTAAGCTCTTTAGAGCTTCCTCCATTGTTTCCTTGCTGACCCCAATTAAATTCCGACTTTTTACGTCGGTCGTCAGCAACATTGTCCTTGTATTTACCGCGCCCAGTGCCTCAGGTATGATGGGGAACTCGTTTCCATTGATTTATTCCTCATATTTTTTTATATTTTTTTTACAATTCTGCGTAGTATGCATTGTCTTTTTTCGGTCTGTTTTTTTGTCCAGTCCGTCTTTTTACGACGGTAATACAAAAAGTTCGCCTAAAATTTAGCTCAATTTACAAAACAAAAACTGAGGAATATTTAAACAAAAAGAATTTAAAGAAAGAATAACGGAAATAAACAAAACAAAACGGAAACTAACAAACTTGACTTGCTGCAAAAACAAGTCTCACCAAAAAATAAAAAATAAATTAAAAAAAACCCGGAGGGGGGGGGGGTAAACACAAAAAGAAAATACACTAAAATATTAAAGCTTACAAATCTACAAAGACAAAGAAAGAAAAACTGACAATAAAATGAAAAAGGTTAAAAGATAACAGAAATATAACACGAAAAGATCTTTCGTTGCGTATTTCAACAGTTAACAAACAGAAAAACCAAATTTTTTGTCCAGCGAATTTAGACCAGAACAAAACACGCAGTCTGAGACTCATGCCAAATCACAACCAACTGAGAAATAAAAACCCTGAACATCGTGGTAGTTAAGATGAGCCTTTTGCCTGTGAGGTCGAATTGATAGCAGTTTATATATTACTGAAGTGACGAACAGCTGCGTTAATTTTATTGGTTAGAAAATATTTTTATGATTTTTACTGATTTATTCTTGAAAGCGTACGCGAAAAGCCGGCTTAAAATTAAAACAATTTTTCATTGAATGGTGACTGTCAACTCTTCCGTTTTCGTTTAAGAGTGGGAGTTCTGACAGAAAACTACGACATATCTTCATACAGTACATTCATGCTGAACTTGACATTTGAATCGTACATTAAAACGAGAAACAACCCTTTCAGCAACTGCAGCATCAATCATAACAACTTTTATTCCGAACATTCATGACAAATGCTTAAGATAACCTTCACTAGTTACAACTTGTAAATGCGAACGTTCTCTTTCAGCACCTCGTCTGATGGGTGCACTACCATGTACCGAAAACGTTTGACTGGACTTTCAATATTATATATACATTACAGAATGGATATTAACATTGATGAGGTGACAGACATCTTTGCGAGAGGATTTCTACGTCGTTTGACCCACTTGAATATTCTTAACTATAATCAGTTTGGTGTAAAGTGTCCGTACACGACAACTGGACAGTAATGATTTTCGTGAACGGAATTTCTAACGTCTCCATGCTGGACACGGGGCAGTCGGTTTCAGTCAGTAGTAAGAAATTTACCGGCTAGCCAAGCCACGTACACTTTGAATGGCTCGGATAATAATTTACTCATAGTGCTGGGTACACATCAAGCAAATCACTACAGCAAGAACTAATAGAAATGCTTACGTCGTTATGGGTCGATCGTGCTCTTTCCTGGCTAGAGCGGCTTGTATGAACCAGAGTGAGTTTTCTGATATTCTTCAAAAACGTTTGTGCATCTTTGATATACCATTACCCTCAAACCTAATGAAAAGTAGTTTGGAAAATCATATATTGCTTTCTATCAAAACTGAGAGCTAAAATTGAATGTATGCTGAGAGAAAAAGATGATTTCCCCTGTTAAGGTAGGGCATCATCCTTTATAGTAGTGGTCCGAAAAAACAAATGGCTCAAAACGCCTATGTATAAACCTTACTCACATAAACAAATCGATCCAACGTATGATCCACCCAATAGCTTCAGTTGAGAACAGCTTAGTCAAATTGGTGAATTGTAGAACTTTTTCTAATTTGGACACAAGAAAGTTCTGGCAAATACACTTTGCGAAAGAATCCAGATACAACATTATTCATTTTTCTCAAACCATATTAGACTAGCAGGGAGACTTATTGGAGACATTCATGTTCGATGACAGAATTGTGATTCCACATGAGCTGAGGATTGAAATATTCAACCGCACATATGAGGGTCACCTGGGAACCGCGAAGCGTAACGCCCGTGCCTCGTCCTCGATTTGGTGGCGCCACATCACCACCGACAGAGAGAACTTGGTGAAGGACTGCACTGTGTCAAATAAAGACCTTCTTCTTTTCTTACGCGCTTCTGTTCCAGGCTTAGCATGGATGTGTCTGAACACCAGGGAAGAACACATGCTCTGGTGGTTGATTACTATTCTTGCTGGGCAGAAATATCCCGACTCGAAAATCAGGAAAGTGCCAATTTGATAACAAAATTGAAGACCATCTTTGGCGTTTACAGCATTTCTGATGTTGTCATGTCAGTTTACCAGTGCAGAGTTCCACAACGTTTTTCTGGGGGTTTTGCACCCCCCACCCCACCCCCACATAACGAACTCGACGTGGTATCTGTAGAATAGTGGTGAAGCTGGAAGAGGATTACAAACTGTGAAGAAACTGCTCAGAAATACAAAGGATTACTACATGGCACCTTTTTTCTATACAAGTCAAGTTCATTATCCAGTGGCAAATCTCCCATGTGTTTCTCACTGGAAGAAGATTAAAAATGAAAATCCTCACACCACCTTCACACCTGTGTCTCCAGAACCCTAATCAAACCTAATCATGTGTTTATCCAACAGAGAAAAGCGAAGATGAGACAGAGGCAAGGGGAACATCCGCTATGCAGCCAGAGAAACATATGAAGAGAACAGGAGAAATATTGGTGAAACGTCTTAATCCCGCTTTCATTATTATAGCCACAGAAAAAGGCCCAATCATACGAAACGAACATCAATTTTGGGTGGAACACTCCCCCCCCCGCCCCGAGAATGGAAGCAACAAAAATGAAATGCCTTCACCACTAGAACAGCTCTATTATGAGACCACAACACAAGGATCTCTTATTCCATCAGCTTATCCCAATCAAGCGCACTCGGATCTCTCCGCAGATCCCTAAGAACAATCAAAAAGTCAAATGAAGTGGACTTACGGTTTATCATCTTCCTTTTTTAATCATTTCAACCCAAGAAAGGCGATAAAATCCACTAAATTGCAAGGGGCTACCGAGAGTGAAAGGAATAGAGAAGGCCAATAAAAGAACAAGATCCTCTTCGAGATTTATTTTTGTGCTTATGGACGCATTCATTCAAGGTTTCCCATTTTTATTTCAGGTATTCCTATCGTCTGAATAGAAGATTAAGAATCCTGTGAATTTAAAACTTTGTAAATAAAACTAATAAAATTACCATCTTTTGTAGATATAAAAATAATAAGATGTGGATAGGATTGTCTAAGCAATGCAAAGTAAAGATGACCAGAGTGCACACCACTTGTACTGGGAAAGAATTCATGGGATATAGCAAATTGATGGATTCTTATTTGCATGACGATGCTTAAACTTATCCGAATTATAAATAATATATATATGCCCAATATCTTCCATCTTATATTACATTTTATTTAATCTGTACGTTGGTGTTAGCATTACATTATCTTCACGACAAGCATCATAGCCCAAATTTGAAATGGCTGTTATCTGATAGGCAGAAAACTTGTTATTGTCAACAAACAAAAAATCTATTAAAAATAAAAATAATCGTAACATCAAGACAGTTTTATGCAAAATAGTTACTTTAATCTTGGCACCTCCACGGACTTTCTATAATTCTATTATCTTTCAAATAAAACCAACATTTAACTTTAAAGATTTTAAATGATTTGAATTTGATTCTTTAATCAAATTCAAATCATTTAAAATCTTTAAAGTTAAATGTTGGTTTTATTTGAAAGATAATAGTCCAAATTTAACCCGTAAAAAACATCGCAGCTGCCCTGACTTAATTCACCGGCGTTTGTACAGAAGAAAAAAATAAGAATTAACAAACAATTAAATATAGTTTAGTAATACTCATTATAATTATTTTTTGATAATTTTATTCACTACTGATAAGAAAACATTTCGTTGCACCCAATGAAGTCATTATTCATTTCGTTGCACCCAATGAAGTCATTATTCATTTCGTTGCACCCAATGAAGTCATTATTCATTTCGTTGCACCCAATGAAGTCATTCATACGAAAATTTGTTAAAAGGTAAATTAACCATGCTTTCAATAACGTCTTTATCAAATTTATTTTAAATTCGATAAAGACGTTATTGAAAGCATGGTTAATTTACATTTATTTTTTGCTATTAATGTCATAAAATTCCATGACACCTCTAAACATCATGTACACTTTAATATGAAAACCATACACTCAGGTTAAAAAATAGCAAAATCTGAGAATTATCCGATTTTAATGTAAAATTCATCACTTTTTCATTAGTTTAAAAAAAAAAGGTTTATACTTTTATAAAGTTTATAAATTTCTCACGGAACTTAATTCAGAATTTTATTGTTGATTTTCATGTTTGATCTTCAGTAGAATAACAATCAAAAAGTCGTAAAATGAAAAAATAAATAAAATTATTTTTAATATACTCACTCTCGAAAATAGCATTAAAGTGTTTGATTCTTCGAACACATCTTTATTTTATATCATATTTAACAGCAACGACAAAGATCTAGAAGTGTTAAAACCTTACTGGAAAAACATTTCAGAGATTTTTTCCTATCAAAAAATATATACAGTATATTTCATTAATTATAGCTAACTTTTCCTCCAAAATAATTTATCACTTTTCTTGAATTATTTTCTTAAGATTTCGGACAATATTTTCAATATGTTGACGGTTGATATTAAATATTTTTAATGACATAACAGCTTCGAAAATTGGTAAACTTGTTACCAGTATATGTCAGACATTAGACATAGACACATCTACAACTGTTACAATCTACCAGTTTGTTGGGGTGCACCCTAAGAGAACATTTGGAACTAAGGAATGTACATCTGCCATGAAAATAACGATAGAGTGTTGAGCGGCTAGCAATGTTTCTCTCTGAGGGAAAGCAACTGAAGTATGATCTATGATTATGAAACATTAGAAGCTTGGTTTTGTTGGTATTGAATGTTACAAATCGGGAAAGGATTTTTTGGTAAACCATTAAAAATTTCAAAAATTAATGACCTCCACCATAAGATGAATCCATGTTCCAAACCCTGGTGAAGGCCTGTATAAAATGAATGTTGCTAGTATTAAAAAGTCAGTACAAACATTCCTTTAAAACAGTTAAAGCACCAGCAGAGATTGTGATGTCATCGGCCAAGCAACACACTATGCTAGCTGAAAGCATTATTGGTTAATTTTGTGAAAGGAAGAAATGAGCCCTAAATTCTAATGCTACTATTAACTAGTTATTAGTAACATAATTAAGACAAAGCGGAATCGATGCATGAAATTCATTAATGATCTGCATGCTAGTAAGCGGACATCATTGTGACACAGGTGTTTCGCCAAGAAGCCATAGATTTAAAGAATTCTCACATCAACCAGAAGCATACTGATGGGATTACAGGAAATTCTACATGGAAAAACTATAAGCTGTATTGAACGACTTGTAACTTTATGGTTCCATGAGAATTAATGATCAGACTCACCAATTCACAGATGAAATAATGGGCTTTGGTACAAAATATGTTATTTCCATGAGAAAGTCGATTAAGTAGAAATGAAATTAACCTATTTAGTAAAACTTATTAATTTAATTTTTTCGTTGACAAACTATTGTAATCTAGAAAAGGTTACTGAATGAGGAATAACCAAAACGGGGGTTGGAAATGAAATGATAATCTTTATAACATCAACAGAATACGATACTCGCCAGCGGCGTGAAGTAGGTAAACCACTGCTAGTGGTGGACTACTTAGACAGCATATTACTCCCACTTACAATAGTGCCCAACGTATTTATGAGCATTGGGACATACCCATTAGTGTTCATAGGTACGTTATTTAACACAAACTCATTGTGGAAAAAATCAGTTTAAAACGTCAAACAATATATTTATGCTTTGCAAAGTCTTTTAAAATTGCTTTAAATATATATATATATATCGCAGTAAAGGATAGGTCGCAACCCTGTAACTACTTGTCAAAGCTAATTTTGTTTTATAAATTCAATTTTAACAAACTATATAAAACGCTATACACTTTTAAGTCAAACTTCAGTTCTGATATCACATGAACTTGTAAATATTCTTCAGAACAAGTAGTAAAAAAAAAGCTTACAGCCATCCTTTCTGGTGTGCACTTCGGAAATTTAAAGTCTGTGCAAAGCTATCAACTCCTAAACGTTTCTGTCCTTTACAAACAAACTAAAAATAAGTCTATTTTCAGTGATGAACCTGGGCTTCACATAATTTATAAATATCATTAACTTCCAAGATTAGAAAATATTCACTTAATTATAAACGTATTCATAGATTAATAAACAAATGCGCAAGTCGTTTAAAAAAGAAAAGAAAAACAACATTAGTATATGTCTATATTTCTGAGATGAGGTATTATATACACTATTTACATTATTCGGACTATTGTCATCATCTTGGTCGCCATGTTTATCATAACATGTTCTCCTCTATGGGGTGGGGTCTGCTTACAACATCGAGCAAAAGTCATAAATGGCGACCCAGAGACATTAGATAAAGAATTGGTCAGTACAAGTAGTACCCTACAACGTAACAACTACCCTGGGTACATAACAGCAGCTCCCAAAAAAACTGGGATAGGCGGGTACAAGAGGAGGACAATAACACTCAGAAAACAGTCTGCCTGCCTTATGTGAAGGGGTTATCAGAGAAATTACAAAGGATCTGCGGCCCATATAACATCAGGACAACCTTCAAAAGCTGGACAACACTTCGCAGATATCTCTCCCGAGTAAGACCCCACTCCCCCATAGAGGAGAACATGACTAAAGACTGTATGTACTCTATCCCGTGCAGCTGCGGAAAGAACTATAAAGGGGGGACAGGCCGTCCCCTTAAGGTAAGGCTTCAAGAACACCGGAAGGCTGTAACACGAGGGGGAGTAGAAAAATCAGGCATGGCTGACCACATGGAGAGAAATGGGAAATCACCGCCCTCTATGGGATCAGGTTGAGATCATAGACAAAGAACATCAATGGATAATTCGTAAACTTAAGGAATCAGCACATATGCTAGGCCACAAAAATCTCCTGAGCCGAGCAAGCATAGAAATGAATACAATATGGGAACCAGTAATAAGGAGTGCCAGAGAAAAGCGATAATAACAACACAAATTGCAATATGAGCTCTGGTAAAAAAAATGCAATGATAGCAGCAAAAATTGCAATATGAGCACTGTTAAAAAATGGTTGCTGAAAACATTAAGTTTATAATACCCAGAAATTCATACACAGATGTCCTCAAAGACACACATGCCACAGTGGATAAAAGCGTTAGTTAGATCCAGTGACAGGACCCAAAGAATGTGAGTTCAATGCCTGCTTAAGGCAGTGGAAAACTTTCAGATGGGGGAGATAACTGACATCCATTAGACATCGCACGTGGAACTAGAACAGTCTACCCCAGTGAGCGAAATAAAGGGTTTAGTTCGACATTCCAACCACCTGAAGAAGGCCGGAGCGTACAACGGCCGAAACGTTGTGATAAACATGGCGACAAAGATGAGGACAATAGTCCGAATAATGTAAATAGTGTAAAACTGCATTACTTTTGTTGTTAGCAGTGGTGGGAATGAATAGGAACTATCCTCCATTATTTTATTAACAAAAAATGCATCCCTTTTACATTTTTCTTGCTCAAATTTTGAAGAATTTTTTGAATATCGGGGTTCATATTCATAATTGTTTGTTTAATGATTTTCTTCGTTTCTTTTTCAAGATCAGTAATCTTGATGCAAAATTCCTACTATTTTTGGCAATACATCAGAAACTGTAAGGACGGTAAAATTTTCTAGCATTTGTCTATAACAGTTTGGCCAATAATGTAAAAGTAAAAATGTTATTCCCTTGCATACTACTACGACTTATTTGAGGGAAATAAAGTTTTCAACAGGAATGCAATAGAAATATTCTTTTCAATTACACACATCTAAATACACACGTATAGATTATTCTTTTGCCTTCTTGCCGATTGAAGAAATGTTTTATTCATTTGAATTGGGAAAATAGGCAACCTCATTTCAGAAAAGACTTACATATAAAAGAGACATTTTGTATGCTCAATGTATATATTACTCTTTAATTTCTAAGATTTTTTTTTAATCACGCATTTTTATATTATATATTTAACCTATCCTTCCATGTATCCCGTGATGACCTTATTATTTCATAAAAAGTTGTTCTATTGGTAGATCTATGCAACCAATGCGTCATTATGCTACTTCTGTGAACCATTACATAAAATTTTACTTCAGTGGTTTCTTATTTGCTGACTCACATTCCCACATCTTTGTCTCTGAACAAATAAATATTTCTTACAGATCCAACTGTAGTTATTTTATAGGACTACCTGTGGCTCATTCGATTACAACATTGACAAATTTTGTTATTTTTCTCTTTGCTTTATTATTGACATAACATATATTGCTTGTATTTGACATAACATATATTGTTTGTATTTAAAATAGTTTTCTAGCCAACACTCGAAAATCCTGCCTACTCTTCTCTGGTTTTGTCGATCTGTCTCTCCTTGTAGCAATGGTACCAAAAACGAAGTAATCTTGGTGTCGCCACTTGGCGATGTTTTTGATCTTCACAACCATCGCATATCGACATCAGCAAATTGGATGGTTACTATGGTTTCAGGTGTGAAATTTCCGCTATCGTAGTGACTTCTTTGTTTCTGCTCAAACCTAATTTCACAACACAAACCAACAAACTCCGTTGATAACTAACAACAAGTTTAATGAAAATGAATTGAAGAATTTCAGTATATAATGAGTAAAGAACTGTTAAATGTTTATTTTTATAGAATTATTACAATGAAACTGACTGTCGACTGCGTGTTGACTTCAATGTCTACTTATATATATATATATATATATATATATATATATATATATATATATGTCTTACAGCAAAAAAAACAACATTACCTCAACATGGTATAGTCTATTTCAACCGTTCTGTACGTGGCTATCATCACCCCCAATTGTTTTGTCTTGGAACATTGTTTTAAATTTATTTTCAATGTCAGTCCTCCTCTGGTAGATGCCTTGTTAATAAGAATGGGTTTATGTTAGCGACTTGGGGATTTAAACTTAAACCCGTTAAGATTAATGTTGATTTATAGATTGTGGGTAATACCAGAGCACCCAATGAATAAATCATGCTGTCCAACACACTTATATGTGTACATATCTTCATACATGCATATATGTACATTTACATGTCCATATATATATGCCACTATACGCACACATACATCCCCACATATCAACACATATATTCTTATGTAATTTTAAATCTATTTTATGTCTACATTTCGTTGATTTAATTGGCTGATGATAGCCGCGTACAGAACGGCTTGAAATAGACTATAGCATGTTGAGGTAATTTTTGCTTTTTTTGCTGTAAAAAATATACATATGCTCTATTATAATAAATACATCAAGTTCTCTGTGGACCAGTTTTAATAAATAATATTAATAATATACACCCGAATTATATACCAATGGACAGATTACCTTTACTATATATATATATATATATATATATATATATATATATATATAGGTTGTGATGGATGAATTGTCGTCTAAAATACGCAAAAGTGAAAATAACACTGCTATATATTAACAGATATTTACCAAAATTACACAAAAATCTCTTGAAATATTAAATATTAAATTTATTCAATAAAACACCACTGACTTCAAACCATAGCCTCCAGACGGTTTCGTATACTCCTCCAACTTTTCTTGACTGTCTCCTTGTTTAAGTTGGCGAATGCTGCCATAATCCCAGGGCTTCAGTTCATCTTTAGTGTTCCAAAGAATTTTGTAGGTCTCTCGCACAACTGCGCACACATATAAGATGTAAGAAGCGATGTGACCACAGAATTTGACAGACATGGTGCAGAGTCCTGTTGCGACCCTCTTGACTCAGTGCAGCACTACCTCCTCAAGGCACTTAATGTAGGTCGCCGTATTGAGTCTGAGGCTCTCACCAACAAATTAGGGAGTTTTTCTCATCAGAATAATCAGAGTGAGCTTTACCTTCGCAATCACCATTAGACTCATCCAACTCTTTCCGAATCCTCTGCACTGTCCTCAGATTGACACTCAAACATTCTTAAATATTCATATTGGAGCTTCCAGCGCGAATGCCAAGCAGTATATCATGCCGTTTCCAAATTTCTGGTGGAGTGAAATGTGTCTTTGTGCACTTTTTCTCACAGATGGTACCCAACTTACAAGTCAACAAAATCAAAAACATACAACGCAGATTTATGAAATTAAACATATCAAATGACGGCAATTTACCCATCGCACCCTGTACAGAGAAATTTTGTGTTTGAAAACATTTTTTCTCAGCTATTTGAAAAAAAAAGAGAAATGTATTGTGAATGTCTAATTCAATTACATTTAACAAATCTGAAATTCAATTAACTATTGAAATTTAATAAATTCTGCACATATTACATCAATGATTGAATTAAAAAGTTTTAATAAATAATTATTTAAAAATAAATATGAGATTTTTTTCTTTAAATGTTTTCTTTAAATAACACATATATCAGCAAATATTTTGCTCATCAAATATTTAGTTTTATTTATTAAATTATATGTAAGGAGAAAATATTCACACCAATTTATTTTTATTATATGCTTTGCTATTCAGACCAACATGCACATTTTGGTTTCTAACACGCATGGTAAACACTGACAACTTCATCAGCAGACCTAGCATAGATATATATAACATCTTGTAGACAGATTAAGAAAAAAGAATACTAAAAATAAAAAAGTAGGCCAGAGAGTACAACAACCATTGTGATTATAACAACCAAGATGAACATGCTACTACTTTTCTTTTAATTCTGACAAAAAAAATAAAAATTTTATCACTTCACCATTTTATAAAAATTTTCAAAACTTTAATCAAATTAAAAAAATATTTTAATATTGCAAAATTATTGTTTTATTCTTTCTATAATTGATCATGCTTGAAATGTCATGAAACCACAAGAGTTTCAATAATCAATATATATGAATTCACTAGCAGCATAACCCGGCGTTGCCCGTGCTTGATTAAAAAATCGTACGACTCAATAGCAATCGCTATCACTTGACAAAATATTTTTGCCCTTCTTTGCCTTTAAAGGGGTGCCCTTTGCCGTGCTAATGTTGCTACATGCCTTACTTCTTGCCTATCTCACGCTGCGAAGTTTTTCTAAGCTCTATACTAAACATTAAATCTGTTACGAAAAAAGAACTAAACAAAATGAACGCAAAACGATCAGCTTTAAAAAAAAGGACTCGTAACTGGAAAACCGAATGAAAAAGAATGTTAACAACAAATACTTTTTCACACCCAACCCAGTTCTGCGGAATCAGAATCAACGTTGAGTTTAAGCAAGCGAATGAACCAATTGGAGTAAAGTGCCATGCAGACTTAAATTTTTCCCACTTGTGACGAATGCAGCTATCGATTTTTTTTGCATGCTAGCATGCTAGTTAACATTCGTGGCAACCAGCTATAGTCTCTCACTCTGGCCAGTACAAAATGGCCGCAAACTACATGAAAACTGCCGTAGAAGCATGAAAAAATCGTTTATTTCCACTATCGATGGGAGTTGGGAAATGCAAAGTCGATCTTGGCCTTCTCGCTAACTTGGAGCATGTGCATGTAAATTTTGGTGCGAATCCGTCGAAAATTGCGGCCGCGCATTCGTTACACACATACACACACATCCTGCCTTTTGTAGATAGAGATTTATCCATCCTCTAATTTTAACAGATCTTGTCTTTTTGTTTTGTTTTGTTTTTTTGTTAATGTGAAGTTTGAAATTTCTAATGTATGGAGGCGTCTTTTATGCAATAACCAGATAATTCTTTCCCATTAACATGCTCAGATTTTCAGTATGTCTGTGAACTCATCTCTTGCCTGTTTCGTAATGTTTATGACCAATTTTAACAGTCATAGTATAAAAAAAGATACATCATCTTTGTAAAGATACCCAAATTGGTTGAAAGATAAATAATAGGAGTAACTATATACGTGTGTTTGTATAACTATATACATCGTTTTCTCAAAAATTACTTTGTATTTTTGTTAGTTCATAATTTTATATCAGTTTTGTATGTAGTCATGAATGTATTTTTTGTATTCATTTCACCGCAAGCAATAATGCCACTCAGACGCAGAGGGTTGCAAGGAGTGAAAGTGAATGAGAAAACTTTAGTGAGAAGAAGTGACGAGAATAAAGGAACAGAATTCAGGAAGACAGAAAATGGTGATTAATGTTGTATTTGAATTTTTGAAGATTGTAGGCGACATGGATGAAAAAAATCGGGAGTTCTACAGGTGAGAAGTGTGAGAAAAGAAACTATTAGAACAGATGGTGGAATCTCTAGTGAGTTCAACAATAAAATGGTGAGAATTAGTTGCCAATCTGCTAGCATGATTAAATCCATGCAGTTGAGGCACCAAGAAGGCAAGGTCATCAGAATAATTTCCATGAAAATATTTGTAGAAGAGACAAAGGGAATCCACATCACATTGGTAAGAAAGTGACTGAAATTAAGTTGCCAGGTCAGAATTGATTACTTTACGGATGATTCTTTGAATTTTGTCAATAATCTTGAAGAACACAAAGCCATATATGGCAGCAGTATTCAATGCATGAATAAATGGTAGATTTATAAATATTCAAGATGGATTCTGACAAGAAAAATTACCTGGTACGACACAAGCAAGTTTCCCAGCATTAAACCTAGCAATTGATTCAACATAATCACTTTATATCAATGGCAAACATGAGAGCAAGAAGGTGCAATGAGTTTCTCTCTTGGAGGTTAGTATCAGCTATACTGATGATAGAAAAGCTTCTTTATGGTGTTTAAATTAAAGCAATTTTGTTTTGGAAACATTCAAATTTACAAGCCATTTTTTGCCTCAGATGACCATGGATTGGAGGTTCCTTTCAAGAGCAGTTTTCAGTTTTATTTTGTTGGCTTATATTAAGATAAATAGAAACGCAAATTAAGAATGACTAGGATATAATGAATGGTAGAGGTTATCTTATGACAATGTCTGTTCCCATCATATATATGTTTGACTTTGTATACAGATTAAAAGAAAATGCACAGCAGAGAGTAAATATATACAAAATAAATAAATATGACATAATATATATATATATATATATATATATATATATATATATATATATATATATATATATATATATAAGTATATATGATTGGTATATATGGAATGAATTCCAATAACCAACAAATACTATTCTTAAAAGAGTGCTCAATACAAAGTAGAGCAGATATAATTATTTATTTAAAAAAAAAAATTAATAACATAAATATGTTATAAAATCACAACAAAAATAGCCATTTTGTTTCAACACCCTCGCTGTCTTATCAAGTGATGATGTTGAATGTAAAATAAATGATTTTAAAAGTTTCGAATTAATTAACAATCCTTCACAAGGGGAAACCGTTGTTACAAAAGCTAGATGGACCAATCAAAATACAAGTATAGGAAAATTCAAAAAGCTTGACAACGAAGTCATGTTATAATAGCTATTCAGATGTTTAAAATATGGGTAGTATTAAAAAAAGAATTTATTCTAACCAATAATTACTAAATTATATGATAAAATTTAATATTAAAATTAAAAACTGCTAATTTCAAAATCAAAATTTAATCGCTATTAAGTTTACAACTATAAAATTACTGAGGAGAAAAGAAGAAATATAAATGTTATTCAATTTATTTCTTCATTGAAGTTACTTTAGCTAATTTTATATCCGGTCCTTTGACAATGTATACATTTTAATCCTAAGAGTGTGTGAATGGGATCCTAAACTCACGCGTAAAACAAACGCAATCAGATTATAAGCACCCAGACATATTTATATATATATACACACACAAAAAGAGACGAGACAGAGAACATCACCACGATCGTTTAAGAAAAAAAAAAAAAAAAAAGGGAGGGGGAAAGGGAAACCAACACACACACACACACATATATATATATATATATATATATATATATATATATATATATATATACAGTTGGGAAATAAATATCTGTACAGAAAATTTTTAATTTATTATATATATATATATATATATATATATATATATATATATGTGTGTGTGTGTGTGTGTGCAAATGTTATTGAAGACAACAGACATTTTGTTTCGATTAATTTATTGATTGTCTTTTCCAAATTACGAATAAAGAGGAAATTCCATCAGAAATTGTGCAAAATTCATTTCAGAAGAAATATGCTCCAAACTTTAGACTTTCTTTTTATGTCAAAATTGTAGTCTGTCTCGTTACGATGGGCAACCAAAGCATTTGACGCATTGTTTTGTAAAATGTCCCTTTTGTGTTCATATAATCTTTTATTTAGATTCCTTGAGGTTTCTCCTATGTATTTTTGCGACAATTATTACAGGTGACGAAGTAAACTCATCCTTCATCACCAATCAATGCACTTCACATTTAATAATGATAGTTGCAATCAAAAATTTGGATTACCAGTGGGATCACCTCTCAGTGGTGTGATGGCATGTATCTTCTTAGAATTTCTCGAATCCGGTCCTTTCCTAAATATATTTCTACCCCGTTATATATCCGTTATATTGATGATACTCTACTTATATATCCTCGTGATACTGATTTATCTGACCTAGTATATGAACTAAACAAAGTCGAACGCACAATACAATTTACATACGAAATGGAAGAACACAATCCTTACTCTTCCTAGATATCTAGCTACACCGCGTAAAGAACAGTTTAAAACTCGGTGTGCACCGGAAATCAGACAACAAACGCGACTAATAAATTTCTATGCACACCATAACAACAAAATAAAATTCATCATAATCATCGGATTCTACTTAAGAACACTCCGAATTTGCAGCTCGGATTATTTATACGAGTAAAGAAATACATTAAAATACTTTCAAACTTCACTAGTGCCCTAATTATTTTATATTCAATGCGAAACAAAAGGCCCATTAAATATTCCAAAACAAAAAATAAACAGCCCCTCCTGAAAAATCAAAGAATATATTTTCCTACCAATCACATCTACAATCGAAAAGAATCTATCGAAACTCAACATTTTTCATTGATCAAAATATTTCCTGGCAAAAAAAGATTTCATATAATTCTGAGTTTCTGGCATGCTTCAAAATGTTGTTATATTGTCTAATACGATCTCTAACTTTTACTTCTCTATGAGTTAAGCATATATAAGTTTTGAGCAGATGATGAAGAAAAAGAAATTAGATAAGAAAAAATAATAATTGCTGTTGCTGCTGGTGGAGGTGCCTTTTATTACAACCCTGGTTATTTGACCTACAAACAATTTTAGATTTCACGGATTATTATTAAACCTTATTAATATCATATTTTATGAATATCATTTCAGTACATATGAACTTATTGAAATAAGTTCAATGAAAAGATTTGTGTTTGCTTAAAGAATCAACAGACAATTTATTATCAACATAGTTCCAAAGAAAATACTTTTACAAGTTGGTTTTTAGCTCTCGTTTCCAAAAAGAGTAAATAAGATTCAACCACATTGTCAGTATGCTAATAATAGTATAACAAGCTCTATGTGAATCAAGTAAAATTACTGACTATTTTACCAGCTTGACTATCAGCTTTTGCGATCTTTAAACAAATTCAAGCAAAATAATCAATATTTCCACTACGGAAAAATACAATTATGGCAAAATTACGGGAACATTACCTGCCACGAGGAAAGCCAAGAGTTATAGCCTTGTTTACTGAATTGACTTCGTTAGAGAAAAAGGCCGGACGAGACCATTACAGACTATGTGATAGGAGCTGAGAACGCAGGTACATTTTTAAAGAATGCTGGAGAAACAATAAATGATGGATTGCTTATAGCTATGACTATATAAAAGCTATACCGAGTAAATATAAAACATTCACCACTGTAATAACGCAGAGAGACGCCTCGATGACGTTCCAAAATTTCAAAACAGCCTTAAGAATTTTTGAAGAGATAGAGAAAACTCAAGGAAGTAGAGTAAAAGAAAGAAAATACAACAGTCGGCCAAGAACAACGTCCATACCAAAAGACTTTAACGGATTTAATGGATCATGTTTTTCTTGCGGAAAATACGGACGCAAATCTGAAAATTATAAAAAGCACACACGCTGGTGTAAAAATTGTAAAACTACATCACATGACACAAAGTTTTGCAGAAGATGAAAAGACGAATGCTCACATACAATACATTTGATAAAAAAAAAAGTATCAGATAAGCACAATTCTTATATTTTTTTCTGTTAATGACACAATTTCTTCCTATTTTGATTTGTTAGTGAATTACGGGGCTAAACCCCATATTTTGAATGATGAATTTTAAGTTTATTAATTTTGATAAGGATTTAGATTTTTCCCGCCATATTGTAGAACTAGCAGATGGTAGTAGATATAATAATTTGGCTCTAAAAAGGGGTTTGCCTTTATTGAAATGACTGATACAAATGGAAAGTTCCATAGAAACATTCTAAAAGATCTATTGTATATTCCTTCTTTTAATAGTAATATTTTCTCTGTGCAGGCGGCGACAGAAAACGGTGCTAATGTAGAATTTAAACCTAACTCTGCAATACTCTGTAAACTCTGTAAAAGGAACGAAATTTAAGAAAGGAAAACTGTGTTATTTGAATAATGTAATTTCTCCGAAGAAAGTTAAGCATTCATTAGAAGACTGGCATAATATAATGGGACATTGTAACGTTAAAGATATTTTAATATTAGAAGAAAATGTTCAAGGCATGTAAATTACTGATAAAAATAAATTTAATTGTGAAATGTCCCCTCAGGCAAAGATGCCCCAATCACGAAATAAATTACCTAACAGACGTTTAGTAGTTCATATTGATCTTGCAGGGCCGATAGACCCCATAGCAAAAGACGATTTCAAATATATATTGGGATGTATAGATGATTATTAAAATAAAATTACCCACGTCACTCTATTCACATTAAAATAGCCAGATACATATTAAAGTAAGCTAAATTTCCCAAATATATGTGGTCATACGCAGTTATGTCTTCGATATATATATTCATAACAGGTGTTGCAATAATCGTATTAAAACTACACCGTATGAAATTTTTACTGGTATTAAACAAAACATTTCCAACATACATTTATTTGGGTTCATTTGCTATGCGTATATACAAAATCCTAAGAAATTAGATGAATGAAATGAGAAGGGAATATTTGTCGGATACAAGTAGTTCTGCTTATTTGGTATATTTTCCCGAGAAAGAAATAAGAAGCGTCAGGACAGTAAGATTCACTAATAAATTTATAGTAGAATATTCAAACCCGTCTATTATACATGAATTAGACAGTGATACTATGATTAAAAATGATGAGATTAATATGCAATTACCTAAAGAGCAAATAGAAGTAATTGAAAATAGTGAAAGAATTAAAAGATGTGGTTATTTTAAAAGAAAATGAAATGTTTGAATTAAAACAATTACCTCCGAATAAAATTGTAATACCAGTACGGTGAGTCTCAATTCCTATGTTACCTTCTTCTCCTTAGAAAGGACTCTAAAATTCACATGCATAGCCTGGGAGTTTATGTCCGCGATTATCTCCCCCTGGCTAGAGAACTCTCTTTGGAATCTTCAGACCATTCGTATATGTACCTGCGTCTATCTTTCCTCAATTCAGTAAGCTACGTCTTCTTTCTTTATCGTTCCCCTTTCTTTCAAGACTGTTGTGTACTCGATAGCATTTTTGATAATATAGGCAAAACTATCTCTCTATTTCGTTAACAAACATATTCGTGTTCGGTGAATTTAACACCGCCATACCATGTGGCTTAAACAGTCTGTGACTGATCTCACTGGCATACAAACCCTTAACTTTTCAATCACTCAATCCCTCATTCAAGTGGTTGCTTTTCCAACGCGTTTTCCCAGTAACCCGGGCGGTAACGCTTCCCTTCACGATCTCTATTTTACCTCCATACCTGATTCTAGTCGCGATATGCAGCTCTGGCCACTTGGAACCTCGGATCACGCGGTGGTGTCTGTTAACATCTCCTTCCACTCCCACTCTAGCCACGAATTTCCTACTAACAGAATATCTTTCTGTTATCAACACACAGATTGGGACTCGTTCCGTGATTTCTTTCGCGGTGTCCCTTAGAATATGGCTTTTAATCATCCTGTACAAAAATATGCGTCTGGGGTCACCTCCTGGGTAAAATCCGGCATCGAGGCTTTAATTCCAGCAAGAAAATACTAAGTTAAATCTCGGTCATCTTCTTGGTTCTCATCACTTTACTTTGCTGCTATAGCCCATAGGAATCACTTCTTCCGTCTATACCGGAGTGACATGTCTGATTGCAACAGATGTCTCTTTGTCTCAGCTCGTATGAGTGAAAGCGTGTCCTCAAAGAAGCAAAATTACTGCTGATGAAACAATGCATTGCATCTCGCAAGTTTGGTTCTAAGATTATTGGTGGTTCTGCAAGAGGTGCTACTACAGCAAATCCTCAATCGCTCCTATTCAATCAATTCGAAGTCCTAACATTCTCAGCCCCTAAATGCTTTGCTCGGAAATTCTCATCCAACTCAACACACAACTCATACGGGGTACTCACACCTGATTTTCCCCCCTAGAATTGAGGCTATACTGAGTGAGATGTGCATAACTCCGTCGTTATCTCTAAATTATACTCTCATAAAGCAAGTTGTGGTGATAGGGTACCAGCCGTAGTTCTAAAAAATAGTGCCCCTGAGCTGGCTCCAAACTATATAACTATTGCCTCACCGATTCTGTCATCCCGGCTTTTAAGAACTCTGGAGATCCTTCTGACCCATCTAACATACCATCAGTCTCCTACCACTCTTCGGCAAAGTCTTCGAGGTTTTAATCAATGCCGAAGTAGTTAAGCTTCTCAGCTCCCGCGATCTGCTCTCTGACAAACAATATGGTTTCCGCTTTTCGCGGTCTACCGTTGATGTGTTTACGGCCATAAGTGAATATGTATATCAAATTCTTAATAATAACGGTGGCGCTCAAGCCTTGTTGCTCTAGATATATCGAAGATGTTTGACAGGGTCTGAGTCAATCCTTCACATCTACAAATCTACCATTCGTACATGCATGGATTACTGTTGCCATATTTGGTCTGGTGCTCCCGCTGTTCATTTCGAAGTTCTCGACTAAATCCAAAGACGGATATGCATTGTGATTGGCATCTCGACTCCAGTCACTTTCTCCCCGCCGTAATGTGGCTTCCTTCTGTCTTTTCTATAAATATTTTCATGGCTACTGCTCTGACGAACTAATTTCACTGGTATCCAAACTGCATGAATTTAAGCGTGCTACTAAGTTGGTATCTCCATCCCACCCTTTTAAACAGTTAAATGTAACCGCCTCTTCTACTCCAACAGCTTCTTCTCTCGCACTTCCCGACAGTCGAACTCCCTTACTCTTACTTGCTTCCTTATAATCTTTAAAAATTTAAATGTAATATCAATCGACATCTTCTGTTACCTTTTTCCCGTTTTTTTTTTTTTTATCCTCCTCCGTTTTTCTTTTTATCCTTTCCACACCCACCTATACTCAGTCTTTTCCCTTACTCTCTCTGTAGCCTCTTGCGTACTAGTGGCACTCCCGCCCTGCTTGGGGTGAAACGACTAAAACCAAAAAGAAATTCATAAATCTAGGTTAGTAGCAAAAAGTTGTTCTCAAAGATCAAACATTTTAAAAACAGCAAAGATGACCTCGATAAAAGTGTTAATGCAAATTGTAACTCGCTACAATAGTACGTAAACTAGATGTTAAGTCAACCTATTTCAACGCCCCAAATAAACATGGAGCAAGCGAAAGGTTTTGAGATAGAAAATAAAAATTGTGAAGATTAGATTATAAATTAAATAAATCTTTATATGGTCTGAAACAAAGCAGACGAAACTGGAATAACTTATTACACAGACATTTAATTGAACAAGGTTTTTGTCAATGGCGATAAATATACAGTAATCATTTTATGGGTGTATATCTTAAAAGCGACAAAATATAATGAAAATATGATAAATACTAAAAATATTCTCAAACAAAGATTCAAAATGAAGAATCAAGCTAAAATTAAATGTTTTTAGATATAAGATTTACCTATGAAGATAATATTACATATATGAAGCAAAAAACGCTCTCCAAAGTTTACTGGTATGATTTGGAAATCTAAATACACTCCAAATGACAGTAATATTAACAAGATATGTAGTGAACCATGAAAATTAACTGACGAAAATTGTATAGGGAAATTGTTAGAAGATTAATATGTGCAATGACTGTAACTAGGCCATGTTTTATAGTTGAAGTACTGAGGGATAATGACGAGGAAACACACGTGGTATGTTTAACAAAACAAGATAAGGAATTTATTTATAAATTTACACATTTGAAGTTATCATTTGCTTGTTTCAGGAAAAGGAATCAAAG
The DNA here is from genome assembly GCA_903632075.3 of Acanthosepion pharaonis. Taxonomy (NCBI): domain Eukaryota; kingdom Metazoa; phylum Mollusca; class Cephalopoda; order Sepiida; family Sepiidae; genus Acanthosepion; species Acanthosepion pharaonis. The sequence continues at coordinate 44,262 of CAHIKZ030000082.1, read as the reverse complement.
TTCGTAGTTTCGATAAATTGTCAAGAAGAGAAAATGTTCATATTAAATCATCGAACAAAAAGTAATATTCCAAAATGTTTAAAACAGATTGAGAGATTTCATTTTTCACATAAAAGTGATTTGGTTGTATTCAACATGAATGAAAAGATATATTTTATGGTACTTAGTTTTGGAGTTGAATAGAGTTCTTTGAAATTGCCCGGCTCTCATTAGAGGCAGATATGTATCAGTGTGTAATTTGATACCAGCGTTATTCAGACGTGCATGGAACTCTGGCTTTCAAGTTTTTCTCTCTATCTACCTTGATTCAATTTTTTTCTGCCTATTTATATCAAAAAGCGATTTCACATCGGCTCGTTACTTTTTTTCTGTTTGCAAGCTACTACCTTTTCCATTGGTCAAAATAAATTTCCGCATAAGCTCGTTAAAATTTGCCTTCATCCTGGAGCAAATCTCTATTTTCATTGATCAAAATATACTTTCACATAGGCTCGTGAATTTGAAAACAATGGGGAAAAGAGAGTTATTTTTATTTCGTATACATAGTAACAAGATTGTCACAATTTATGAGTAAATCATACATGGAGCATATGATGTTAGTGAAACCTGTTTAAAGATATATAAAGGGTACAATAGACCAAAAATTAGTATTTAACCCCATAAAAATCAGTATAAACCTTACAGGCTTTTGCGACGCATACTGGACGAACTCACAATATAGAAATAGTATAACTGGATACGGTTTTAAGATTTCAGATAAAGGGCCACTAATTTCGTGAAAAACATGAAAACAGTCTACAGTTGCACTATCCACGTCTGAGAAAATATGGCTGATGTATTCACAAAACCAATGAACAGATCTAAAAATGGAAAATTTAGACATCTATTAATGGACTTTGAACTGCATTCTAGTGTAAAAAAATGGAAGAAAACTTTAAAATCTTTTGAAAACTATTGACGCTGTGTAATAAAAATGTGACAATAAATTTTATATTGTGAAAATATAAAAATGTCTCAAATGTAAAAAGTGTTATAAAAAATGTTTACTTAATAAAATATTTGTTTGACAAGGGAATGGGGTAAGCTGTTGATTTAAATAAAGTTTTTTTTTTATTTGAGGGCACCAACTCCAGTTGAAGAACGTATGTTAAATGTATCAACTGAAGTAGTTCTTTGCTCATGTAGTGATGCGGCTGTACGCCCTATCTCCGTACTACTTGATGTCACTACACGGCAGCATGCCACGTGATCTGTTTGTAACTACCAAAATTGGTGCACAGTTTGATTCCTTTTTATACATAAAATAAAGTCTCCCAAATTATATTCTGTATTTTTGTTCATTATTATTTTTTTTCTGTATTTTTATTCATTATTAACACTATGAATCAATCTACCCCTTTGAAATTAACACATAAATATTGATTTGATCACTCCAAACAGAATATCTTCTGTGCCACTGACGAATAGTTTGACAGTAATTTCATGCTTTTATCATAAAGATCCTAACAAAGGCAAGAGCATAAAAAGTTAAATACTGTTGAATCATGTTTTACTTTAGCTATTGTCTAGAATCTAAAATATTAATATTTATATTGACATTTATTTATCTAACAAGTTATCAATGCCAATTTTATAAGCTCATTAAAAATGTCAGTTGCTTGTACATAATGTTATCTAATGTAAAAAAATTGAAAACATTCAAATAATTTAAAATATTATCTTTTAATTTTAATTACCAAAAAATTAATAATTAGTCATTAGTCATTTTTCTTTCGTGCATTTAAAGGTGGCTTTAGTAAATTTTTTTCAATATTTTGTCATGTCAATTTTATTATCTAAAAATTAATTCAATTACTATGTTAGATGTATCCAACTGAAAAACTGTAAAAAGTTTGTAATTAAAGATTTTCTAAATAGTCATTATAGAAACAGGATTCGCTGAAATTTAATGATTCTATAACTAGATTTTGAAAAATATATTTTACTATTCATAAAAAGATAGGGAAAATTGTTTACAGTGGGTATCATTTACCAGTGAACACATTTCAATGGTCAAGATGGTGTCATGCTAATTTTTCCTTACCATTCTCATATATGATGAAAGCCTGTTTAAATTTATGAGTATATGGGAGATGATATATGGACAAATAATAATAATAATAATAATAATAATAAGGGATGCCGGAGAAGTTCATATGGTTGCAAAGATCAACTACTGATAAACATAATGATCCTGGAAAATTGCAGGAGACGTAGAAAATTTAGCACCTCATGGATAGATTACCTTAAACCCTTTGATGGTGTGCCACACTCTTAGACCCTAAAGACTTTAGAAATATAAAAAGTCTCTCCCGTGATAGTAAATGGGAATGTGGAGAACCACATTATACCTAAATCACACCAGAAGTACTATCATTGCCAACCGACTGAACATCCGACGAGGAATTTTTGAAGGAGAATTATGGAAAGACACTCAATAAATTTAGATTTTGGCACAAAGGATAGGAAAGTGGAACAAGATGAAGGCTATAGGTACCTAGGAATTAGCGAAGGAGATGGAATACAGCAAATCCAAATGAAGGAGAAGGTAAGAAAGGAGTACTACAGGCGTGTGCGTCTGGTACTAAATACCGAGCTGAATTCGAAAAACAGAATATCAAACATAAACACCTTCGCTGTCCTTGTGATGCAATACAGTTTCAACATTCTTAACTAAACCATAGCTAATATTAAGCGAATAGACGCCAAAACGAGAAAACTTTTCACCTGCCACCTCATGCATCATCCCAAGGCCGATGTTGATCGTCTGTATTTGCACAATGCACCGACTGAAGGCTACAAAATACTTATAAAAGAAAGCAAAGGGTAAGTGCAAACGACCAGATACAGAAACAATGGCAAGATAAACCGTTTCACGGTCAATACCCTGCCTGTACCAAACAAGCTGATGTAAGACAAATCCCCGTGCCCTTCAGTGGCTACATAGTGCAGGGTTAAAAGCTGAAATGTACTCGATTAAAATCGAATAAACCTTGGGCGCCTTTGTCAGAAATAAATTAAATTAGTGAAGGAACGATTTCTCAAAAGAGGACAAGAGGGGCGGGGAGGAAAAAAGGAGGATCATCCAGAATGAGTCAATGATTCCCTTAATAACTCCAATATATATTTATTTTCTCTCTGTCTGCACAAAGCCGGGCGCTGTGTCTTGATCACTACAGCTTATAGAATATTCAGATGGTATTTTGTCCGATCCCTGTACAAAGAGCTTTTCTGAATAGTTGTTCCTACAGATATCCGTATTTAATTAATGGCAGACTTACGTGTCTGTGAGCCCCCAACCATTGAATAGTTTTGCCCCTACAGTCAGGATTGCACTGGCATATATAACGATAAATGACTAAATATTGTTGAAGAGTAGGCAAAGTATCTTTATGGACAGAGGGGAACGGACTTCTGGTAGAAAAGATGGTACGTATTATGACAGAATTAAAACAATGCATTAAAAATGATGAGACCCTATCTGAAAAAAATTGACTACGTGATTCCAATACATAGTAATTTAAAATACGAGGACCGAATGTTTTAATTTCATCAAACTTAGAAATTTTAAGCTTAATGCTACTCAGAATAACACTTTCAGTGTATTCATTTGAAAGGAAATTGTCGGTGATTTGCCTCAGTTCAGCATTCAATTTACATTCCGAATATATCACCAATGCACGATGGGTAAGAGTTTTGATAAGGTTAATCCTAGACTTAGGAGTAAAAGAATCTCAACTAAGATATAACCATGTAACAGTTTGTTTTTTTTGGGGGAGGGGTGTTTTTTTTTGTTTTGTTTTGTTTTTTGTATACGCGGGTGACGAAAGATATAGAAGTTTTCACGACTAACACATCCAAGGAAGGCAACATATTATTTAAGAACATTATCAAACAATTATTTTTTATGGAAACCTACAAACATATTGACTATAAGAGTTCCCAGACGACTACACATCGATACTCCATCGACCTACCGGTACATAATATCATTGAAGCTGAACGAGACAAACTTCGTAGCCATCTCCATTAGCCCAATAAAAACGCTCTCGGAGAAGGAAGTGGGTGTTATGATCCAGAATGATGACGGTATTTCATCATTCTAAAAGTAACCTTGCCATCAGAGAAGATAGAAAATAAGGGTATTTCATCATCCCTGAAATAAAGCGTAGTCACCACTGTAACAGGTTTGAATGTTGAGTTGTTAAAGTAATTACCCCGTTGTTATATGTATTTGTAGTAGTACTTGATAGAGGAATCCATTTTACTTCTTTTATAGCGAAAACGAAATGAATAAAACGTACAATAATAACATAAACAATAATACTCAAGACACGTGTCGCCATTAATAACAAGAATTTGTATTTTTTCTTTTTTCGTGATGTGAATGGCAGATATTGCCATGATGTCCGTTAAAATGTTTTCAGTGTTACTGTCTCTTTTTTTCTTTAAAGGTTTGTGCTTATTGTTTTTGCTTGTTCCGAGAAATGCGTTGGTGAGGATAACATTTGAGATCGTCAGTTTTGATTTTCCGAAGGGATGAGGATAAGTATGTTGGGACTTTTTACTACTGCTACTAGCTACTCTACCGACCCTACTGTTCTAACTGCCATCGCTTGTGGTGGAAGGACTGTTTTTATAATCAGATTTTAGAATGATGAAATATCTTTCTCATCTTTCATCTCTGGTAACAAGGTTGTTTTTAGGATGATAAAAAATACCCTTACTTTCTCTCATTACTGATGGCAAGGTTATTTTTAGAATGATGAAATATCATCATTATTCTGGATTATAACAGGCTTTAAGAGGCCTCGATATAAATAGTCGGCACAAATGTCAATAGTTTCATTTAAGGGTGCATTAGTGAACAAACGAATGTCCCTTAAACGGAAATTGTTTACAAAACAAGGTAATATACCAAGCCACGATAAAATCACCAGATAATGAAGAAAAGGTATACATAGGAGTAACTGAAGGACCCTGAAAACAAAGAAATTATACACACAAAATATCTTTCACAAATAGTAAATATGCGAACAGTACAATGCTTTCTAAGAATATCTGGGAAATTAAAAATAAAACGCACATCACACCAAAAATATCTTGGAAAATAAGGAAAAAATCATCAGCCTACAACAACCAAAGACTTGAAAAACTTTGCTTGGAGAAAAAAATAGCTATTATTACTTTCCCAGACCAAAATAAATTATTAAATAAAAGATCCGAGCTCATCTCAAAATGCAGACATGAAAACAAATTTTTACTGCGTTACTTAAAAATCGAAAACGGAAAAAATAAAAATAAAAATAAATAAATAAAAAAAATAAACAAAATAACAATAAAATAAGCAAAATTAATTAACCCAAGCAAATCACACCTGTTAGAATAGACGAAATATAATAATAGTAATAATAATAATAATAATAATAACAAAAAAAAAACAACAAACCCAATAAATAAAGTAAATAATAAACAAATTAGCAAACCATTATAATCAAAATATTAGTTAGACTAAAAAATCAAACCAGAAAATCGGACGAAAAAATAGCTATAACTGTTATATAACGGCTATATATATATATATATATATATATATATACTACATTACTAAAAAATCGAAAACCGAAAAAGAGAAAATATACAAATAAATAATAACAAGTCAAATAAATAATAACAAGTCCAATAAATTGACCTAAATTCATTCAAATAAATAAATAAACATATCAATCCCAATAAAGTTACAGTTAGCAATAATAAAGATTTTTTGTGTTCTGTGATGAGTATGTGAGTGTTGCTGGGAATCCGCTTTTAGGGCTGTTTCATAGTCTTTCTTAGCTTTGTTAAATATGGATTCATTAGAAAGCCTGCAGTTAATCGATTTTGGTATCTGTTTGATTATAGAAGGCGGGTGGTTGGAAGATGTGTGTATATAGAGTGGTTTATCATTAGGTTTTCTAGTTTTCTAGGCAAGAGCATAAAAAGTTAAATCCTGTTGAATCATGTTTTACTTTAGCTATTGTCTAGAATCTAAAATATTAATATTTATATTGACATTTATTTATCTAACAAGTTATCAATGCCAATTTTATAAGCTCATTAAAAATGTGCCTTTTCTTAGGTTGAAGGTAACATCTAGAAAATCTACTTCGTTTATGTTAGTTTTTATATCGATGTCGAATCAGTTATTTTTAAAAATCTTTATTATTGCTTTTCTAGTTTTGTCTGTTTTGTTTGTTATATTTTCTGAAATCGTCGTCCCTGTAGATTCCTGTGTCATTTCTATCTATTATTTTGCTCAGTTCGTGTAGAAAGTAAATAACTATGATTTCGCATGTCTCTGCACCGTCAAAGCTTCCCATTGTAGTGTCAAATATCCCATCTCTCTTTATCCATGCTTCTTCATTGTGGAATAATAATGATTTACGGGAGTGCTTAATGATGTTGATTTCGCTTGGTTTTATTATTATTTGTTCCTGAGCTAAGTTGATGGCCTTATCTAACATGCGTCCTGTTATGGATGGGTAAAATTCTTTTATGTCTAATTGTAGGAATTGGCAAATTTGTTTGTTATTTATGCTGTGGAACCAGTCAATAGCTGTTTTTGTATTTTTCCACTGGTTTACTCCTAACTTCTTCCTAAGTTCAGAATTAATTCTTTCTAGTATTGTTTTACTTATTTTAGCTAGATCGCTTTTGGCTGGGTTTATGAGTCTACATGCAGGGTTGGTTTGAAATTTTCTTTATGGTCTTTTAGTGTTATAAAGGCTTGTGACTTGCTGATACAACTTATTCGGTCATCTAGGTCTAATTTTTGGGCGATTGTTTTAGCTTCCTTATTGATATCGTGTTCTATTGTTTTGGGTGCCTTTTTGTATGCTTTAGTTATGTTGTTCTTGAGTAATTTGTTGTGCGTAGGAGGCCTTAGTTTGTATAAATTTCTCGTGTTGTCAGCAGCGATAAATACATTTGCTGAATTGTTTATTTTAGTTATATCTTTTAGTTTCTTTTAGTTTTTTTTTTTTTTTTGGAATGCATCTTGTTTTCTGTGGAATTTTATGTTTCTAACTAGGTCAGTTAAGTCTTTCTCGAAGTCGTCTAATTCTTTTTGTTGTGGGGGGCATTTTTTGTTTTGAAGCCATATTTTTCCTTGAATGTATTGTTATTGTGAGGGTCCTGGTCTAAAAAGTGGACTTTCCATCTCATTCTTTTTAGGAAACTTTCTATTTTTTCAATTAATTTTAGTTTATATATGGAAGGGGATGGGATGGGTATGTTTTTTAGGGAGTAGTCGAGATTAAATTTTTCTATGTTCATACTGTGTTATAAATGTAGCGAAAGTGCTCTACTGTTTACCAGGGGCTGAATATGCAGAAATATAGTCTTAAGGTGTGCTATATTTATGGGATAAAGTGCTCAATATCAGAGATAGAGCGTGTGTAAATATAAAAGTGAACATAGAGGTCAACACTTAGAGGCGACAGTCTGTTTCATGCTATATGCAATCGTCAAGCCACGTGTGCTCTTATTTTTCTCGGATATATATATACGGGTCAGTGGTGCATTGTGGGTGCATTGTGGGTAGGCCTGACGATTTCATATAGCATGAAACAGACTGTCGCCTCTAAGTGTTGACTTCTATGTTCACTTTTATATATATATATATATATATGTGTGTGTGTGTGTGTGTGTGTGTGTGTGTGTGTGTGTGTTTGTGTGTGTGTGTGTGTCTTTTTTACAAATACTTTCATGGTAATTGCTCCGAGGAGCTGCATTCGCTGGTTCCCAGACTTCATGAATTCAAGCGCCCTATGAGGCTGGCATCCCGCTTTCACTGTCAAAACTACTAAATGTAGCCATCTCTTCTACTCCAATAGCTTCATGTCTCGCACCTCTCGCCTGTGGAACTCCCTTCCCTATTCCAGTTTCCCTGAGAGCTATAATCTCCAACTATTCAAATGTAATGTCAATCGATATCTACAGTTGCCTTGATCTATCCACTATCCTTCTCCTCATCCTTTCCTCTATCACTCCTATCTGATGTTGCTCCAAATTTTTCTGTAACCCCTTGCGTCCTAGTGGCTTCCGCCTTGCTTGGGGTGAAACGCTTAATATATATATATATATATATATATATATATATATATATATACAGGGTGTTTCAAAAAGAATACGCCAAAATCATTACGCTGTTTTTTCAGGTCTATAGCATTGTAGTGGACTGAATCAGTGGTTATTTGATAGAGTAGTTATCAAAGTTTGATTGGGTGTCAGTTTCACCGCTGTTGTTAGTATAACTTCTGGTGCAGCTGAATTGTGGGAAGATCAATCAAAATGGCGACTCCTCAACAGAAGGCATTTTGCGTGCTTGAGTACAGAGCACCCACATGAAACTGTTGAGCATGAAAGAGATTCCCTAAAGTGAACGTCTTCTGTGTTGTGTCTCAAGACAAGGTCTATGGTCCCTCTTTCTTTGAAGGAAACACCGTTACAGGACAAACCTATCTCGAAATGCTCCGAAAATGGCTATTCACTTTACTGCAAGCAGATTCGAATGACTTCGTTTTTCAGCAAGATGGAGCACCACCTCATTAGAGCTTATCTGAATGAAAACGTGCCTCAGCGATGGATTGGGAGGAGAGATGCTAAAGACCTTGCTCTCTGTGCCTGGCCTGCCAGATTCCCGGACCTCACTGTGTGTGACCATTTTCTTGTGGGGGTATGTTAAAGACCAACTTTATGTTCCAGCACTCCCAGCAAGTATCGATGACTTGAAAAATCGAATAACAGCTGCAATCAACATGGTGGACCATGACATGCTGAGGCGCGTTTGGGAGGAATTCTCATATCGGCTTGATGTTGTCCGCGCTGCCAGTGGTGGCCACATCGAGCACTTATAAAACATGAAATGAAACTTGAATGTATATATAATACATGTGTTCATGCTAGAGGTTTGTATTTTTTCGTTTTTTGACATATCACGTGATGACTTTGGCGTATTCTTTTTGAAACACCCTGTATGTATATATATATATATATATATATATATATATATATATATATATATATAAAGAAGAAAAAAAGAAGGGAAGAAAAATGGAAAAAGGAAAAAGAGAAAAAGGGAGCAAATAAAAAATAGGAATCAGTGTAATTCTGTATGTGAGGGGTTATCAAAAGATAAAGGAAGAGAAAAAAGGGGGAGAAAAAAGAAAGAAGAATTGACCTATTTATTTTATACACAGTAGCAATCAGAAGATAGTTTAGACATAAAGAAAACCTTCTTAAATCTATTAACAAAAATAATATTATATTAAATAAAGATATAAACCCATTTATATGAAAAAGAGATAATTCAGAATTAAAGATATATTAAAATAAAGAATATATTAGAAAAAATAATAAGAAAAATATAAAAATTAATATATACACAAGATTATATTAGTATGAAGTATCTCATTTAAAATCTACATTTCAATCAACATATTTTAAATTAAATCTATATTAAATAATTTCCATCTATAAGGAAAAACAGTTAATATTTATCATTTAATATATAATATAATGAACCAAGAAAATTTTTAAAAAGAGTAAAAATCTACACTTAAAATTAGAAAAGAAAGTGAAAGAAGTGCCTTTACAATAAATTTTACAAGATAGCACTATATAATAAATAATTAGATATAAATATATTAATTTAATTAATTAATTAATAGTAAAAAATTTTAAATATTACATAAAACCAATAACTATTAATAAAAATATTATTTAAAAATACATAAAAATATATAAATTCCTTAAATATTATAAATACTAAGAAAATACTTAAATACTAAGAAAAATTTTCAAATATAACTTCATCAACCCAAATAATAAAATATATATATGAGTAAAATACATTTAAATACTCCATATCAATATTATATATTAATATATACACCACATATTAATATATTAAAAAGACCTATAATATTAATAAATTTCCAAATATTTCATAAATAAAATAAATATATGAAATTCAGCCTATATAAACATCATAATCATTATGTATTATTACACAACAACAAAACATCATAAAAGTAATGTTCTAGTATATTATTATTAAGTAATGTTGTTGTAAAATTATAATACTTATTATGTAGTTATTATCACATGAATTAACCTTTTATATAATACTACCATATAATACTGAAAAAAAGGTATGCATATTTCTGCTACAAAAAAACAAAGATGCAACATAGCATCTCACAGGCGGTGTTAAAATGATGGCTATAACAATTTTTAATAATACTTATAAAACATCTCTTCTCCTCGAAAGAAAAAAGGGACACAAGATATAACCGAAAAAAAAGGAAAAAAAAGAAAGGAAGACAGGATATAGTCAGTAAAAAGTAAAAGAAAAAAGAAAGAAAAATAAGAAATAAAAGAGAAAAACCTAAGATATAATCTCTTCTAGAAATGAAAAATGAAAAAAGACAAGACATGTTGTGAATTGGTTTAACCAATGAAAATCATTTACGTTAAGTAAGATGTTATGGAAAATAGATTTAAATTTAACCGGAAATCATGTCTACACGATGAAAGACTTTTTGGACACATTGATAAAGAGTTGTCATTTTCAAAGAAGAGGCAACAAATTTAAATAATAATTATACATAGTATGTAAATAAAAGGACACTTAAAGAACTAAAAGAAAGAAAAAACAGGAAAATATATCGAATTATGAAACAGAAAATTAGAAAATTGAATCGAGATAATAAATGAAAATAAATTATATAAATTATAAATAAATAAAAATAGAAGAAGTTAATCGAAACGAAAAGATACATAGATCAAATATATAAATCATCTAAATAATAAATATTAACATAAATTTATAAATATAAATTAAAATTAAAGTTAATAGAATATAACTTTTAAAGAATTTATATACATATATATATATATATATATATATATATATATATATATACATATATATACATACATATATACACATACGTACGCATACATACACACACACACAGACACACACACACACACATATATATATATATATATATATATATATATATATATATACACACACACACACACAGTAAAAACAAAACAATAGAAAATCTTACAATATCAGCCGGACTTTTATATTTTTACCTTTAATTTTTCAGTAATAATGTAACTACTACATTACCTTCCAATCAAACTTACTAAGGAGAATTTTAAGATGTTCCTGAAGTTATTTAACATAAGATAAGTGATTATTAAATTTTCAAGTTTAGCGAGATTGTAAAATCAAAGGCAAAATTAACTGTTAGTTTGAATCTTTGAATTAACAACTCATCCCTATTCAGAAATCTGATTATTTGGATATTTCTCACATAGACACAGAAAACAAAGTTAATATTGTAATCGTACAACTCCCTCCCCGGTCATCCAAGACTTCCAACACTTGCTTGATCATAAGGAGGCCAAGATCGAACCGTCACAGCTATCTTTGTGTCGGGGCTGGTCCAAGCAGGGCGATGACGTACACGAAAACAAAATAACACTCGAATAAATTGAACAAAAGTAAATACTGTTTTTTTATATCAGTCCTCCGTACAATAATTGGTTTATATCACAGTTCGCGTGCAATTAATTATCAGCCCAACCCGCATCTAAATTGGAAGTGATATTATCGTTGCTGACTTGGCAAAGTTTGATTTGCTGTTTTGGTAAAGTTCGGCACAAGTCTGAAGTCAGGCAGGCAGTCACGTGGGATTTATGACGACCGGTGGCTGGGACGAACTCTCTGCCGTCTCTCTCCTATCTCCGTCTCTTCTGCCTCTCTGATACTGAACTATTACCATTAACAACAAGTGCCTTTTAACATTCTAATGTTAATAGAGAAATTTCTCTGAAAACTGATTCTGGTGGATCTCCTGAAATTGAACCCACTTCCAAGTCTCAGTTATTAGATGCTGTCACTGAAAGGAAGAAATTATTAACTAACTTCAAAGAATTATGGAATGAGGAATATCTCTTGAGTCTAAGAGAAAGTTGCAAGGATCTATATGATATGGAATTTAATAATAAAATACAAGTATATAGTATTAATTAAAAATCCTGCTAAAGCCAGACCATTCTGGAAACTTGGCAGGGTGACTGAACTTTTCTGTGGAAATGATGGTAATGTACTTTCCATACGCATAGCTAAAGGAGATTCGTCTTATTAGAATCATAACATACAACATCAGTTTCCAATGGAATTTGGCATATAATGTCCTGGATAAGACTTTAAACTTCATCTATTCATATATCAATCCAGTCCTGGGTAAGCTTTTAAACTTCATCTATTTCTTAATGGTCATTTATGACGACTTCAGTCCTAGTTAAGACTTTAAACTAAATCCGGTGACGAGGCACCGCTTACGGGACTTGGGGTGTGTATAGTCACCCCCTTAGTTGTTATTACTCACAGGTCCATTCTGACCCGAAGTACCTGTTAGGATTGTCCTTGATAAGACATTAAACTACTGTTTACATGCAATCCGCTGGAAAAGCCAACAAACAGTGGAATTTTCTAACAGCACTGTGTTTATCATCACGGCTGAAGTTTACGAATACTTTAAAGAAATGATCCAACAAGATGTATATCAACATCAACAAATAATAATTCCGGCTGAAGAAAGCATTTCTCAAAAGAAGCACCAACCCAAGAGCTCTTCAAACTATCCGTCTTTAATTATTCTGCCTTGAAAACAAAGTACTCTTGAACTTTATATCAGCCTCATGATAACAGGCTTCCATAGGAAAATTATATTTTTCAACTAAAATACCCAGAAAGGTAACGTTTTTAATCATGCAGACACTCATAAAAACATAAATGGGATTCAACACAATTAAACTATGCAATGAATAAATAAAATGTTGTGTCATGAAAATAAATACAAATGACAAAAGAATGGATAATGGATTTTTAACTTGCATAACTAATACTTGAAATGCCTTAACAAGGGTAGTATGTTACATTTATTGATTAATAAAATGTTATTGTATACATATAGCACATAAGCTAAGAATTTATACCTAGCCACTACAAGGGATATAATTCGAATTGATTTAATAAATTTAAAAGTGTCTAGGGAAAGGCACTTATACATGCATTCATTAGTAATCGACCATAATAATGCCGAAGGACATATGATAGTCCTGTTATTGATATTTCACACCCAGTGAAGATATTCTTAATGAATATTTCTAAAAAAAAGTTAATTGTCAAGTAAACACCAAACTATTGTGTTTACCCAAACATATTGAGGGGAACGATTTCCTTTTTTTGTTATTGATCTGTTTAATTTGTAAAAATGCTTATTTAATAAAAAAAGAAAAAGAAATGATTTTATGGGTATATACCGAATATTGTATTTAAAAAAAGAACTGTATTTTGATGTTATGAACTGACAACATGCAATGGAGCGGTGAATTGAATTTTTTTTCCGTGTGTTGGGAGAATATAAAAATTCTAGGTTATCACCCCTTGGTTGATAAGATCCGTTGATAGGGAGATAGGTCCATTTATCTATTAATAATTGGTAAGACCAAAATTTAGGCGCCAAATGGAAGACTGAGAGGCTTGAAGACGAGTGAACTGAACGAACGTGTTTTAGCCAACTCCAAGAACAGGCAATGCTAGCTATGAACAAAACCTGAATAATGCAAGGACAAGCAGCCATCGGAAGAAGAATATGAGCAGCTTCATATAAATGTTTAAATCCATTTCAAACAGATAAATGTATTTGGATTTCGTCTCCGATGCCATGACTTTAACTCCAAAAGGAATACGTCTAGCAATTCTCTATTACCATTCTCGTGGTATAATGCATTTTTATATCAAGTATGCCTTTTAAACTGTTCAATTATCTCATCTTTGTTCATCTGCCACGACTCAATTTGAGGAGTCCCTAAATTTCTCACACTGTTTCATAATTTGTCTTGCCTTCTAGTGCTTTTGTTTACCTAACGCTTTATATACTTAAATAAAATTAATTATTTGAGCTTCTGAAACACATAATGCATATAATGTATACATAGTGTGTGGTAATGGAGGATCTTGCGCGTCACAAGGAACTTGAATGCAGGAGTGGGGTCACTAATGGCGGTAAGGATTCCGGGAAGAGGATAGACTAAGCACAATCCGACGACCAGATGGTAGGCAGTCAAGGCGACATTCTATGTACGAGAACAAGTGGGCAGTCCGATGCAAGCTGTCATCGTGAACCTGCCTGTCCAGACCCGGTTTGCTGCAGCGGATGGTGTCAGCTGAAGTGTATGTGCCATGGAGTGGCGACCCATGGACCACCCCAAATGATTCGCAGCCAAGGCTTTCATGCTCAAAGACTTTTCTTATTCCCACGTCTAAAGAAGCAATTGGAGAAAACAACATCCTTCGAAAACAAGAAGACAAAAAGAAGAGTCGAAGAGAGCCCAAATTAGTCCCCATAAACTACACCTGGTATCAAGCCCTCTGATCAGGAGATTGAAGGTTTCTTAATTGCTGTTGTTCCATGGTCCACCCTGACCCGGTGTGCTAGCCCCTGTTAGGTTCCCAGCGATGGGCAAATAGTGAAATCCCAAACAATGTAAAATTTCATCTGTGTTCCACACATTTACTTGCATTCAAGTCCTCTGGCGAGAGAGTTAAGACGGCGGGGACAGGTAAATTGTGCTATTCATGTCCTCCAGTGGTGACAAAGCAGCTTTATTTAGATACAACACTGTTTTCTCCAATTCGGGAGAGGACGAGAAAAGGAGCCCTAAATATTGCTTGCTCTCAATTTCAACTTGGCATCCAACTGCAGCTGTCTGGTTATGTAGTATATTGCAGTCTGAACAAGAAGAAATGTGACAAATTGAATTGAACATAGATTCTTGGAATGTACGCACACTACAAGACCAAGATCAAAAACAGCATTAGTTTCTCTTGAGCTGAAGAAGTACAGCATTGACGTAGCTGCTCTCAGTTTAATCATCGCAACTTGAGCAAGTGGAAGGAGGTTATGCATTATTTAATCTGACAAGAGTACGAACAAGGCCCGGCAATCAGGTATTGGCTTTGCAATGCAATTTCTTTTCGTAAGGAAACTGAGCTCACTTGCAAAAGACCTCTCAGGTTGACACTTGATCTACATCACAACATAAGCGCTACGCACTCACAATGACTCACAGTTCTGAGTAAGTTGATTTCTACTACCTCCGTAATGTCATCTTACACATCCAACATAGGGATAAACTTATTCTAATGGGTGGACTTCAATGATCTGGTGGGTAACGAACACTGAAGGTGTATGTTTATAAACAGTAATTCGGACTTTGCAAACCAGACACTTCTTTGTTGCTGAATGGCTAACAGCACGTCAGATCAAATGACGATTCCCATTTGGTTTACAGGTTCAATTCCTATCGGAGAGTGCATATTTTCTACGAAATTTCTCGAAAATTCAGGCTGTTAAATGCAATTAATACTGTGTAAAAACAGAGTATTTACTTAAATAAATTATATCTATAAAATAATGTATAAACTGAATACATGTGTGTGTGTCTGTGTGTGTGTACAAGGGGTTCTCGACTTACGTCGGAGATCCGCCGCGAGGTAACCTGATTTTCGACGTAGGTCGCATTCACCTACATAAGTACCCACGAGTCTGCCTTACGATAACATAATGAAGGCCAAATAGTTCACTCTAAAAACGATACAAACGAGAGATAGCGAATGGGGCACAGTCGAATATAAGCGTATGGCCGATGAAGAAACACTGTCATCTTCCTCAGATAGCGCCGAGTGAAATAAAACATTTACAAATAGAGAAACAAATAAAGAAAATAGAAAAAATTGTCTGACAAAGGGGAAAGAGGTCATAAAAGAACAAATGGTTCGAGCGTATATATATATATATATATATATATATATATATACATACATACATACATAAATATATATGTGTGTGTTTGTGTGTGTGTGTGTGTGTGTGTGTGTGTGTGTGTGTGTGTATAAAGGCAAGAAATCAACTGTTTTGATGGATCAGTCCGGTTGATATCTCAACACAGAGTTCTGATTCGTCGAAAACAATATTTTATCGACTGGTAGTTTTTCTGGAATCCTTTTCTGACGGAATGGCCTGAGATCCTCAGCGACGCGTACGGAAGTTCATTGGTCAATTCGGTTTATAGCAGCCCTTTCATTCTGTAGACGACAAACTTTGCTGTCTTCTTTATTCCGATGGGAAATCCATTAAGAATCGGAACGATTCGCTCGCCGATGTTCATCTGCCGCCGGTCAGACAGGAAATTGCCTCCTTTTTTTTAGGTTTTTGCTTGTCTCCAAATTTCGTCACGTGGGTTTCCCTTGACCGGGTACGCAGAAAGGCAGGGTGCAAATCACGACGTGTTTGTGTGATGGCCAAAATAGAGTCCGATCACGTGAGCGCAGCCGAACATCCTGATGGTTCCTGGAGTTATCTTATGGACAATCGTCTGATGGTCACGTGATTTTGGAAACAGCTGATTCTTGGGTTGGATCGCTTCAAAGTTTACGGTCCCTTGGCTTGTGGGTGGAAGAGAAGGAAAGACAGAAAGAATCGGCAAAGAAAAAGTGGAGGATGCTGGTCATAGAACATATTCGCTCGTAAGTTGAAAACATTGTATTTTATTTATTTTTATTTTTATTTATATTTAACTATCTTTCGAACTTGGATTTGGGATGTTTTCTGGAGCTTTTTAGCCTTACGCCTACATGGCTAATGAAATCGTAGGTACCTCACAATATCTATCTATCTATCTATCTATCTATCTATCTATCTATCTATATATATATATATATATATATATATATATAATGGATTAAGTCCAACAATTATTTTAATATATTTTGCTGTTTATACGTTATTTTTATCGATACAAATATTTAAGTAAATGCTCTGTTTACAATAAACATTATTAATTACATTTACCGACCTGAATGACCGAGAAATTTCATAAAAAATGTGTGCCCTCCATAGTTAATACTGTTTATTATAAACAGAGAATTTACTTAAATAATTGTATCTATAAAAATAACGTATAAACAGAAAATATATTAAAATAATTGTCGGACTTCATGCTAGTTCATAATATATGATGTCATTTGTTTACGTTATGATAGCCTTCGAGCAGATATGATCCTTCGATAAAAGTCATGAGAAATTTTTCGTTTAAAACACTTAAATAAGCCTAACTCGCTGAATATGAGAACAGAATCGATGTCTACAGGTATCCATTAAAAAAAAGCACCTGCGCAAACACATTGACCACAATTTATAGATTTTACGAATATTAATATAATATGCAATAACTATTAATATGCTTAGAACCCATCATTAATAACCTTTTTATATATGTATGCACACATATAATCCCATATTACCGTACTCGATTAATGTATAACGTTTGTATATAAATATAATTTCACATGTATAAGGCTTGGTTCCAAACACATTAGATATATAGTCCCGACGTATTTTGTATTTACACCATGAGTACTTGAATTGTTATAACTATGGTATTTTTGCGCAAAAAGAGATTTATCCCATTTGATACCTTACTTAAATATTTTTTAATTCTTAGTCTTTCGATTATATGAATCTGAAGGATACAACTTATAAATAATATTTTAGGCCACAATAATAATATAATCAACTCATAACACACAATTTTAAATCAAAACCACGAGAACGCGAACTCTATAACAGTCAGAATATACTCAGCATCTGAAGATTGCAAATCTGCATGAAACTCCGAGTTGTACTACCAATGTCGGATATTATGTATATTCACTAATATATATGTGACGTCACTCCGTCTGCCTCTCTGCCCTACACTCCGTCCTATCCTGTCCTGTGACGACCAATGTGACTTGGTATTGGTCGCGGCATCAAATGTGACATTCTAACCTTTTGCTGATTCGGATGGGAATCTGGTTAGATTCGGTATCAGCCCTGTCGTTCCCAGCTCGCCTCCAACGTCTGATTACCGAAGTAACTGCTTTGATTTCTAGTCTAACCTACCCACGTTGTGATTTGATCTTAGGTAGAAGAAATCAATCAGTCGCCGGGTCGTAATGCAAGTCGAGTCCGAACAAGGGTAATACCGCACAGGTATATGTAAAAGAAAATAAAGTAATAACTCGAAAAGTTCAAATGTGTTAAAAAAGGAATAACAATATTTTATATCTGGTTTCTGAATACAGGACTGCATCTTTCTCCCAAACCGCTAATATGAATTCATGACACTTTGTGTTTGTTAGGCTAGTCTTGACATCTTAAATTGTTCTTTTAAGAAACTGGTTTTGGTGTATCTTCAGGCGATATTCGTAAAACTTGTTTTGGTGGTGTGAGTCTAAGTCGTTCTTCAAAAATAAATTGTTCTTGGCTAGAAGTTGAGGTCGAGAATGCGTGGATCTTAAGTCAGCTTTCTGCGAGGCGGGTCTCAGAGCTCACAGCTCGACTCTTGCCTGTCTGTTGAACCCCAACTGTCGTCCACTTGCTGGGACTCTGCTTATATGGATGCCGACCAAAACCGGGGTGGGCTTGTCGGGGTTTGAGGTTCCTTGATAATTCTAAATCCACAATAAGGATCTTCTTTGTTCTCGGATAGGAAAATTTATTACTTTCCATTTTTGGAAGTCCTTACTTTCTACTTAAAGGGAATCGTCCTCCCAAATTCTTCCTTTCTCATATTGGTATCTCACACCAATCCCCTCAGAGGGCGTCAACAGGTTCCCCTCTCTCTCTCTCACAGTGACATCTCACACCAGTCCCTTCAGGGGCGTCAACAAACCTCCCTCCTTCTTCATAGTTTACCTTCGCCTACCGCTCACGCCACCCTTCAGCCAATGAATGCTCAGCAGCGTGGGTGTGGCTAGACTGGCCTCGGTTTAAAAATCTCGCTCAAAGAAAAAAAAATTATCTTCCCTTTTTTTTCTTTCTTTCTTTTCTTCTTCCCGACAACAAACCCCTACGAATCTTATCTTAACCGAACGTCGTCTGGAATTCGTCAACGAGATTTTCGTCAAATAATCATTGAAATTGGTTAATGATTTTCCGCACTCTGTCGCCAATTATCTGTTCCGATAAAAAAAAATTTTCTATCATGGCCAGCTCTAACATAAAACAGGAGTTTTTCCCAAATAATATCTCCGCAGATAGTTAATGGTTTAATCTTTCCTTCTTTTTAACTTGTGGGTGGTCCAGCTGACATTTTTCTCGGTCAGTGCGTGACCTAATTAATATTATCTCTTAGCATTCTGTTTTGTAGGCCACTTGACCAATTTGAAATTGTCATTATTACCATGGGCAGACGGCTATCTTTTATTCGCTCCGTCGTAACATAAATGAAATTAAATCCGACAGATCCGAAATCTTACTTTCTTCGCTAATGAAAATAAAATCTTTACCACTTTTCTTTGTTAGAAAAAATAACATCACTCAGTGTCTTTTCGTGATAGCTTCTTATCACCTAAATTAATTCTCGCCCTTTTTTTTTTTTTTAACCTAAATAGTATATATATATATATATATATATATATATATATATATATATATATATTATGAAATGGATTAATTTTTGACAAGAAGTTAATATATTTTCTATTTATACGTTATTTTATTTTAAAAAATACGATTTATTTAAGTGAATACTTTGTCTTTTAAATAAACAATATTAATTACATTTATCATACTGAATGTTTGAGAAATTTCGTAGAAAATATGTGCTTCTTCGCCAAGAATCGAACATGTAAACCCAAAAGGAATCATTATTTGATGTGCTGTTAACCATTCAGCCATACAGAAGCACCTGGTTAGCAAAGACCGAATTATACAAACAACAAATCATCTACGATGTATCCGAAACGAACATATTTGGCCACGAAACGTAATTTTCCTTTTGGATACAGTCTATTAAAAAAAAAACATAACAATTACGTAAATAAAGTAACGTACAAACAGAAAATATATTAAATAATTGTCGGATTTAATCTATTTCATAATGTGTTGTCAATGCTTACGTTAAGTTATATATATATATATATATATATATATATATATATATATATATATACATATTATATGCAGTACTTATTGGAAAGTGCTCAATATCAGTGATAGAGCTAAGGTATTCAGTTGTATGGATATGAGTTTTTTTGACTCTGGGTTTCACGCTTTTGCAATCATCAGATAAACTTGGTTATTTTTTAAATTATACTTGTTTGACTATGTTTGGTGGTGGGAATGGGAATTTTCATCTGTGTTTGTTTGGGATGACACTCAAACACACATAGACCAACTTACATAGAGGTGTACGCATTTTCGTTCACACAAACCCAACTATATAAACAGTCCGAGGTTCGTCACATTGAATTTTCTTCTGTGTTTGTTTGGGATGACATGAATGTTCTTCTGCGTTTGCTTAGGATGACATGTAATTTCATCCCGTCAACTACTTATACTTTATACTGATCACAATACTCATCCATTTTTTGTGATATCAGCGAATACTCGTTGCCACTATTGTGATGTCAACGAATACTCGTTGTCACTTTCGTAATGCTCGTTGTCATAACAGATAAAACTATAGTAACACCGTTGAACAATACTGGTGTCAAACGCCTTTGAATATATCTCGTACAAATAGTATTTGCTCGATAATACTGGATCGAATAGTAATTCGTATAGTGAAGTATATAGAGAATAGTGGTCCGTATAGTAATAGAGGACAGAATAGAAATAGCGATCCGAATAGCATAGACGAGAAATAACGATCAGTTAAAAGTCACGCGACTTCCTATGCATGCGTGGCCTCTATGGTCACGTGATCCACTTAATTCAATAATGGGATCGCATGTGTTTACTCTCTGTCGATCTATATTCAAACTCAAGTGTCGATAGTGACACTTTATTCCTATATAACACAATTTTAAATAAAATGAAAAATATGAATAGATGGTCGTTATGTTAGAGCTTAAAATTACAAGAGTATTATCTTAATAATCGCCATATTAGAGGTGTGAATAACGTGTGCGCTGATGCATTATTGCGTATCGGAAATAACACGTGTCCCAAGAATTTTTTTTTAATTCCTTTCTTTAGGTGGGAATGTGTGACATGACCTTCTTTATTGATATTAAATATAAATCCACTCCTTGAAATTTTAAAATTTTTCTTACATTACTTTCATTCCTTCTTTCTAATTCTTAAAAATAAGGCGTTGACAGTCTTTATATTGCTTCAACGGTTGAATCGTTAATTTTATATGTAGCGTCCAACGATTATTAATTTCATATATAGATTTAAACGTTTGGGCGCGTCACTAGACTAACTGGCCGTAAGGATCATAGATGCTGCACCGAGAAGACGTGAAAATGTTTATTTCTTTCTCCTTGAGTTGGCTATCACATAGGTTTGTCTCCCAATCTTATTGAGACAGAATGTTGAAGTTTGTGGGGTAACTCCACGGCCAGGATATGATATAATTTTGCATAATTTGTTTGTTTTCTATATGTTGTCTCTGTGTATTGGTCCCTACGTAGAAAATACATTTTTTTCATTTCGGTGAAGAGTGTTCACTGTAAAAAGTTTGATTTTTGTCAATATATACAATTCCTAACAATATATATATATATATATATATATATATATATATATATATATATATATATATATATATAAATATATATATATATATATATATATATATATACACAGACACACATATATATATTCATCCATATATATATGTGTGTGTGTATGTAAACATATATATATAAATATATGTGTCCATATATATATACATATATATATATATGTGTGTGTGTGTGCATACATACATATATATATATAAATATATGAATTCACGTGTGTGTATATATATGCATATATATGAATGCATTGATACATAGCTACCTCCACGAGATCACTAAAAAAAGAATATTGCATGATGAAAAAGACGCAAAACTTGACGAAAACAAAATTTTATCGTTTAAATTTAATGTTATTATTAAGAGGAAATATCAAAGTATTTTGGGGGTATTTTTTACATTTTTTAATCGTTCCTAGCACGTCCGAAATTTTCGTTAAAAATCTTGTTTTTTTTTAGTCTGCAAAATTGACCATTTTTTTTTTCCATTTTGTAAAAAGAATGGAAATCTCACTTTGAAATTCTTTTAAATATCAATTATCATTTTTTAAAAACTTATTTTAAGAAAATCAGAAATTATAATGTTTATTTAAAATATTTTGAACCAAGCTTAACTTAGCTTCTGCGCCGAAAAAATGTAATTTGAAAATAACAAAAGGAGGTCATAAACTTTCGCGTCACTTGACAGGTGATAAATGACATATTCACAGATTCTGTGAGGATAATTTGTTCTACGGAAGGAGAAAAGTGAAATAATTTAGATTTAAGTGAACAAATTATTTACCTCGTTATTCTTAAGGAAAACTTTCAGCGCTCTAACTTTTTTTTTGTACTTAGCTTTCACCTTTACGTTTACGATGCTTTATGGAAAATATATTATAAAGAAATTAAAATAAGACTGTTGATAGTGAGATTAAATTTCATGAGAAACGTATCTAATTAATTTATAGGTACCTTTCTTAAGAAATTTTATCAGAAATGTACATTTATTAACTTTTATTGTGTTATTTGTATTCCCATTCATTTTATTATTAATTTTGATATTTCATTTAGGAAAAAATGTCATAACTGAGACATAAGATCATATAAATTTCATAAGATGATACTGATAGTTGTAGGTACCCTTCTCAGTTGAAATTAAAAATCAAATTAACTTCTCCACACGTGTTTCGCAAAAGTAACGGCCTTAACAGCGGAGAACAATGCTTAACTCAAATAACGCAACTTAATTCTATTCTGGTTGGTCTTCCGTACGTTATAATTACAGTCTAATTATAAACACAAAATTACATTTCTTAATTACTGCGGACCTTCTGATTAGTCAAAATGATACAATTTACAACGCGATAAAAAAGATCAATCTCATGAGGAGACTTACGAAACCTGATGCGGCTTTTAACTAATTTTATAATATTTTAAAAACTTAAATGTAAAAATCTATTATAACTAAGAAATAACAAATTATTGTATTAAAAATTCATTTTTCATCGAAAAATTTTTTTGCTTTCAGAAAATATTGTCCATATTCATAAAAAAAACTAAAAGCAAATAAAAGCATTTGAAATTAAATAATATCTTTGTTTTATTGAGTTTTGTATGTTACAATTCAGAACTGATTTTTTGGTAGGGGGGTCTAATTAAAAACAAAAAAAAACATCATTGGCATTCCTCAAAGCCTTGTGTTTTTAACTCTTGTAATCATTAAACTAGACTCGATCGAATTTTCATAAAATTATTTATGGGATGGGGGTATAAATATAAAAAAATATTTCTGCCATGACTTTAATAAAAAAACATATTTATAATAATTTCGATCATCTGTGAATAGTTCCTGAAAGTTTCATTAACAGCCGACAATTATTTCTATTTTTGCAAGATTTTCCAAATTAATGTGTGTCATACCAAAAAAACACGTGCTAAAAATTGTCTATGTTATTTACTAGTTCCGCTGATACAAAGAGAAACAAGATTTTTTTAATCAAAATTTAGACTGTTCTAAAAAGAAGGAAAAATTTTTTAAATAATTAAAAAAAACTTTGGTCGTTCCTCTTAATAATAACATAAGCATTTAGACGATAAAATTTTGTTTTTGGCAAGGTTGGCGTCTTTTTCATCAAGCTATGCTCTTTTTTTAGCGATTTCGGGGAGATAATTAATTGATACATATATATAAATATACGCATCTATGTACATTTATATAGATATATACATATTTATATATATGTAAATATGCACAAATATATATATATATATATGTTCATATGTATATATGTGTAAATATGCACAAATATACGCATTTATATATATATATATATATATATATATATATATATATATATATATATACACTAGCAGCATGGCCCGGTGTTGCTCGTACTTGATTCAAAAATCGCACGACTCATACAGCAATCGCTATCACTTGACTTAAAATATTTTTGCCCTTCCTTGCCTTTAAAGAAGTGCCCTTTGCCGTGCTGATGTTGCTACATGCTTTACTTCTTGCCTATCTCACACTGCGAATTTTTTCTAAGCCCTATACTAAACATTAAATCTGTTACGAAAAAAGAACTAAACAAAATGAACACAAAACGATCAGCTTTTAAAAAAAGGACTCGTAACTGGAAAAACCGAATGAAAAAAGAATGTTAACAACATATACTTTTTCACACCCAACCCAGTTCTGCGAAATCAGATTCAACGTTGAGTTTAAGCAGGCGAATAGCCAATTGGAGTAAAGTGTCATGCAGATTTAAATTTTTCCCCACTTGTGACGAATGCAGCTATTGATTTTTTTTTTTGCATGCTAGCATGCTAGTTAACATTCGTGTCAGTCAGCTGTTGGCCCTCATGCTGGCCAATAGAATCTTCCTGCCTATTCGTGGCAGCCAGCTATAGGCTCTCACTCTGGCCAGTAGAAAATGGCCGCAAACTACATGAAAACTGCCGTAGAATCATGAAAAATCGATTATTTCCACTATCGATGGGAGTTGGGCAATGCAAAGTCAGTCTTCGCCTTCCCACTAACTTGAAGCATGTGCATGTAAATTTTGGTGCAAATCCGTTGAAAATTGCGGCCGTGCATTCGTTACACACACACACACACACACACACATCCTGCCTTTTATATATATATATATATATATATATATATATATATATAGTATTGAGCATTTTTTTATTATTTTAGCTGTTGGTAGGGAGAGCTTTACCTTTGATTGTGGTAGATGCTATTTTCAGTACCCTAATTATTTTATTACATGCTTTTGTCAGTACCCTAATTATTTTATATTCAATGTTTTGGGGGATTTTTTTAAGCATTTTCACCCCAAGCAAATCAGAAGTGTCATTATCACACAGGGGGTTATGGAGAGTGAAAATGAGAGAAAAGAGTGGGTGTAGGGGGGGGTTGAAGAAAAGAAAAAAGAACAGGTATCAACGCAACAAAACATGGTGACTGATGTTGCATTTAGGTTTTTGATGATTGTAGTTATCAGGGAAGCAAATGAGAGGAATGGAGTTCCAATATGGAGAAGTGCGAGGAAAGAAACTGTTAGAAGGGCAGTTACATTTAATTATTTCAACAGTAAAAAGTTGGGACCTAGATGCCAATCTAGTAGTACACTTAAATTCATGTAGTCAGGGCACCAGGAAAAAAATGCTCATCAGTGCAGTAGCCATGAAAATATTTGTAGAAAAGACAGAGGGAAGCCACATCACGTCTGTGAGAAATCGGCTGAAGTCAAGAAGCTAATTCAGTACCGATTACATTACAGATCCTACTTTAGATTTTTTTGAGAATATTGCAGTAAGGGAAGGTAGGGGAAAATTTTATGGATAAAACTTTAACTGCGCAACCAGTAATAAAAATCACAGAAATGCAATCTATGTTGTTATTCATTTAAAACATCATCATCATTATTTAATAGTAATAATATATATATATATATATATATATATATATATATATATATATATATATATATTTAAAGTAATAATAATAGTAATAAAAGTAATAGATAGATACACACATATACAATACACACATACATATATATAAACTTAGATAGTTACAAACCTAATATATATTTTTCAGTGCTTGATGCAAAATAAATGTCTATTTTTAAGACTATATAAACTTATTTTTATGATGACATTTAAGTATAATTTCATTTCTCTGGTTCAATAACTGGCTTGTATTGTTGTACCTAATTATTTTAATTTATTTTTCTTCCAGGCAGAGTTTGCATCTGTTTATATATATATATATATATATATATATATATATATATATATATATATATATATATATAATTAAGATCATATATAGATAGGAATGCAAAGAATGATAGAATAAGGGATAAATAGGAAATCTTTATAAATCTGACATGCTTTATTTTTATTAACACTTGAGATGTGGAGGTTTATTTGCCACGAGGGTCGGCCAGGTGAAGGTGAGAGGGGGAGCACGTCGTCTGGTATTTACCCATTCCCCCACGAGAATGAGATGTGACACAAGGTCGGATTAATGTGGGGTCCCGAGCGCGTACACTCGGGCAGGGACAAAAATTCCACTCAGCTCACGCAACCGTCGGTTGCGCTGGCTTCGGTGCAAGCACCGATCCCTCCCTCTGGTGCAATGGGAGGGCGCGGCCTCGGGCAGCTGTTCCCCAGGGCTGAGCACCTCTTCAGTATTATTTTCTCAGTTGTCCTTAGACAGAGAAGCCCCTGAGCGCACTCTGTCCAAGGACAGAGACGCAACTGAGAGATGATAAATAAACCGCGTACACCCACTCCAAGGAGTGGGGGGAACGTCGATCTACCCCGAGCCAAGAAATCATCTGTATTTATGTCGGCTGTGGTAGCATCGTAGCCGGTTGATGAGTAAAAATTAACTTCCGCATTTTGACTGTACACATGGACACCATGTGTATTTAATGTAGTTTTCGGTTATTATTTTTAGTTAGGAGGACTTGTGTATGTTTGAATTTCATTTGTTTTACTTTTTATGTATCGTTCTCTGAAAAAAAAACGCTGAGTCACCGGAAGTTAACGGCATTCGGACGTCTGAGTAGCCGGTAGTAACTTCCGGCCGGTGCGATACCCTTAAAAAACCTCAAAGTGATTCCCTGCAAAAACAGTTGTGTTTTTCCAATTTTTGGAGCTGTCATAACCACCGCCAGGTAATTTCACGTAGTCCTGTAAAGTTTTGTTGAAATCGGTTGAAAAATGTAGGAAATACGATCCCATATATAAACGAACACACACACAATCTGCGTTTTATAATAATAAGATATATATAATTCATAATTTTATGCGGGGTACACAATTTTATTATAGCAATAAAAAAAAAGGTGGGACTTATTTTACTTTTCATGATTAAAAAGAAAAGTTAAAAATAAAGCAAACACAACTGACGGGTTTCGCCCTCACTCATCAAAGCTGGATCGAAAACTTATATACTGTAATAAGAAATAAAACATAAAAACGATATGTAATATGTAAGGCGGAACACAACTTAAATTGAAATCGCTGACAATGCCTCTGTTTACAGAGGGAGGCCTTTATAGACCGAACATAAATTGTTTCCAACACACATATATATACATATATATATATATATAGATTATATATATATATATATATATATATATATATATATATATATATATATATACACACATTGTATATTTAGGCAGCAATCCTTCCTTTATGCATGTTTCATTAAAAACGACAGACATGGTACTACGGTTAAGCTTTTTATTTAATTTTTCTTGTGTCCGGACAAGAGCTTTCTTTTCTGGACAAAGGGTGTGTAAGAACTGTCCAAACGTTTTATATTTCCGAGCGCTTTCGGCTATACCTTTAGCCATTATCAAGGATGATTCGATTTTTCAGCTTAATTGAGTGTGTGCGTTATGTGTATGTCTTAGTGTGTTGTAGGGATGTTTTTAATTTCCGAATACGGTTAGCACATTGTGGCTTTGTTCGTAGTTAATATTGTTAAGAGTTGGCTTTTTCTTTTTTATTATTAAAGCTTCCATTATTTTTAGTCTTTTTTTTTTTGCAGGTGGATGCAGTTAATATATTTGTGTTTTTTACTAGTATGTTTCTAATGGAGTCTGTTAAATTTGTATGTGTGTTTAAATGGGTTCTAATGGTGCTGTGATCAGATAGGTGTAACGTAAGACGTCTGGATAAGCATGTGGTTGTGTAACCGATGTAATTATTTATGAGTCCGGTTTGATCAGGAACACAGTTCCTTAAGGGGCATTTGAACTCATAGATAATGTTCGTTCTTTGTAATTTTGACTTAGTTGGTGTGTTGTTATTTTTGAGGATAAGGTTAAGACCACATTTGAGAAAAACTCCGTCCTTAACTTTACTTATGAACTTCCATTCTTAGATGTCCTCGTTGAATACAGCAATAACACTTTCATTACATCATTATACAAAAAACCCACCAGCAAAAACTCGTGCAACCTTAACTTCAAAAGCGAATGTCCACTTAAGGTATAAAATAGCTGTAATAAAAAACTTTCTAAATAGAGCACACCAGAATTCATTCTCTCAACTACTCTTCCTCAAAGAACTTAATAATGTTAAACAAACACTAATCAACAACGGCTACCCTAACCACCTTATAGACCACCAAATCAGACTATTTCTCCCAAAAGCAAGTAATAACGATAGTGAATACACAGCCAAAAATCACATACACATTTATTACAAAAACCAAATTACAAAGAAGACGAATCTTCTCTAAGGCATATTATAAACAAATATACTACCCGAATAAAAAAATCCGAACGCATATACATATATACATACTTAAATGATATTTTTGTGGTACAAAATTTAACGATAGCTATAGGAAAAACAAAATTTATATGACATTTTACAAAGCTAAAAAACCGGTTTCGTCCCAGCCTTATCAAGTTTATTTTCTGGAATATAAAATATATATAAACGTGTAAATTAAATTAATATAACAGTTGGTAGGGAAAAAATATGAATTTCAAGTAAACTAGAGGTTAATCTTTTTATTTTTATTTTTTTCTTATGTTCGAACAAGAGAAATCTTTTGGACACAGAGTGTGTAGAAATTATCCAAATGTTCTATAGGTCCGAGCGCTTTCGGCTATACTTTTAGTCATTATCAAGGATGATTTTATTTTTTCCGCTCAATTGTGTCTGTGCGTTATGTGTATGTTTTAATGGGTTATAGAGATGCTTTACTTTCCGAAAACGTTTATCCCATTGTGACCTTGTTCGTAGTTAATGTGAATGTATGCGTATATATTTATTTTTCTATCCATTTCTGTATATATCAGTCTTTTTTCTTTGTATTGTTCATTGACGAATATTTGTTTTTCTATCCTACCCCTCTTAAATTTTATCTATTGACCCCTATTTTTATCTATATATCTTTGCTCATGTAAGGAATATTTAATACTTTGAATTCGTTTACTAACACTTTCAAATTTGAATATTTGTAGGCGTGTATGTGTGTGTCTTTATTAA
>CAHIKZ030000082.1:7500-10000 GCA_903632075.3 Acanthosepion pharaonis | reverse complement strand
GAACACGGCAATCAAAATCGGGGCAAAGATGTGCGACAGCCTCAATTACAATTCATAGGACAAACCATTCAAACCCGGAGACTTGCCTCTTCCGACCTTCTTCAATGCCGCGTAGACCTCGCCCTTCGTGATCTTTCCCTCACCTCTTCGCGCCGCTTCAGTCGGTGAAAACCGAGGAAAGTCAGCCAAATAGCTACGAAACTCGTTGTCGCAGAGATCAGGCTCCTTGGTAAAGCGACTCACGAAATGCCGCCGAAACGCCTCACACACCTCGTCAGTCGACCGCAGAATACGTCCCTCCGGGGTCTTGACTTCCTGAATGTAGCGATCGGAACCTCGACAACAAATCTCTTCTTTGCACAATTCTGCGCTCATGTTCACAGTTTCGGAAGACATCTTGCTTAGCTTATGTCTAATTACCTG
Organism: Acanthosepion pharaonis; assembly: GCA_903632075.3. Lineage (NCBI taxonomy): Eukaryota > Metazoa > Mollusca > Cephalopoda > Sepiida > Sepiidae > Acanthosepion > Acanthosepion pharaonis. The sequence goes on along the minus strand of CAHIKZ030000082.1, from coordinate 9,577 downwards.
ACCTATGTAGCGCTTGCTAGCCAAACGCTCTAGGGGCTCCCTAGCAAGGGCTATCTATGGGGATCCCCCCCCAGCCTCCGCCCGGGAAAAACTATCCTTCAATTCCTTCACTTTGTTAGCCTTGTCTAGAGCAAGCCGTTTGATAAAATCGGTAGTAAAGGACCTAATCATATCCTTAAGCCTCTCCCACCACCTATTCCCAATAGCCGCCCCCATTAGTTCCCGCTACACTCCTCTAGTTAGCTATTTCTGAAAGTCCTGCTTGTCCAGTAAAGACAGATTGAACTTCCAGTACCCAGCCATTCTAGGCCTACGATCTAACGCCACCCCGACACAGACGAATCTGTGGGCCCGAATAGTTTAACCAGTGGAAAGTTGGACAATCTAGTAGATCTGTGTCGGCCCTTCTGACTAACATTCTATCCCGGTAACTAGACACCCGGATAGACAGCCACCTATGAACCCACGTCCACATCTCCCTCTCTAAGTGATCGACCCGGTATCTATCAACGAGACCAAACTCGCCCATCAGATTAACCAAGGCTACGATTGGCCGCCTTACCGCTAGATCTCCGCCCCCTGTCTATCTTAAGGTCCAGGACGGCATCCAGTCCCCCGCCAGAACTAGGCACGTTGAATCCACCAGGAACGTTCCCAACGGCCGAAAAACGAGACTCGTTCTTCCCGGTCGTTGAGCCCATAAACCGCAACCATCCGAAACGAGCCACTTTTCACAGCCACCGGAGTCTCCTGTTAAGCAGAGTTTCTTTCAGGATGTTGCATCTGGCGCGGATGGACGAGTTGGGGATCCGGTCGGAGAGGCGCACGCGCAGGATACGGCGGAGGCAGTAGTGATCGAAGACCTTATGAAAATCCTCTCTGCGCAGTGGCCAGGTCTCACAACCATAGAGAAGAATTGTTCTGACCATGGCTTCGTAGATTCGCGACTTCGTAGATCGTCTTATCTCCTGGCGAGACAAAAGTCGTTTTTGAAGACGGACAAAGGTAGCTCTAGCCACATTTATACGGGTGGTGATATCGTCCTTCGCTTGATCAGTGGCTTAAAATTGGCGCCAAGATATTTGAAGCTTTCGACCTCTTCCAGAGCTTCACCATCGAGGATTACAGCCACTCGATCAGGTAGGGGGTAGTTCGCAGAGAGAATTTTCGTCTTGGAAGCGTTAATTTTCATCCCCACCATGGTTCGGCCACGTGCTGCGGTGGCTTGCTGATGCTCGTCCGTAAACTGGTGGCGCCAAACGCACCCACTGGTTGGAGGAAGCGCCGAATTGGTCAACTCAAGACGTGGCTCGCAACGGTCAAAGCAGATATGGAATTCATGTCCGGTCCTCGCGTTTTCGGGGTCCGACGCTGGAATCGCGAATGGCTCGATCATGCCGTCGATTCTGCTGCCGATCGACTCAATTCAATTGGAGCCGGCTCAACACACCCCGGGTGAATGCCGTTACAAGACAAGACAGGAAGAGACTTTTCACAGCAATATCGGCCACGATCAACTGGCCTTCGGCATCCGCATGGACAAGGTCCACCTTCGCGTCCAGGGTACGCTTCACCAGCAAAGAAACCCCTCTGGTATGTCGGTCCCCGTATGCTGAATTGACGACTAAGTCGCTAGACGACACACAAGCATCGACGTTGCAAACAAAGGGGATCTCTTGGATCGCGGTGACATCCACTTGAATGACAAGAGGTCACGAAGCGGGCGGGCAGCCTTACTCTGATCTCTCAGGCCATTCGCATTCAAACTGGCTAAATTGATAATCATTTTTCTTTTATAATTTTCAAACAAAACAAAAAATGAACTAGAGTCAAGAGTGGGCCAACAAAAGAAAAATAAATAAAACTTGACTTTGCCAAAAAACAAGTCACACGTTAAAAATACAAAAGTAAAAAAACAAACATGGGAAAAATAAAACAACCAAGTTACACGTATAAAAAGGTAAAAAGAATCGAGGGGTGGTAAAAATTAACGCTTATAGCTTATAAATTTACAAACTAAAGTGAGAGGGAGGGGGAAACTTGACTAAAAAATAAAAGAAACTAAAATTGGAAAAAA
>CAHIKZ030000082.1:0-2500 GCA_903632075.3 Acanthosepion pharaonis | reverse complement strand
CCGATTTCCACGTTTTTGTATTATTTAAATTAATATAAACAGTCATTTTGTCCATTTTATTTTTCATGTAAAATAATTTTTATTTTAATCTGTTTAGATGTATTTTTAAGATAAGTAAAATCTGATATTTCAGGTTCCAATGGAAGACCGTGAATATTTGAAAGATGAGAGGATCCAAATAGGGCCGAAGGGCACTTTCCAGCTTGGACCAACAGATAAGAGTGCTATAAAAAATGTAAAAGGGAAATAGAGAGTAAGCCAACAAAAGAACTTAGATTCATCTCCGATAGCTTCAACATCATATGTCCAGGATGATATTTCTTCCCACTCCTTCTCATCTTCTCCAAGTGAAGAAGCAGAAGATGAATATTTGAAACCAGATAGTCATCCCTTAACAAAATTCCAAGGTATGCTACTGAGCTGACAAGAGGTGTTGTATCTTTCAATCTTGTAGCCAGCCTTGCCAATGCCTTGCTCTTGGATTTGAGGACTATGAGCCTTCTTATCCGCAATATTAATATAAAAGATATTTACATAGATAAATGTAAAATTGATCGAGCGAAAGTGAAAACAAATGCGCATTAAAAGCATGATGAAAAGGTGGAAAGTCTTCTTTGTATTGGTGTTGATTGGATAACTGACAAAGATACAGTAATATACAAGGAAATAGTGGAGGAAAATGGAAAGAAAACTCTGAAAAGAATAACAAGGGACCAGAACGCCAATTGACTGTCACAAAGGAGATGTCATATGAAAGTGAATATCTGATACATAGGGTTCTTCCTAGTATTGGTGCAACTGGTACTGTTCTTGCCAAGCAAGTGGCTGATGTCTTGCAAGAATTCAACAATGTGAGCACTATCAGGGCTATCCAATACAGGCTATGAAGGTGGATTTGCTGCACCTCTAGAAAGAAAACTTAACAGAAATCTTCACACTATTGGTTGCTCCTTACACCAAAATGAACTTCCATTTAGGGCTCTTTTTCAACATGTAGATGGTACCACAAAAAGCCCTACCACATTCAATGGTTCACTGAGTAAATTATGTGCAAACGATCACCATAATTTACCACAAACATCATTTTCAGCTGTTGGCAGTTCTCTGGATTATATTTTTAAAATTGAAAATACAGATACCCTTAGTTGTGACCAAAGACTCCTTTATGAATATACAGTGGGTATTTCTCGAGGTAAGGCGGACTCTAGATTTGCATCATAGAAAATTAGTCCATTAAAACCAGGTAAGGTGGTTGACTTTAGCCATCAAGCTGATGTGTTTATGGACCCACAAATCTTTTTAACCAAACTACACAGTTTAATAAATTTTATTGTAAATGTGTACGCCATTTGCTGGTTCAAAAACATATATATATATATATATATATATATATATATATATATATATATATATATATATATATATATATATATATATATATATATATATATATATATATATATATATATATATATATATATATATATATATAATATATATATATATATATATACATATATAATCATATATATATATATATATATATATATACATATATAATATATATATATATATATATATATAATATATATATATATATATATATATACATATATAATCATATATATATAAATATATATATATATAATAATATATATATATATATATATAAATCATAATCATATATATATATATATATATAATCATATATATATATATATATATATATATAATAATATATATATATATATATATATAATCATATATATATATATATATAATCATATATAATATATATATATATATATGTATATATAATCATATATATATATATATATATATAATCATATATATATACATATATATATATATATATAATATATATATATATATAATATATATATATATATATACATATATAATCATATATATATATACATATATAATCATATATATATATATACATAAATATATATATATATATATACATATATAATCATAAAAAATTACAAATACAGATATATCTAAATTACAAAATCAAAGATTATTAATAGCTTTGAATTTTAAATATTTAATATATATATATAACATATATATATTATATATAATATATATTATTTTTATAAAAAATTATATGTACAAATTTATAAATATTAAAAATATCCATTTTAAAATACATATATTTTATATATATTTTAAAAAAATAAATGTATTGAGAAAAGTTAAATAATTAACGTTCACCGCTTGAAATGATTAAAAAAAATTAAAAAGAAAAAAACAAAGAAAGTTTTAAAGCTTTTTTAACTTTAAAAATTTAAATATTTTTTATACATATTTTAATAATATAAATTTTTTATAAAATTTTAAAAAAGATTTTAAATCAAAAAAATACATTTGTTTTTAAAAAACCTTTTTTTGAGAGGGAAAAAAAATAAATGGTTTAAAATTTTTTAAATTAAATTTAAGACCCACTAGGCATTTTACAAACAGAAAAAAAAAA
>CAHIKZ030000081.1:1135000-1141213 GCA_903632075.3 Acanthosepion pharaonis | reverse complement strand
TAAAATGCTTCAGTGAAGACATTGGAATGAAATTCAATTTGGATAAATGTGCTAAAGCTACAGTTTTACGAGGATCGCTACAACAAACTTCCTCTATTAGTTTAGACCCTGCTGTAACAATAAAAGATTTAGAACAAGGAGAAGCTTATAAGTACCTAGGTGTAAATGAGAGTGAAGGAATTCACCATAAGAAAATGAAAGAAATAGTGCGTAAAGAGTACTATAGAAGGGTACGACTGGTATTAAAAACTGAATTGAATTCTCAGAACAGAATTATGGCCATTAATAACCTTGCCATCCCAGTGGTCCAATATAGTTTCAACATCTTGAACTGGACTCTAAATGACATCAGACAAATGGATTCTAAAACAAGAAAGCTTCTTTCTAAGTATAAGATGCATCATCCAAAGGCTGATGTAGACCGTCTATACATACCCCATAAAAGAAGGTGGAAGAGGTCTTATTCAGCTAGAATTGTCATACAAGACAACAACTATTGGCTTACTAACTTACATGGAAACAACAAATGACTGGATGATAAAATTAGTGAAACAACATGAAAACAGAAAGAAAAAATATTCAATAATAAAAAAGAGGCAGTAAATACAAACAACATTTACATTTAGTAGATTCTGTAGTAAATCAAAAACAGAAGCCAAGAACCAACTATTGCAGCAAAAAGATATGAAAAAAGAAAGCCAAGGATAAAGCCCTTGAACAGATGAAACAACGCTGGCAAGACAAACCTCTGCATGGCCAATATCCAGAACGTGCAAATAAACTCAATGTTGATAAAGTTAATACTCATCGATGGTTACGAGCATCTGGATTAAAGTCTGAAACTGAAGGCTTTATTCTTGCAGCGCAAGACCAGAGTCTTTCACTAGAATTTTCAGGCAAATATCATACATAATAATGTGGATCCAAATGCAGGTTCTGTGACAAAATACCAAGAAACAATAGACCATCTAATCTCAGGATGTTCTATACTTGCCCCAAATGAATAAATCGTCACGATAGAGTGGGGCAATACTACACTGAACAATGTGCAAACACTTTGGAAAATGTGTAAGCAAACACTGGTATGAACATCGGCCAGCGCCGGTTACAGAAATAGAAGATGTCACCATTCTATGGGATTATACCATCCACACAGACAGAAAAATTGAAGCAAATAGGCCGGACATTATTGTCAAAAACCAGAAAGAAAAAACTTGCCTACTAATTGATATGGCTTGTCCAGCGGATTGTAACATAGCAACCAAGAATTTGAAAACTATCAAAATACAAAAAAAAGACCTGGAAATTGAAATAGAAAAAAATGTGGAAATTGAAAACAAGAATAATACCAGTGGTAATAGGTGCACTTGGAATTATAAAAAATGGAACAAAACAACACATTGAAAGAATCCCTGAAACCCCAGCTTAAGAGACATACAGAAAATTGTCTTATTAAGTACAGCACACACACACTAAGGAGAACTTTGTCTATGTAACGCTAGCAACTTCATCGGAGAAAAAAAAAAAAAAAAAAAAAAAAAATTAACATGAAATGTAATATAACAACACACACGACCTGCCTTAGGTCTTTCCACAGACTTAGTAGGTAGTCCATGTCCATAATAGAAAATAATAATAATAATAATAATAATAATAATAATACTGCAACCCGAAGGAAATGGTTACAAGAGAAACGCAAGGAAATAATAATAATAATAATAATAATAATAATAATAATAATAATACTGCAACCCGAAGGAAATGGTTACAAGAGAAACCAAGCAAATAATAATAATAATAATAATAATAATAATAATAATAATAATAATGCAACCAGGAAGGAAATGGTTACAAAGAGCCAAAGGGAATAATAGAATAATAATAACAATAATAATAATAATAATAATAATAATAATAATACTAATAATAATTAATAATAAAAATAATAACAATAATAATAATGATAATAATAATAATAATAATAAAATGGTAATAATACTGAAACCCAAGGAAATAATAATAAAAATAATAATAATAATAATAATAATAATAATAATAATAATAATAATACTGCAACCTGGAAGGAAATGGTTACAAGAGAAAATAAGAATAATAATAATAATAATAATAATAATAATAATATTATTAGGAAGGAAATGGTTAATAATAATAATAATAATAATAATTAATAACCCGTATAATAAATGGTTACCTATAAGAGAAAAAAGAGTCAAGGAAAATAATAATAATAATAATAATAATAATAATAATAATAATAATAATAATAATAATAATAATAATAATAATAATAATAATAATAATAATAATAATAATAATAATATTGCAACCCGGAAGGAAATGGTTACAAGAGAAAACCCATAATAAATAATAATAATAATAATAATAATAATAATAATACTGCAACCCGGAAGGAAATAGTTACAAGAGAAACCCAAGGAAAAATAATAATAATAATAATAATAATAATAATAATAATAATAATAATATTGCAACCTAATAATATTAGAAGGAAATAATAATTACAATATTGAGAAACCCAAAGAAATAATAATAATAATAGTAATAATAATAATAATAAATAATATTGCAACCCGGAAGGAAATGGTTACAAGAGAAACCCAAGGAAATAATAATAATAATAATAATAATAATAATAATAATAATTGTCAAAACCAGAAAGAAAAAACTTGCCTTATAATAATAATTGATATGGCTAATAATAATATTGCAACAACGGATTGTAACATAGCAACCAAGGAATTTTACTAAAACTATCAAAAATACAAAGACCTGGAATTGAAATAGAAAAAAATGTGAAATTGAAAACAAGAATAATACCAGTGGTAATAGGTGCACTTGAATTATAAAAAATGGAACAAAACAACACATTGAAAGAATCCCTGAAACCCCAATTAAGAGACATACAGAAAATTGTCTTATTAAGTACAATAATAACACACAATAATAAGAACTTTGTCTATGTAACGCTAGCAAATTCATCGGAGATAAAAAAAAAAAAAAAAAAATTTAACATGAAATGTAATAATAACAACACACCACGACCTGCCTTAGGTCTTTCCGCAGACTTAATAATAATAATAATGTGTCCATAGCAGAAATCGAATGATGATGATGATGATGATGATGATGATAATAATAATAATAATAATAATAATAATAACAATAATAATAATAATATTGCAACCCGGAAGGAAATGGTTACAAGAGAAACCCAAGGAAATAATAATAATAATAATAATAATAATAATACTGCAACCTAGAAGGAAATGGTTACAAGAGAAACCCAAGGAAATAATAATAATAATAATAATAATAATAATAATAATAATAATAATAATAATATTGCAACCCGGAAGGAAATGGTTACAAGAGAAACCCAAGGAAATAATAATAATAATATTCTAAAACAAGAAAGCTTCTTTCTAAGTATAAGATGCATCATCCAAAGGCTGATGTAGACCGTCTATACATACCCCCGTAAAGAAGGTGGAAGAGGTCTTATTCAGCTAGAATTGTCATACAAGACAACAACTATTGGCTTACTAACTTACATGAAACAACAAAAATGACTGGATGATAAAATTAGTGAAACAACATGAAAACAGAAAGAAAAAAATTTCAATAATAAAAAAGAAGGCAGTAAATACAAACAACATTTACATTTAGTAGATTCTGTAGTAAATCAAAACAGAAGCCAAGAACCAACTATTGCAGCAAAAGATATGAAAAAAGAAAGCCAAGGATAAAGCCCTTGAACAGATGAAACAACGCTGGCAAGACAAACCTCTGCATGGCCAATATCCAGAACGTGCAAATAAACCCAATGTTGATAAAGTTAATACTCATCGATGGTTACGAGCATCTGGATTAAAATCTGAAACTGAAGGCTTTATTCTTGCAGCGCAAGACCAGAGTCTTTTCACTAGGAATTTTCAGGCAAATATCATACATAATAATGTGGATCCAAAATGCAGGTTCTGTGACAAATACCAAGAAACAATAGACCATCTAATCTCAGGATGTTCTATACTTGCCCCAAATGAATATAAAAATCGTCACGATAGAGTGGGGCAATACTTACACTGGACAATGTGCAAACACTTTGGAAAAATGTGTAAGCAAACACTGGTATGAACATCGGCCAGCGCCGGTTACAGAAATAGAAGATGTCACCATTCTATGGGATTATACCATCCACACAGACAGAAAAAAATTGAAGCAAATAGGCCGGACATTATTGTCAAAACCAGAAAGAAAAACTTGCCTACTAATTGATATGGCTTGTCCAGCGGATTGTAACATAGCAACCAAGGAATTTGAAAAACTATCAAAATACAAAGACCTGGAAATTGAAATAGAAAAAATGTGGAAATTGAAAACAAGAATAATACCAGTGGTAATAGGTGCACTTGGAATTATAAAAATGGAACAAAACAACACACTGAAAGAATCCCTGAAACCCCAGCTTAAGAGACATACAGAAAATTGTCTTATTAAGTACAGCACACACACTAAGGAGAACTTTGTCTATGTAACGCTAGCAACTTCATCGGAGATAAAAAAAAAAAAAAAAAAAAATTAACATGAAATGTGGCCATAACAACACACCACGACCTGCCTTAGGTCTTTCCGCAGACTTAGTAGGTAGTGTGTCCATAACAGAAATCGAATGATGATGATGATGATTATAATTATGTCCATAATAATAAAATCGAATAATAACAATAATGATGATGATGAAAATGGTTATAAGATAAACGAATAATAATAATAATAATAATAATAATAATAAAAACTCGAACAACAACCCGCAACTCAAGGTGTTAATCGTGCCGAAATGGCTACTGCGTTAAGAAAATGGTTACAAGAGAAACCCAACGAAATAATAATAATAATAAAAATAAAACAAAATAATAATAATAATAATAATAATAAAAAAAACTCCTACACAAAGAATGAATCTTCATAATAATACCTGCAACCATAACCGTAAATTTAAGGAAGAAAATGGTTACAAGAGAAAAACCCATCACTCATAAAAACATAATTTGGCGAATAATAATAAAAAAAAAAAAAAAAAAAATTAACATAATGCCTTAGGTCTTTCCGCAGACTTACAGTAGTGTGTCCATAGCAAAATAATAATAATAATAATAATAATAATAATAATAATAATAATAAGAAAAAGAAGAATATCGAATTAAACAATGAATTAATTTATTTGAATACTTGTAATGAGAAACTTTAACCAATAATAATAATAATAATAATAATAATAATAATAATAGCTGCTGTCGGTCTTGTCTAGAAATGGATGGAAAATATGCCAAAAAAACTCTGGCAATATCAAGATACAAGGGGTTCAGAAGATCCTCTCCCTCGGCACTTCTCACATATTTAGAAGGACTTTGTCCATCAAATAAATCAGTCACATCCTTAGCGTTGGCTCAAGTCCAAGGAATGGTCTCTACTCCATGAATGAAGTAAGTAGTCAATGAAGAAAAAAAAGCTCTCAATAATAACTTCAGTACTGTGATCTTCAAAGATACGTAGAAAGGTATTGGAGCTTTGAAGAGATTTGCTGTCACACAATCTATAGCGATATCCATCAAACACCTAGTGTGAACATGCCAATGTCTAACAGATAATAATACAATGATTAATATGTGTTTTAGTAACATGATTCAATCAAGAACAAAGAAAATATTGATTATGATAATGAAATAGAGCAGAAAACAGCAATTACAGTAATTAATAGTAATTATTCTTTTTTCAGAGCTATTCTCATTTTATAGCCATTTCGATTTAACACCAGAAGTAAATGGTGGCTCTTTTTTAATACCATTCTTCACCAATACAAGGCACAAGAGCTTCTCAAGGTAGAGGGTTACTGAAGGAGTAAGAGTGTAGAGGGAAGACGAAGACATAATGTTTAACCCAAGATCGAAGAGGTTAACATTATAGCGGTCAGAGAAGCGTCCTATTGGGAGTCTGTTCCATAAAGTGGAAGCTCTGGGGAATAAGTTGTCTGGGCGAAACTTCCTCTTCACTAATGGAATACGAAGGCAATGAGGATGAGTTGACGCCACGCAAGGTGGGTCCGAGGCGTGAAAGTCTGAACTGATGGAACTAAGGAATATAGCTTGTTTGCCACTGGGAGGTTGGGGGGGG
>CAHIKZ030000081.1:1090000-1127500 GCA_903632075.3 Acanthosepion pharaonis | reverse complement strand
ACATTATTATTATTATTATCATTATTATTATTAGTAGTCGTAGTATTAGTAGTAGTAGTAGTAGTAGTAGTATTTCCTTTGACTTCTATTATATACGCATTTCCTTCTGGGTCCCAACCAGAGACCTAAGGTTAGAAATGGCTTCATGACATTTTCCACTGATCATTTTTTGTAAAAAAAAAAATAAGATGACACACATTGCACATAAATAAAGTTCTTTGTAATGTGGGACTTGGACTTGTGAGTGCATTTTTTTGTATTTCTTTAAGACATGACCTACCAGGAATCCAATGTGTCTTTCGGACATCTTTTCCAATCAATCCGAGGGCTCCAACTACAACTGGAATTATTAATGTCCTCACGTGCCACATTTTCTTTTTTAGATTTCTATTTTAAGATCCTTTCTGCTCATCATTATTTTTTTTTCTGTCCTTAATTCTTCCACACCCTGTAATCGCTTGTGTTTTAGTGGCATTACTGCGTTGCTTGAGGGTGAGACTGATTTTTAAAAAAATGAAAGAAGAGTTTTTTTTGAAGATCTTCAAAAATACATTACAATCTGCAGGGACTGCCATGTTAATAAGAAAGCATATTCTGTTACCATTATTATTATTATTATTATTATTATTATTATTATTATTGCAACACTTAAAGAAAAGCTTGCTTTAAGAAAAGAAGGCAAGAAAAGACAGTGTTTAATAATATTTAACAATATTTCAACAGTATGCTTTTGTTGTCTTCAAGTTATACTTAAAAATTACATACAAGTATAAAAAATATTAAAATTTACAATTCTTCGTAAAAAAGTCGCTTGTCTTGAGAAAAACTGTTTTCCAGTTAGAAACATCTTCAGATCGGATAACACAGCCTCCGATCGAGGATCATCCCAAGAATCTAGAAGACTACTTCATTCATTAAACTTTAAAAGTTAAACCTTCCGACATCAGGTCAATATGCTTCCGTACTATTTCCGCCGATAAAGAAAGATGCACAGTGCGTCAACAACTCGTTAAGGATAGGCAACTGAGAAGCAAACCTGTGGTACACTGAACTAGAAATTTACTGTTTCCCATTTTAGTTCAGTTAGTCAGTTGTGTACCATACGTGATACACGCTTAGGCAATTATATATCTTTTGATACATGACGAAGCAGATTTTTCCCGAAGCAGGTTGCCATTTCTGCGGTAGACCAGTTGCCATCAAAGGCTATAGAACCCGGTCTGTCCTGCTATTTACCCACAGAAGAAGAGGAGGAGGAAGAAGAAGAAGAAGAAGAAGAAGAAGAAGAAGAGGTTTCATACCTTTCGCAAGAGTATTCGCACGTAAGTGAATTTAGTAGATTAGACTGGAATTCGAACTCGGCTCTCCGATTCCTCAATCCGAGCCGTTAACTATTAATCCACTGTACCTCTACATCTTAGTCCACCAAGACAAAATATGTAAACCTCTAATCAAATAAGGTCAGAGGCCATGAGAGACATGTTTAGGCTCTTCTGGTCTGTTGGTATTGCTCCTATAACAATTGGTGCAACTGTCACTTTTGCATTCCACAACTTCCGCAGCAAGACAAGGTCAAGATAATAATTTACCTTTTATTTATATTTCAGATATACTCTTTGATCTGTAAAACCAGTGAAATCTAATATCTACTATCTATTCTTTTTGTTTACTAATATTAGATCTGAGCTTCTGGCCTGAATTGGGTGATCTATTTCTGAAAGCCTCAAAGATTTTGTGTTTCATTATCTGGAACAGATTATATATATATATATATATATATATATATATATATATATATATATATATATATATATATATATATATACTATTGGTTTGTAGAATCAAAATGCAATCATTTGCACTGTTCTTAATGGATCAACATTCCCACCCAATCATATCTATTCTTTCTGGGATTATTTTCTACATCCATATACGCTTCATTGTCTCATCTTTATTTCCACACACTTTTCCTGGGTTATATCTATCATGATCTATTAGTTCGTTGGGCATTACTTTCGGGGCTGCCCATAAAAATTTCTTCTTCATTCCAACTATTTTCATGATTTTCAGCCTTTACTAAGCTTTTTGGAATTATTCCCGAAGCCTCAATAACAATTGGTGGAGAAGTCACTTTCACACTGCACAACTCCCCGCGCAAGACACGGTCAGGATAATTATTTATCTTTTAATTATCTTTCAGATATACTCTGTGATCTGCAGAAACAGTGAAATGTAATATTTGGCATGCTTTCTTCTTTTTGTTGATCTGAGTTTCTGGCTTGGATTCTGGCCTATTCTTTCTGGGCTTATTTATCACATTCACTAATTAGAATCTTCATTGTCTCCTATTTATCTCTACATAATCCTTGATAGAAAAGTATTAGATACAAACAAAGCAGAACAATATACCTTTTCAATTTGAAAGAGTAATTGCTTCAGGAGGAACGGTGGAGTAATGGATAGCGACTCGGATTGAGGTGTCGGAGAGTCGAGTTCGAATTCCAGCCGAATCCATCACATTCACTTACGTGCTAATAGGTAAAGGTATGAATTCTCTTATTCTCCTCCCAGCTATACATGATACCCTAAGCGTGTATAACGCATGGCATATGACGTTAGGAGGCACGGTGGAGCAATGGATAGCGGCTCGGATTGAGGAATAGAAGAGCCGAGTTCGAATTCTAGTCGAATCAATTACGTTCACTTACGTGTTGTTACCCTTGGGAAAGGTATGAATCTTTTTCTCCCCCTATTTGCAAAAAATAGCAAGACAAATAGCATTGGGTAACAACTGGTCTACCGCAGAAAGAAATGGCAACTTTAACAAAATATTGCAATAACAACTATGAGTATTAACACAGGTCATTATTTAAAGAAGTAAGAGGGTACAAATTATTTTTATTAATTTGACAAGTTTTCTTAGACTTTAAACACACCAGAGCTTATTCGCCTTTTCTATCCTCTCTTTCTTTCTTTCTTTGTTTATTTTTTCTTTCTATTTCCACTGAAACCAAACTGTGGATCTGATATGTCTTTTAGGCTTTTCCTCGCGATCAAAACTTATTAGTTCATTATTTATGAGGTATTGACAGGGCGTAACGTACGTACTAAAGAATGTGGGAACGAGCAAAATTATAAATTGATGCTTTACCTTAGATCATTGACAATAGATGAATGCTGAGGAATATCGACTGAAACATATTAAATGTATATGTCGAAAATGAAACAAACGTAGAATTAAAGAGAAAAAAGTAATTTTTAGTCAACCAAAAGTCATTTTACTTTAATAAATGATTAGTGCATTGGAGAACCATTTTATACAAATGGTTCGAAAGAGTAAGATCGAAAGCAAAATATTTGATAGGTATGTAGACTTGATGCGAGAGGAATGTAGTTCTACAGAAGGATGATGTGGATACCAGGAAGGGAGTAAGCAAAGAGGAAGTTTTAAAGAAAATGAATTACGCAAAGACGTTCGATAAAGTACACCATGAAGATCTGTTAGAGTAATTTTGACATATTCGCGAAGGATATTAGAATAATCAAGAACCTAAATTGGTAGCAAAACGTCTGAATACGGATAGAAAATGAGTTCAGCAGATAATAGAAAATGTATAAGACAAGGATGTGTCTTCTCACCGGATTTACTCAACTTATACAGCGAGGCAATTCAGAGAGGATTAGAAGTCCTACCAGGATTCATTGTTAGTGGCCACAATCTATGGATGGTAGAACATGGTTTGGGAGAAATAACAAAAAGACAAAGCTTATTAAGAGATAAAAGGGACAGGAAGATGTTGGGAGCCATGATTGCCTAGGCCCTGAAATGACACGGGACATGAAAAAAGAAATAGATGACAGATCATTAACCTAGTAGGATAGTAAAATCAACAAATATTGCTTAGAGCTACAAAGGATAAGAAGTTGTCGAGAGCTATGATCACTTCCGTCCTGAAGAGCGGCGACCTGCAGAAAATTTGTAATATGAAAGAGAACATTTTCCTCTTCCTCTCTTGTCGGATTCTCTGCCTCTGGGCGATGATGAACCCTTACGAGGCTATGCCGTATGTCAGTCTCGTTTGGGGAGGTAGACAAACCCGACCCCGTGCATACAAAGTCTACCGGCAATTTTTGCCCGATTCTACGGGCTCGAAAATCCCCACGTTAAAAACTGGCATGGTACTAGATCTTAGCATATGGGTAGGAATGTAAACAGAGAGAACTAAAACATTGGTGGAGAACGTGAACGTAACAAGACGTGTTTGTTGTTCATGATGACGGTCGTCTTTGAGTATAGAATTCAAAGGTTAGCAGTGAATATTTTGAAGACAGTAGCAAAGCGTAGTTCAGGTTAGCAGTGGATATCTTGGTAAAAGTAGCAGAGCGTAGTTCAGTAGTTCTCCCCTTCTGTTCCTCTCCGCCTGACAAGCTGGAACTGGACATTCGGGTAGAGTAAATAAAATGGCCGCCTTTATACACGACGGATTGAATATTCTACGTCTTCTGATTGGTTAACCTTCTATTTGTGGACTATAAAGTGAGCCAAGTCATTTGGGCTAGCTTACTAGTACACACATATGCACAAAAAACTGCAACAGTGTTCATCATTGTTGTAGTACTCTGAACAGTTTCTAAGTATAAGGAAAAATAAATAAATAAATAAAAGAGTCGAAATCATTCAGATATTGGAATTACTGATAAAAGTAACTATATGTGTGCGCCAGAATAATGATCGAATGACTGTTCTGTTTTAACTGCCTATCAACTCTGTCAGTTACTTAATACCGAAAAATATTTTTTGAAATCTATGACTTATAAACAATACTTTTGGTTGTTGCTTCCATCCAGTTATACCTTCAGAATAGAAATATTTAGTGCTTTAATTTGTGGTATAGACCAATCTCCTTCGTCGGCTAAGATAATCACGACTTTTATCATCTTGAGAAGATATTCTCTACTTTTATCATCTTGAAAAGATAATCTTTATTTTTATCATCTTGGAAAGATAATCTCTACTTTTATCATCTTGAAAAGATAATCTCTACTTTTATCATCTTGGAAAGATAATCTCTATTTTTATCATCTTGGAAAGATAATCTCTAATTTTATCATTTTGAAAAGATAATCTCTATTTTTATCATCTTGGAAATATAATTTCTACTTTTATCATCTTGAAAAGGTCCTCTAGACTAGTCATATCAGAAAATCGTTGACATATAGGGACAAGGTCAGTCGGTTAGAATATGTTTTACCAATGCTGTGCACTGAGATGTGTATTTTTATTAGACATGTGCGAATGATTCTGTTTCTTGATAGGACGATTTCTTCATTCCAAGAAAGTCTGAGACCATGATGTCATTTTCCATGAATAGGTGTAATTTTGTTTTGTTTTTTTTGGGTAGTAGTTCTATTACTCTTGTGACTTGTTTAGAATGTATGAATTTATAATTGCTTTGATTTTTGTATAGGGGATTTTCAAATTTGAAATGTTCATTTCTAAGGATTTCTTCACTGCCTTGTCAGTTTTTCCATTTCCGTGGATGCCTATATGGCTAGGTACCCAACAGAAGACAATTTTTTTCTTAATACAGATGAGATTGATCCAGTTTAATAATTTAATAATATTATTATTATTATTATCGATTGATTTATTTCGCAGGTTATCTAAAACCAGAAAAGCTCTTTAGCTTTGAGAATTTTTGATGATGATAATAAAGTGAAAATAAAAGTTTTACTAATTATCCCATAGCTGAGGGTGGAAAAGAGGTGGATTCCTACCTTATCTAATGGTATTTGCGCTTAAGAGAATATAACGAACCCAACTGGAATTAGAACTCAGCTCTCCGATTTCCAATTTCGAGCCATTATCCATTAAACCACTCGCGCATTTAAGATTACCAAACCTGGTATTCCCAAGCGGTGAACGATTGGGAATACCAGGTTTGTTTGACTCATCTACGTACCAGGTTTTGGTGACCCATCTAGCTACTAAACAGGCTCGATGTTGCTTAACTTCGCTGATCACAAGCCTATTATTATTATTAGTAGTAGAATACTGAAGCGGCTTGCTTTCACTTGCTCTTCAAAGCTGGTGTGAGACTCTAAATGTGCGGGAATAATAAATAAGATCTGTGAGTATAACACCAGTATCATTGCAGCTATAGTAGAGTTTCTGTTCCTTAATCTTTTAGCTGAAATAATAAACACAATAACTGTGATGATAATGATTTACACGTAAGACAATTCTTAACAGTGTATTTGTAACACCTTTATATGGACTGAACTTGTCAGAATTGTACTCTATAACACATGGCTATTGACAGAAAATCTAATATCACAGCTTTATTAATTCCCTTAAACGTTCCCTTATGTGATATGAGATGAAAAGGAAAAAAGTATTTTGTCACGTCCATATGCTTGCCTTCATATGTGTACGTACTTATCTATCACGCCTTAAAAATATCTATCTATCTATCTCAGTCTTTTCATGATCTATCTATCTATCTATCTATCTATCTATCTATCTATCTATCTATCTATCTATCGTCGCCGAAGATAAGTTTTTCTTTTGTCTTTATTCAAACTGTCCCTTTACAGATATACTCTATCTGAAATTTTACATACATGTATTGCTCCATTTTGATATATATATATATATATATATATATATATATATATATATATATATATATTTCAAAGTTTATATCATATTTAGATTAATACACGAGCTATTAGCACAAAGTCTATTTAGATATTTCTCGCTAATAGAAAATAAAACAAATCCTTTCTTATAAAGACATTTTTTATGGATTGACTTAAACGACAGAAACGATATTAACGCCAATATAAGTCGAATGAAACGATCATTATCAAAAAAATATACAAAAGATTAACTGTATGAGGAGCATTAAATAATATATCAGTTCCTGTCTTCGTAAAAGATATTACAATATAATATATATATATATATATATATGTATATATTACAATATAATATATATATATATATATATATATATATATATATATATATATATATATATATGTGTAAGTATGTAGTTATAATTTTATCATAATACTTATATACTTTTTGCTTGTATATCTATAATATACATAATAAATCTATTTAAATAATGTTGAAGAATATGTGATGACATTAAGAAAATATAGAATACGAAGCCGGAATAATTCGATATTTATTAAAAAAACGTTACAAAATAGTAACAAATATTCTCATGTCAAACCTTGAAACAGATCAGAGTCTTTGTTTTTCTATTAATTCAAATAATAATAATAAGTAGAAATAAGAAGAAATAATAAAAATAAGAAATAATAATAATAATAATAATAATAAGAAGAAGAAGAAGAAGAAGAAGAAGAAGAACAAGAACAAGAACAAGAAGAAGAAGAAGAAGAAGAAGAACAAGAAGAAGAAATAATAAGAAGAAACAATAAGAATAAGATTCGGGCAGAACGTTGAACAGTTATTAGATTCTTATTACTGATAACAGGAAGAGAAACATAACGGAATGCAATAATAATAAAATAATAATAATAATAATAATAGTAATAATAATAATAATAATAAATAATAATAAAAAATAATAATAATAATAATAATAATAATAATAATAATAAATAAGAAGAATAAATAATAGGAATAAGAATAAATTATAATATTTAATAATAATAATAATAATAAATAATACAAAATAATTTGTAATAATACAAAATAAATAAGAAAATATTCAATCACTTACTCTACATGGATGATCTCAAACTCTTTGCCAAAAACGACAATGAATTGAAAGGCCTCCTCAATATTGTAAAATACTTCAGTGACGACATAGGTATGGACTTCGGATTAGATAAATGTGCAAAAGTAACATTCAAGAAAGGTAGAATCACAGAAACACCCTTAATAGATTTAGATTTTGTCACAAAGATTAGGGAAATGGAGCATGATGAAGCTTATAAGTACCTAGGAATTAGCGAAGGAGATGGCATACAACACCCCCAAATGAAGGAAAAAATAAGAAAAGAGTACTACAGGCGTGTGGGCCTGGTACTAAATACCGTGCTAAACTCAAAAAACAGAATATCAGCCATAAACACATTGGTTGTCTCTGTGGTGCAATACAGCTTTAATGTCCATAGCTGAAATTAAGCGAATGGACGCCAAAACGAGAAAGATTCTCAGTTGCTACCGCATGCATCATCCCAAAGCTGATGTTGATCGTCTGTATGTGCCCAGTTCCGAAGGAGGCAGAGGATTAGTTCAAATAGAACTGTCCTACAAAATTGCAACAATTGGCCTCCAAAGATACTTGGAAACTACAGAAGACTGGATGATGGTATGCGTCAAGGAACATGAAAGTAGTAAGCATCTTTACTCCGTAATAAAAGAAGCTAACAAATTCAAAATGGAGTTTCAAATGGGCGTAGAGATGCAAGTACAGCACAATACACCGGCTGAAACTGCAAAATACT
Source organism: Acanthosepion pharaonis (assembly GCA_903632075.3). NCBI lineage: Eukaryota > Metazoa > Mollusca > Cephalopoda > Sepiida > Sepiidae > Acanthosepion > Acanthosepion pharaonis. The sequence goes on along the minus strand of CAHIKZ030000081.1, from coordinate 1,119,010 downwards.
TAAAAAAAACAGCAAAGACGAATGCAACCGACCAGATACGATGGCAAGATAAACCGCTTCATGGCCAATACTCTGCCCGTACCTAACAAGCTGACGTAGACAAAACCCGTACCCATCAGTGGCTACGTAGTGCAGGGTTGAAAACTGAAATTGAAGATTTTATCTTTGCTGCACAGGACCAATGCTTACTAACTAGGAATTATCAAGCACATATACTAAAATATTGTGTTAGCCCAAAATGCAGATTCTGTGATAAATATCCAGAAACGATTGATCATCTTGTATCAGGTTGCACGATATTGGCACCCACTGAGTATAAAACCCAGCATGACAGAATGGGCCAATATCTGCATTGGAAAATCTGCAACTTCTACGGGAAGGAAACTGAAAGAAACTGGTATGAACACCACCCAGACCCGGTTACGGAGATAGGACCTGTTACAATTCTATGGGACTACACAATACACACTGACTGAACAATCAAAGCCAACCGCCCAGACATTGTTATTAAAAACCACAAACAAAAAAAGTGCCTCCTTATTGATATGGCAGTCCCTGAAGACTGCAATGTATCTTTGAAGATCTTCAAAAAGCTGTCAAAATACACGGACCTTGAAATAGAAATCTCAAAAATGTGGCATATGGGAACATCAACAATCCCTGTTGTAGTTGGAGCCCTAGGACTGGTTAGAAAAGATTGCAGTAGATTAAGTGAAGGGATTCCTGGAAGTCCATGCATCAAAGAGATACAAAAAATTGTTCTGACAAGTACAGCCCACACATTACGAAGGGCTTTATCTATGTAATTTTTTTTTTGTCAGTGGAAAGTGTCATGATGCCATTTCTAACCTTAGGTCCCTGGGCGGAACCCGGAAAGAATTGTGTAAATGCCAGAAATCAAAGAAAATAAAAATGATAATAAGAATAGGATTTAAATACCTTTATTGGAAGATATTCCAACATCATAATCTTCCACAAAAAGAAAAAAAAATGATCAAACTATCAGTGAAAATGTGAAAAATATTACAGTGCAATGGAACACACGGATCAAACTGTACAAGCCATTTTTAATAATGAAAGATTTCAAAAAGTATTTACTACCTTATAGACATTGGCCATACCTACCGATAAAACATCCCAGCAAAATAATTTGATAAGTTTTCAAAGTAGAAGGACATAAAAAGCAATTAAAAGAATATAGCATATGAAACCAAACACTATAATTCAAATAATTATAGTAAATTTTCTTCTATGTTCTGTGTCCCATAATGTTGCAGGTGATCATGACTGTTCACAACTTCTTATTTCTTGTGGCACTTAGTAGCCTTTTTCACTTTGCCAAGCGTCTCCCTCTGTTCCGCTGTCCATTGACACCAGCTCCACAGGTAGATTATAAGATTCCATGCGTGTGTTAAGTTTTCCATTCCACATTTATCATTATGTGTCCAAGAAATTTCAGCTCTCTAAATCTGAGCACAGGCGTCCGTTTCTTTCCCATCTTATTAATACTAAGGATGATAAAAAAGAATATTATTCATATATATATATATATATATATATATATATATATATATATATATATATATATTCAGAAAATAACAGAAAAACCTTCACTTTCTCAGATACAAAAGTTTGTTCTGACGACAGAGGATTTTCTGAATTTGTGAGCATATTAAGAAAAACCCTCTCAATACAAAATGCTGAATAACTTTCTAAGAAAATTTTTCATTTTCTTCAGGTCTCAGGTAAAAGACTTGGTAAAGGTTTGTATCAAACAGCAAATCAGCAAAATTGGATAACAACAAAAAACAACAATAATAATAATAATAATAACAATAATAATAATAATAATAAGAAGAAGAAGTAGTAGAAGAAGAAGAAAAGAAGTAAGAAGAAGAAGAAGAAGAAGAAGAAGCGAGGTTATGTATCAAACAGCAAATCAGCAAAATTGGATAACAACAAAAAACAACAAAACAACAACAATAATAATAATAAGTAGAAGAAGAAGAAGAAGAAGCGAGGTTATGTATCAAACTAATATAAAAAATATAATAAATCAGCAAAATTGGGTAACAGCAAAACAACAATAATAACAAGAATAAGAAGAAGAATAAGAAGAAGAAGAAGAAGAAGAAGAAGAAGAAGAAGAAGAAGAAGAAGAGGTTATGCAATACTTTTATCAACACCAGTCACCATATCGCGCACATTTGGCTGACCTACATGTGTTAGGTACATAATCCAATCTCAAAATTTAAAACACAATACATACTTCAAATTTTACCTCAGAGTTCATACAGAGTGCGATACTTAAATTGTCGCCATTTTAAAATTTCAATTTCGCTCGTGCGTGTTGTTTGTTTTTGATTTAGTTGACTGCACAGTATAGTAGGGACAGTTGGTCAAATTTGAAAACGCCATGCTCTACTTCTTCGTATCCGCGCCGGAATTTCAGAGTGCTTGGTTGTCAATCTAAAGACAGTGCATAGGATTCGGAAAGAACTGGAGAAATCTAATGGTGATTACAAAGATGTTTTGAGTGATCTCTATTGATGGTGACGTCATGCCTCCATTCATCTTACCACGGGGCATCAGATTCATCACGGAGGCATACATCAAGTGAGGAGGTAGTACTGCCCTGGCTCAAAAGGGTGCCTGCTAAAAGATACTATATCTGGAAACAGGACTCTGCACCATGCCATACAAACAGGAGAACCCAGTTATGACTGATAGACAATTTCTGCGACAACGTCACCCCTTACATCTGGCCACCTAACTCCCCAGACTTCACCCCCCCACCCTTGATGTTTATGTGCGAGGTGCAGTTGAGCGAAGAAGAAACTTCTTGTAACACCAAAGATGAACTGAAGGAAACCAAGGAGACTATCCAGAAGAGATGCAGAAGATCCCAAAATCGGCTGGAGGGCGTAGTTGAAACCAGTTGCAATCTTACTGAATAAATTTACTCTTTAGTATTTAAAGATATTTCCGTAAATATATCTGTTAAAATGAGATGTCAGTGTTATTTTCATTTTTGTATAATTCAGACGACAATTTATCCATCGCGTCCGCTATGTATATAGACAAGGAACAAATAGGAAACATTTATAAAGTTAACGCTTTTTTTGCTTTCAGTTAAGCCTCATCAAAAATTACATATGAAGGAGTAAAGAAAGTTGTACTTTATTTTATTTTTGTGTTTGTTTTTCATTGATTAATTACACCTCATGCGTACTTGTCTTGTCAGGAAGAGTTCGTATTTTGTTGCGTGTTTGTGAATTATAATTCTAGCCTACTTAACCAATGAAAAACAAGTAGAATCCATTTTACTTACAAGTGGCATTACTTTCTCACAGACGCACCGTCGCCTCCCTCTGTCTGTTCAACAAATACTTTCATGGAAATTGCTCCGAGGAGCTGCATTCGCTGGTTCCCAGACATCATGAGTTCAAGCGCCCTACGAGGCTGGCATCCCGCTCTCACCCCTTCACTGTCGAAACTCCTAAATGTATCTGTCTCTTCTACTCTAATAGCTTCATGTCTCGCACCTCTCGCCTGTGGAACTCTCTTCCCTTCTCCTGTTTCCCTGTGAGTTATAATCTCCAGCTATTCAAGTGTAATGTCAATCGACATCTCCAGTTGCCCTAATCTATCTACTACCCTCATCCTATCTTCTATCACTCCTATCTGATCTTCCTATCTTCTGTAACCCCCTGCGTCCTAGTGGCTTCCCGCCTTGCTTGGGGTGAAATGCTTAAAAAAAAAATATATATATATATATATATATATATATATATATATAGATAGATAGATAGATAGATAGATAATATTAGTGGAAAATATACATACATATGCAAAATATATCTAAAAATTCCCATACATGTATATTTTCAGAAAAAAAATTTTCCAAGAGGAAGGATCCAGGTAGAACTCAATGTCCAGGACAGAGTAAGGATATAATAAAAAAGGCTTAAACACTAATATTCCATGGTCATAATTTATTCCATTGGAATCGTAAAATTTTTGAATTTGTAGGTCAGATGAATTGATCGTATTTTTGATTCCAATGGAATAAATTATGACCATGGAATATTAGTGTTTAAGTTTTTTATTATATATATATATATATATATATATATATATATATATATATATATATATATATATATATATAAGCTATGGGAAATAGTGTAAAATATAAAGTTTAATGAAAGAAAAATTTTAAAAAGGGAAAAGATAGAAGGTGCAGTTATTCTTTTAATTTTACGGTCATTTAATTTTATAAGATTTATCGCCTAATATTTTGCTTGATATGAAGTTATCAATTATTTTACATTGGATAGGCAGTTATGACGTGGTGAAATGGATAATGTCTCGTATTTAGAAATGCCCCTTAGAAAATATATAAATTTATCTATTCTTTCTCCAGCCATGGGTTGAAATAGCAGGACAAATTCTTCCCTTGGTTGGCAACCAGTCTACTATAATATTGCGGGAAAATCATCTGCATAGTCCGTGATAATTCGAAAGAGACATGATCGCCCAAGCGTGTATTACGCGTGGCACTGCCTGTATTAACCTTTTTACATTAATCTTTTAGTTCAGCATTTTCCTGTTAGACCAAAAATTTATCTTTTGTCATATAGTAAACACAGGCCAAATTTATTGATCATCGTTTTAATATTTATTGATTTCTGATCTGTTTTTTGACCGGAAACTTCATCTTGCAAAGCCTTTCCATAAAAAAACGAATTAATCAATTAATTAATTAAAAACTAAAATAAAAATATTGCGAATTTAACTTTGTATTTTATAAATGAATAAATGATTTTAAAATATGATTAAAACTGAATCCAAAAATAAAACACTTGATTTATATCAATTTTACAATACTTCGCAATTTATGTATTTTTGATATACGAGAAGATATTATTTTTTAATATAAAAAAAAGTACAACAATTATATTCTAATGAGCGGTATGAGAGGTGCGGGTCGCCTAACAGATAACGTCACATTGTTTAGAACTGATGAACCGTTTTTTTAAATTCTGTCTAGGAGAGTTTGAATTTCTTATAGACTTGAAAAAAAAGGACACACTGTTATCAATAAATATCAGCTGGAAAACTTCAGTATTGTGAGGCAGTCTATCTCTAACGGCAGTTGGGATTCTTTTAGCGTGTAAGGCAGTCTATCTATATACGTCTGCTGAACCCATTTAGCTTTGTACGGCAGTCTATATAAGGTTGCTGGAACTATTTCGCTTTGTAAGGCACTCTATCTATATAAGGCTGCTGGAACTCTTTCGCTTTGTAAGGCACTCTATCTATATAAGGCTGCTGGAACACTTTCACTTTGTAAGGCACTATATAAGGCTGCTGAATATCTTTCGCTTTGTAAGGCACTCTATCTATATAAGGCTGCTGGAACTCTTTCGCTTTGTAAGGCACTCTATCTATATAAGGCTGCTGGAACTATTTCGCTTTGTAAGGCACTCTATATAAAGCTGCTAGAACTCTTTCGCTTTGTAAGACACTCGATATAAGGCTGCTGGAACTCTTTCGCTTTGTAAGGCATTCTCTGTAAGGCAGTTCGTACATTGTAGGTTTGTAAAGCAGTTTGTGTTGGCTGTTGGTTAGCATCCCGACTCAATAAAATCTTACATTTTACCGGAAACGCCCTTTCAAGCATTAAACAAAAAAATAATTTGAATCGTCAAATCCATTTTGCCTTCTAATGATTTATGTATAATTTATGTTATTCCTTCTTGTTTGAAATTTGATATATTGCTCATTTATATATGATATATGCATTTATTTTATATTACTGTTTCTATCTATATTGCATGAACTGTTAGAAAGTGAATAAACTGTTTAACCTTAATTACATTTTTTAATCAATTCACCCAAGCAAGGCTACTAATACGCAAAGTATTACTGGGAGTGAAGGAGAATAAAAAGACATTCGAGGGAACAGGGAATCTAATCCTAAACACAAAACAATGGATAAACCTATACTCCGGTTCAAAAAATTACATAAATCCGTTAGATTACGTGATGCATCTGATATTTAAAAAAAAAAAAAACACAGAAAATATTTAGTGTCGTTTTAATATGTTTCAATAGGTCACTAAATTTCTGTTGTTAATAAACGTTATAAATCTATTCAATTTCTCCTTAAAGCAAACGGAAAAGCAATCGTAACCGATATTGAACTAATAAAGTTTAAATTAAAGTCTGTCTTTTTATAACGGCTTTGTTTAAAACATAAAAAAATGTTTCTATTTTTGTATTTTTTAAATCATTTCACCCAAGGTAAGGTAATAAAGCCATTAAGAAGCAGGGAGTTACTGAGTTTGAACGAATATAAAAAAAAAAAAGTAAATCATTATTAAGGGGCGAGAACAATAAAATAACGGGAATTAAGACAGAAGATAATGATCCTAAACATATAAATTCATTGATGAACAGTTTTTTTTTCATTATCCCACAGAAAACAATTTTAAAAAGCCTCTAAGACACAAGAGGTTACTGAGTGTGAAAGAATATGAGAAAAAAGAAAAATATTAAGGAGAGAAAACAATAAAAAAAAAAAGTATTCAAGAAGAGAGAAGATAACGATTGACATTGCACTTAAATTTTGGAAGATCAAACTTGACTGGAAAGCAGGAAGCCTGAAGAGAGTTTCACAAGCCAGGTTGGGGACGATGATATTATTCATAGTCTTAAGAAGGGCGGTCTTCCAGGAATTATACGAAAAAAGATGGGCTATTTTATTTTTTAAAAGAAATCCGTATCTGTTTGTAAATTTCCCTCAAAGCCTGTTTGCATATTTATTATTTTACTGAATGATACAAGATGCTGTTGAATATAAAAAACAAATCATATGCAAGATAAATCTCATATTTCATAGGTGAGTATTTTTTTTTTATTGATTTTACAAGGTTAGTGCAAAATCAAGTTTACTTCGAAATCGTTGTTACTTGATTTTAATATCCTTTCATGAAATTGGAAGTTTTAAGAATATCTTAAATATGATAGATGTTATTGTTTAACTAGCTGTGTTTTAGGCGATAAAAATAGCTATTTATTATTTATTAATAATGGATCTTAATTATATATTTACAAAGATCAGTATGGTCATCATTTTAGCATTGTTATACACCTTTATATTATTTTCTTTGTTCTTTACTTTTTGTATACACCCTTGTACAAATTAATTGAAACAAAACGAATAATTCCGTTTTTATTTTTCTTTCGTATTTTTCTAATGAAACATGACCCAGTGCACATGTTATTACTTCGTATGTCCATTCCACGATGTCGTTCCTTGTAGATTGACCACAGATTCTCGACTGGATTTAAATCAGGAGAGTTTCCTGGCCAATTTATAGTGCTTTGATTTGCTCACTGGTAAGGCTTGCCAGTGAGTTCGTGCAGCGTTACAATTTACGTACGCTTCCTTGGAGTAATGTCCATCGCAGAAAATGGTCGTAGGACAACTAATCGACAGTCGAGACAATAGTGTCTGGATGGGACTAAAATCTAATGCAATCAAGGATGATGCAATATTTTGCAAGGCCAAACAAATTTCACCATACACCCCGAAAATAGATTCATATTACCGCACACCACTGTAAATGATCTAATCTGAGAAAAAAAAAAGAAATCGATTACACCCTGTCACTCCAGTGGGTCTTAATTTGCGCAAGGGTATATGTACTACAGTTGATTTAACTACTATATTGTAGACAGCATACCGATAAATAAAATAATAAAATACCAGTTCTGTTAACTTGTTGCTCAAATAATTCGCGGGATAATATATTCTCTAGACTAACTTGCGGAATAAAAGAATATCTCAAATAACTAATAGATTAATATACTAGCACAAATGACTTGGAATAGTCAAATAAGGTAATAATTCAAGTAACGAAACTAGAGAAAAGATATGGAAAAGAACTGAACTGTGTTGTTCCAGAAAATTTTCCTCGCCAGAATCTATCTTACCCATTTATAAATCTATCATTCGTTCGTCTACTGAATATTGCTGCCATATTTGATCTGGTGCTCCTATATATCTCGAGATTTTCGATAAAATCCTAAGAAGTGTCTGCAATGTTATCTGTTCTGATCTGGCATCTCGACTTCACTCACTCCCCTACTGCTGTGAAGTGACTTCCCTCTCCCTTTTCTATAAATATTGATCTTTCCTCCTTTGTACCGCGACCACGTGGATTTAAGCGTGCTACTAGTTTGGCAATTAGATTCAATCGTGTTACTGTTGGAATAGCTAGATGTAACCGTAAGCTCTAAACTAATGATTTCTTTTCTCGTACTTCTCGCCTGTGGAATTCTCTTCCGGTTCCTTTCTTTTCTACCGCTTACGATTTGCAAAAATTTAAATGCAACTTCAATCGCCAGCTTCTATCTTCCGAAAACCTGTTCTTTTATTGTCCTTCTCACTAAATTCTTCTTATTCTGTTTCACTTTCAGTAGCCCCCCTTGCGTCTTAGCAGTATTATCAGTTTGCTTGGGGGTGAAATGATTAAAAACATCCCTTCGCTCCATCAGCTGTGGATTAAACTGTAGGAAGGACTGGGCTCTTCAGCCTTGATTGGCAGCCGATCTAAGAAAAGGAAAATTCTGAATTCCAAAACCTGGTACTGATGGTGATGCTCGTTTAAGAGCAACATACATATACTAATATAGTATATATATATATATATATATATATATATATATATATATATATATATATATATATATATATAAAATTAGTAAAGTTAATGATATAAAATGGCGAAATTCCTTCGCTAACTAAATTTTAAAATTTTAAAGATGCATTAACCCACTAATCACTCGATGAATGTTATGATCCTTGTTTTGTTTTTTTAAATTAAAACTTTATTAAGTCTTTCTTAAATATGCAAGTACTTTCGACGGTTCATTCGGTCATCCTCTGGCATAGAAACTATTTAATGTGATACAAGTTTGGATCCATTATCAATAACACATTTCAAAAAAAAAAAAGCATACTACCATTTGCGTTATGTTTTTCGTCTTGGATACTAACTGAATTTTACCAATTGTAGTTTCTATTGTTCGTATGTAAAAATTATAATGAATACTTATTGCTCTACTCTTGATATTGAGCCTTCTTTTGAATTAATGCTGTGAACGTTTGAATTTATATTATTTTTGTTCTAATTACATCCTTGTATATATATATATATATATATATATATATATATATATTATTAGAGATTGTAATAAAAACATTTTGAAATCGTTACACAAAAGCTTTCATGTTTCAATACTATGACTGTACATCTTCAGACGATGGTAAGTAACCTTTAGAGTTACAGCAAATGACTTACTTTTGTACAGATATAACAAACATGATCTTCCGTTTATTTGTGGCTATCTTTAGGACCAGAGTCATGATGAATCTAGAATCGCCTTGTTAGGCCAGATCGACTTTTGTGGACATTTCTTTAAACCCATTAAAACAAATACTTCATAATGCCTGCAACTCGAATTCGAGTAATGCCATCGTTTGATGTATTCGTACATATGGTCAACGTGGATTATTCTCATTATTTACATTATTCGGACTATTGTTCTCATCTTTGTCGCCATATTTCTCACAACGTTTCGGCCGTTGTACGCTCCGGCCTTCTTCAGGTGGTTGGAATTTCGAACTGAACCCTTTATTTCGCTCACTGGGATAGACTGTTCTAGTTCCTCAAAGACACATGGCACAGTGGATAAAAGCATTGTTTAGATCCAGTGACAGGACCCAAAGAGTGTGAGTTCAATACCCGGTTAAGGCAGTGGAGAACTTTCAGAGGGAAATTAGCAGGAGATAACTGATAACTGACATCAAACATGGCACGTGGAACTAGAAAAGTCTACCCCAGTGAGCGAAATAAAGGGTTCAGTTCGAAATTCCAACCACCTGAAGAAGGCCGGAGCGTACAACGGCCGAAACGTTGTGAGAAATATGGCGACAAAGATGAGGACAATAGTCCGAATAATGTAAATAATGTACATGATACCTCATCTCAGAAATATAGACAGACACTTGTGGATTATTTCCAGCTATCCTCGGGTTTCGCCTTCTTTTGCGTGTATGTGACAACTTTTGACGCCTCTTACAACAGTTGATAAATTAATATTTCGGTGGCCATTCATTGTGAGGGGTCCCTAATGATTTCTTTGCCTGTTCGTCTCAGGCAGACGGGACCACATTAGATGAAAACCACTACTAACATTCTCAGTGACACTAAGCTCCTTAACAATATATCTATTGAGTTTTTTATGCTCAACACGAGTCGATTCAAAGCCTTTCTTACTATTGCGTATTGCTTTCCTTCAGGATGAACGGTATAGTGCTAGGATTTCCAAGTCATTTTGCATCATGTTGGCCTTTCTTTTGATGCAATTTTTATATCTCAATTTCGGTTTGTGCGCTGGTCTTTTGCACCGTAGAGAAGCTACTTAAGAATCCAAACATCCTTTATCCTGACCACATGACTACTCCATCCCAACTGGGGATGAAGTAACAGAGACTCTATACTGGTAGACTGACTGCGTTCGGGGATATCAAACGGACACACAATAGACAGAAGGAACACTGTTCGTGAAATCTCTAAGTAACCCAGGTCTTTCATAGAAAAACAATGAAGATAAAACAGAAGTATTGTAATATTATCTGCTCCTGGCGATTTCCCTGTTAGTAAACTGCGTATGGCTTCTTCCACCTCTTCCCTCAATACTGGAATTGGTGAAGATGTCCTCAATGATGTTGAGTTCCCGTCAATAAAACTGATGGGCCGTATAGAATGGTTGTATTGGTACCAACAGTATTGTGTCCACCTGTTCAGAACTGCGGTGTTTTGGGTTAAAAGGTCTGCCAAGCAATCATCGATGACTTTGAATCTTCTCCACTATCTATTAAATCATATAATACGTACACGCACACAGCTACACACACACACGCGCATGCACACACACACACCTACATATATAAATAAATATATATATATATATATATATATATATATATATAATTTTAGGCCCGTTCTATTTAGACAAACGCAACCACATTCATGTTAAATCAAATTTTTTGACAACATTTCCAGAGAACTTAACATTGATACTTCTGAATATCTGATGACCTTTCTTCATGCGTAACAAAATTCTGTTCAAAGTTTCTTTTAATGTGCAATGTTTGCTTCCAGGATGAATGATCTCGTGCCAGGATTTCCATTTTACAGGATGTTGGCCTTCTACAGTGGGATCTTCGGTTTTGTGTGATGCTCTTTTGATTTCAGCCAATTCACTGTAGAGAAGCTGTTTAAGAATCCCATCATCCTTCATTCTGATTACATGACTACTCCATCCCAACTGGGGATGAAGTAACAGAGACTCTATACTGGTAGACTGACTACGGTAGAGGATATCAATGTCACTCACGTACATCTACCACCAGCCATACAATAGACAGCGGGGACGCCCCTAATGAAATCGCTTCATCTTTTCGTCTGCCAACAATAAGTGACCCATGTCTCACATGTGTACAGCAATGAAGACAAAATACAAATATTATAAACCTTCAATTTTATCTCAATCGAAATTCCATGATGAAACCAAATACGTCTATCCTGTTTTTCTAAAGCAATACTGGCCTTCTGGACCCCGAGGGAGATTTCATCATCAACATTTGTCATATTTATAGTACTGGCTAAATGCACTTACATTTCCACAACTTACAATTTCAATACTAAAAAGGGTCAAAGTAAGCTTTATCAAAAGCTGTTTGGTACAATATGGTGGCTTTTTTAGGCAAATCATTAAGTTTGGTTTGATTTTTCGGCATATCAATCTCTACGGGTTATTTAATGTCGACAAATTTTTTACTGCTGCTCATTTTTAAAAAATGATTTGCTGATGATATTTTTCAAAAACTTATTGCATATATTAAAACCTATTTTTACACATTCATAGCGTTTTGAACCCACTTTGGGGGTTAGCTATTTGCACATACCTGGGACTCTAACAGGTGCAACCACACCAGGGTGGACCGGGGAACACCAGCAATTAAGAGCTGGTTCTACGCTCCTCAAAACCTCCTAATCAGAGACCTTGCTACCGGATGTAGTTTATCGTCATACCCATATATATATATATATATATATATATATATATATATATATATATATATATAGATAAAAAAAGCTGAAAAAGATGTTGGGACAGCCACTTTCCAGATGTTTTATAATAATCCCTACATAAGCGACAATCTTGCTAAACCTTGCTCAATTGGCTGTTGCTTTTACATATGTATTTTGTGGTTTAGTCTGGCACAAGGCCAAAAGAATTAGGATCAGACTCAATACAACTCTAACGGAATGTGGCTTTATTTGCTATACATTTTCCTGCAGCAAGAAAATCATATATAAAATAACTCCCTTCAAGGAATGACAAAATGTAGTATATCTTCGTGAACACAGCAAGGAATATGATCATAACAATTAAATATACTTAATATATAATCTCGCTTTCTCTTTCACACACACGAGCGACCCCCCCTCTCTCTCTCTCTCTCTCTTTATCTCTCTATATGTATCTATTTATTTCCCTCTCATTTCATCCTCGACGTTACTCGTGAAAAAAGAAGCTATTTTGTCGTTTCAGAAGAGCTGAAATGTCAACTTGGAAGACGTTCGCCGTCACATCATTGCGGTAAAAGAGTCTGACATTTATTTTGACCTGGTACTTACGGGATCTGATTGTGTCTGTCCACGTTTGTTTATGTAGTTAGAAATTTGGTATGGTTTAAAAAAAAAAAAAATTAAATAATTCTTCAAGCATAACAGTAAAAACAAAAGATAAATAAATTGGAGTCTTAAAGGAAAGGAAAGGATATATATATATATATATATATATATATATATATATATATATATATATATATATATATATATATATGTTTCTCCCAAACAAACAATAATTACAATGAGGCACAAGAGAGTAAAAGAAGAAGAAAAACTTTGGTGAGGAAAAAGTACAATAAAAAAAAAAAAGTTTCAGGAATACGAAAGATGGCGAATGATGTAGCATTTTAGCATTTAAATTTTTGAAAATCTTGGATGACAGGAAGGCAAGAAGCCGGAAAATAGTTCCACAAGTGGTAGGTGCGCAAAGACAAACTATTGAAATAGAATTTACGGTAATATATAGCTATTTCAACAGTTAAAATGATGAGATATAGTTACGAGTTTAGTACTACATCTAAATTCATGCGGTCGACCTACCAAGGAATAAAGCTCATTAGAACAATTGCCATGCAAATATTTCTAGAAAAGACGGAGGAAAGCGTGGATGGCAAAGTAAGTGATGTTGAGAAGACAAGTCTGGATTGATAATATTACAAACCCTTTTTCTTATTTTAGTGGCTAAATTAGTTCCTGAAATCATTACTGATTTTATAAATTGCAGTGTCATAATTTTACTCATCAGAATCTATCTTACACATTTATTAGTAAACCATTAATCCATGAATTCAATATTGCTGCCACACCTGGTCTAGTGCTTCTGATATATACTTAAATATAATTGACAACATACAAAAAATAATAATCAATATTGTTAGTCATGACCTAACATCTCGGCACCAGACACTTTCCCATGACCGTAATGTAGCTTCTCTCTGCCTTTTCTATAAATACTTTCATTGTAATTGTTCTGATGATCTTTCCTCTTTGGTACAGTCTTCACCTGGCATCTCGGCTTCAGTCACTTTCCCATCACCGTAATGTAGCTTCTCTCTGCCTTTTCTATAAATACTTTCATGATAATTGTTCTGATGATCTTTCCTCTTTGGTACAGTCTTCACCTGGCATCTCGGCTTCAGTCACTTTCCCATCACCGTAATGTAGCTTCTCTCTGCCTTTTCTATAAATACTTTCAAGGTAATTGTTCTGATGAGCTTTCCTCTTTGGTACAGTCTTGACCTGGCATCTTGGCTTCAGTCACTTTCCCATCACCGTAATGTTGCTTCTCTCTGCCTTTTCTCTAAATATTTTCTGATGTGTTTTCCTCTTTGGTACCTTGACATTACGAATTAAAGTGTAATATTGCAAAGTCTCATTAGCTTACAGTTGAAATTTCTAGAAATAACCGTAAGTTCTATGCTAGTATTTTCTTCTATTGCGATTTTCGCTTGTGGATCTTTTCTACTTCTTGCTTTCCACTCATCTTTGATCTTCAAAAATTTAAATGCAATGCCAATCGTTATCTTCTGTCTTCTTAATTCTTTTCTTTCATTGTTATATATCTTTAATAGTGTTTTCTCATATTATCTCACGATCAGTAAACACTTGTGTGGTAGTGGCTTTATAGCTTTGCTTGAGATAACATGATTACAACTATTTAAAGCTGTACATATTTGCACTTATATTGTTAGGATCATCTTCTTTTCAAAGGGTATGTTGCAGATTTTTTCAGATCTTTCTTTAAATTATTAAAGTACTTTCCTTTTGGAGATTTTAAACAAACGGCACACTTTTCACTGAAACACCCCTAAAGTATAAAATAGCTACACTCATCTTTACATTAGGGATGTTGTAACTAGGGTTCATAAATTCTATTTACATCCTTATTCGCTGTGATTGATTTCGACGAGGTACTTTCATTTGTGTCTCAACATTCCACAATATCGAGTTCCAGATATCACGATTGTTTTCATAGTACGCATTTGAAAATTCAGTTTGTATCTTGTGATGATGAATTTTATGGATTTTTTTCTTTTTGCAGCAACACTTGGGTACATGTTTACTGAGCACCCTGCTTACAATAAGACAAAATATTAACTCCATATTTTTGACAAATTAGAAACAATATCTTACTTTTGTTTTAGTTCTTAGAGCGTTCACAGGATATCTTTCTTTACAATCTTAGAGAGTGTTTACGATCATGGCCACTTTCAGGAATAGGTGTAATAGTTTGTTTGTTTTTTAGGGTTTTTTTTCTGTCACGTTATATATCCATGAAATACTGTAAAATCGAGTAGGGTATTGAACCTTCTTGAATTTAATGCATTCGCAATTTGTTGTTTTAAACTTAAACAAGGTTTTAACCGTTACGACGTCGTTGTTGATAGCCAACTTGAAGAGAACAATGCGCGTGTTCACTAAGCTAAATTTAAGGTTTTTAAAAGTTGACAACTTCCAGACAAAGTAACTTTTCACAATATAGTATCTATCTATCAATCTATCTATTTATTTAACTATCTCTCTCTATGTATATATATATATATATATATTATATATATATATATATGTGTGTGTGTGTGTGTGTGTATGTATGTATGTATATGACATAACGATATATAATTTTGAATAATTTTATATATCAACAAACACTATTTAGAAAAATATGACAAACTTGAAAGGATTTTTTAAGACGCGTTTCATCAAAGCCCTGTCCGATGAAATCCTAATCCTGTAGTATTTTAACCAATATCATCTTTCCTAAAAGAATTACTACTCTCCCAAGCCAACTTGCACAACAATATCAAGAAATCAAAAGAAAATGGTTGAATCCGTCAACCATACAATAAAAACAATATTTCCACACGTGACAGTACTTGACGTAATTTTCAGTTGACAATATGAATACAATAGCATTTTCTAAATTCTTCTAGTTGCTAAGGACATTTTGTTTTGTTGTTAATAGTTACTTTGTTTTCAATAAATTCATTTTGTTTTTGACTTGAAAAAGTCCACATTGGACGAAACGCGTCTGCTAATAATACAGTTTTCCTATTGTCTTTTATCTTTATATATATATATGTGTAGAGGAGAGAGAGAGAGAGAGAGAGAGAGAGAGAGAGAGAGATGAGAGAGAGAGAGAGAGAAAAGAGAGAAAGGGGGGATTAATACTAATAAAGTTTTCCACTTAGTTGATTAATTTTATATACAGCACCTCGACCCCAGAATACCGTAGATGAAACTTTTTGAATCGTTCGATCCACTCATCAGCAGGTTTCAACACTTCAAATGATATTATAATGGTCACTTCGTATTTAAAATAGACATTGCATTTTTATTTATCAAACAGTGTGTATTACGGCTATCGGAATATGCATTCGAGAAATCTTAGTAAAGAAAATGCGTACCTACGCATGGATCGGAGATGTGTTCTCCTTTATAGGCGAAACCATCGTTTGATCTAGTGTTCTTTACTGCTCGACCACGAAGAATGTCACAAGTGCAGAAACTTTATTTAAAGTACAAAAATGGGCATTTTTTTCAATTTTTCAATTTATAAGTTTTCACGGTAGTAAAAAAATATAATGTTTTATTAAGCAAAAAAAGACTAAGAATTAAAAGTGTCATAACATTTACTTCAGATTTTAAAAGTGAAATTAATTTTGTCGGACTTTTAATTCTTTGTCTTAATTTGCAACTTTGCTAATAATAACTTCAACTATGTAAAACAAAATAATTTTAAAAGACTTTTGCATATTTTACATTGTTCTATTTTTTATTTTTTAAGAAAAGCATGTCTTCTTCACTCAGATAATTCTCTTCAAAACTTTGTATCTACTCAGTTTTGTGTTCGAAACGTAAACAAAGCAATTTTTAAAGAACTAATGGATTTATTTTTAACCCAACTTTTTTATCAATTCAAACGTTATTATAGTACTGTACTGTACTGATGCGGATTGAGCCGGCTTCTTCCTGTTATGAGAAGAAGATTCTTGGGATAAATTACAGAAGTAGGGTACCCAGGCCTACTCGGATAACGTTCTTGCTTGCCGCGGGATTCCCACAGACGCAGAGACAGGAACGACCAGAAGCCGCCGGTTACCGATGCAGACGCTCCTTGGATTTTCACCAGAGTCCTTGTTAGCCGGCGTGTGTGTCAGACCTGTCCGCCTTGGGTGGCCCTACCAGAAACGAAGTTCCGGGCGGCATAGCTCTGACACTACCGTTTTACACCCCCCCACTGTGAGGTAAGGGTTGGACTTTGGGGGCTTACAGTACCAGGTGTTCCCAAGCGGTCCCCCATCTAAGTACTGACCTGGCTCTACGCTGCTTAACTTCGGTGATCGTACGAAAACCGGTGTTTCAGCGTGATTTGACCGTTATTATAGTGGACATTACTTATTTGAAATAGATATCACAGTGTGTGTGTGTGTGTGTGTGTGTGTGTGTGTGTGATTTTCTGTTTCAATATTCGGAGTGAGCTATTTTAAATGAAATTGATAAATTTGCGAGTATTGCAACCGTTTCGTTGTAAAAGAGTATTGTAATTCGCCCGAAAATCTAAGGTAAGATTTTGGCTTACTCTGTTATATTCACTTCGCGCACATACACATGGAAAAAGCATGAGTCCAGCTATTATTTTCCTTATCAGCTATGGGTTAAATAGCTCTTGATAATTGGGTGTCAAACAGTCTAGGAGAAGGACAACCGTGGATTAAAAACTTTGGAGAACTCACCGAGGAACCACACTGTCATGGGAATTCGCAGATCATAAAGAAAAGGAATCTGTGGAGACGTATGGTGGTTTACGTTCTGAAGGGACATTGCATTAAAAAAAAAAAGACAATTTATTGGGATGAACAACGGTTTTGCGCCTCGTGATAGATAGATAGATAGATAGATAGATAGATAGATAGATAGATAGATAGATAGATACATGCATACGGACAGGCAGATAGATAGATAGATAGATAGATAGATAGATAGATAGATAGATAGATACGGACAGGCAGATAGATAGATAGATAGATAGATAGATAGATAGATAGATAGATAGATAGATAGATAGATGCACATACGGACAGATAGATAGATAGATAGATAGATAGATAGATAGATAGATAGATAGATAGATAGATATGAAAAGGACTGAGATAGATAGATAGATAGATAGATAGATAGATAGATAGATAGATAGATAGATAGATAAAAAGAAAGAAAGAGAGAAAGAAAGAAAGAAAGAAAGAGAAAGAAAGAAAGAAAGAAAGAAAGAAAGAAAGAAAGAAAGAACGAATTCTACATACGTTTGTGCAGAGCGTCTGTGTATAGACACAAACCCCGAAGTTTTTGGAATAATACATTATAGGATAGACAAGTCCACGATAAATACCGGTCGTAATCAAATTTATATACAGCGTTGCAAATCAGACGTTAAATTAGAAGAATTAATAAATTAAGAAAATCTTTCATTTTATGAGGTTATGCTAAATAAGATGTTTTATAATTATCTGTTTCTTTCTCATTATTCGTCTTATTTTTTATTTTTTTTGTCTTGAGAAGTGAGTCTCAGTAAGAAAAACATTTTAAAAAGGCCTTTACTATATCTGTTGTTACATACTAGGAGTAATTTATTTGTTGATACCGTTTTGCGGTTTTTGTTGTTCATAAATAAACTATTTTAAAGTTTCGTTCAAACTATGAGCATTTTAAGCATTAGGCGATATACCGTCGCAATATATTTATTTCGTTGAAAACTTTTAGGATGATGAAAATGCTTGCAGCATATCTTACAAAAGACCATTTATTCATAAGAAAAAAATTATAGCATCAAAGGATTATCTCCACTTTTCGTGAACAGAAGCACCACTCTTCTAGAGTTGCCTTATCTGAATAATGTAGAATTTATCCAATCTCCAAATAATAATAAATGGTACTCATTAGTACTAAAAGGATTGCATTAAAAACAGATTCTACTGAATGTTTTAAAATGTTCTGCTCAATAGGAGAAAATGCATAAACGTAATTGTCTTTCATAGAATAAACATACGCACATTTTATACATTTATAATGTTTCGTTTTCCGCGGACACACGTCTTTAAGGGCGGCTAGCCTATCCTTATTGCAGACGCTTGCACTGGCACATCTTCTGTTCAACGTCCACAGAGCTTATATGCGATTGATAATGGCGAAAGCGTGTAATCTGAAATGACCAGAAATTTGAATAACGTCAGTACGTTCAAAGCCTCGGTCACGATGATTTTTGACTTTGTGCTAGAACAAATGTTATATATATATATATATATGTGTGTGTGTGTGTGAGTGGTTTGTGTGTAGGTGTGTATATATTTAGGCAGCATATTTTCATTCAAGCAGGCTTGCTTAAAGAGTTTGGACGTAGTAAGTCTGTTCATTTTAGTTTTAATCCTTTCAATTTCACGGATTAATTTCTTGTTGGCTGTAGAAAATTGATCAATTCCAAAATTTTCTTTCAAATGAGATTGGAAAGTACTTGGGAAAATTAAAATTATTTGAAAGAAAATTTTGAAATTTTTATTAATCAGTTTTCTACAGCGACCAAGAAATTATTTCGTGAACTTGAAAGGATTAAAACTAAAATAAATAGACAATACGTTAAATTATTTAACCAAGCATAAATAATTTAACATATTGTCCATTTATTTGACCAAGCATGATTGAATATATGTATATATTAAGAAATGGACAAAGTCCGGCAATTTATTTATTAAAGACATTTTTATGTTTAACATTCTTTTTTTATAGATACAAGTATTTAAGTAAATGCTCTGTTTATGATAAACAGTATTAAATAACATTTACCGACCTGAAAGTCCGAGAAATTTTCATAGAAAATATTCGTCCTTTGACAGGATTCGAACCTGCATCCTATACGGAACCGTCATTTACGCTGACGTGCCTTACCGACCGGCCGCAAAGGAGCGTTCGGTAGACAAGGTCGAATTTACTGCTTATAAACTTCAATCTTCCATATATTGCATTTCGTACATTCATAACTGCTCTGGCGTATCAAATGTAAACAAATGACGTCATATATTAAGAAATGGACAAAGTCCGACAATTTATTTATTAAAGACATTTTTATGTTTAACGTTCTTTTTTTTATAGATACAAGTATTTAAGCAAATGCTCTGTTTATAATAAACAGTATTAAATAACATTTAATTTTCTCGGTCATTCAGGCCGATAAATATTTGTAGTCCGATATTTTAAAATATTATGATTGTAGGAATTCATATTTGAAAACACACACACTTTTTTTTTTATTTTAAACAGTATCTTTTAAGTCTATCGGCCTGCGTATTCGAGAAATCACACTTTCTTTATTAAAAATTTATTCAGTGAGCAGGTCTATAGACATAATTCACATTGTTTCAAATAAAAATAGTGTCTGTTTCAATTACGAGTGTCCGCTTTAATAACGTTTGAAGTAATACACACACACACACACACACACATATATATATATATATATATATATATATATATATATATATATATATATATATATATAAAAAGTGAACACTGAAATCAAGACTCAGAGGCGACAGGCTGTTTTTATACTAGACGCAATCGTCAACCTGACGATTGCGTCTAGCATGAAACAGTCTGTCGCCTATGAGTGTTGACTTCAGTGTTCACTTTTATATTTATATTTACATACGCTCTATCTCTGGTATTGAGCACTTTATCCCATAAACATAGCACACCTTAAAACTATATTTCTTCTTTTATATATATATATATATATATATGTGTGTGTGTGTGTGTGTGTGCATGCATGCATGTATGTATGTATGCATGTGTGTATGTATGTATGATTGAACAACTTAACTATAGTGCTCCACTCATGAGAAACAGGGCAAAATTTTTTTTTGGGGGGGGATTAATTTTTGTAGATTAGCATTCTTCATCCGTTTCTTTTGCCACAGTATTTGTTAGAATCGAAAGATGTCGATTCTTTTTTTATCGGTTTCGAAGTAGGGTTCTATTCTACCGAGACAATGCCAAATCGATCCCTGACTTTTACAAACGGTTACTGGACATTGTTGGTTTGCGTTCGAAATCAGACATTTTCTTGGGCATTACAAAAAGATTTATTTTAAATAACGAACACATTTTTAAATACATTTTTAATTTTTAAAAAATCTAAAAAAAAATACATAAATTAAGAAAACTATGTACCCGCTTATTCTTCATTTAAGATAAATAATTATATGAATGGAGTGATATATATATATATATATATATATATATATATATATATATATATATATATATATATAGAGAGAGAGAGAGAGAGAGAGAGAGAGAGAGAGAAAGAGAGAGAGATGAATGCACTGAGATAGATAGATAGATAGATAGATAGATAGATAGGAACATACTGGGATAGATAGATAGATAGATAGATAGATAGATAGATAGATAGATAGATAGATGTAGAGTTAAATGTTGGAATTTTTGCTTTTCATATTGGTACATCTTAATTCTTGTTCAGTCTTTATTATACTACTAGATGCTGTGAGAGTTGCAAGACATACACTAAATTAGTGTACTTGTCAGTGACTCGAAATGGTATGCAAAGGTTATTGTAAAATTAATTCTGCTAGATTTGATGCCGGCACAACAATTAAGACATAAAGATACCGCGGAAATATCCCAATTGTTGCAGCATATCTATTCGGGCGTAAAAATTCACACATCAGAGTTTACCAATTATAGGAATTATTAAAAATTATAGCAAGCAAGAGAGAAACATATTTTGTTATGCTGATAATAAAAGAAAATGTACTTTTATAAGTAGATTCAACCTCTAATATGCTATATTTTTGTTGCTGTAGTTGAAAACAAAGTTATTATTTTCTGTTGGCTGTATTGGTTCAATGTGTTGCATATATGCATTTGCGCTAAGGAATTAAATAAGTCCTAATTGAGTAATCTGATATTTATTAGCATTTTTTATCAATATTTAATGTACAAAATTCTCCCTCTGATATACAAAAGTGTGTTTTTTTAGTGTTGAAAACAGTTGTTCTTATTGTTTTTTAACGTCAATCAACTGTGCATATACAATTTTTGTTGTTTCTACCTTTCAATTAGCCTCTTTTGGACATTGATTAAATAATAAATTGGTAGTGCACTTAATAATAATAATAATAAATCGTTATTAGAGACCGTAAACAAAAATGCCTCCTTGTTGATATGTCAGTCACTGCATATGTATCTTTGAAGATCTTCAAAAAAACTATCGAAATATAAGGGCCTTAAAATCGAAATCTCAAAAATATGGCACATGAGAACATCAACAATTCTTGCTGTAGGTGGAGCCCACGGAATGGTTGGAAAAGATTTCAATAGACTAATCGAAGAGATTTCTGGAAGCCCATGCCTTAAAGAAATACAAAAGATTTTTCTCACAATTACAGACCACACCTTACAAAAGGCTTTATCTATGTAAAATATGTGTGATTTTTTTTTTTTTAACAGCTCAGTGGAAAATGTCATGGTGCCATTTCTGACCTTGGTTCTCTGGTCGGGACCCGGAAAGAAATGAGTATACACCAGACATTAAAGGAATAATAATAATAATAATAGTTTTCTTCAAAAACAGGACGGAAAGGGTGACACTGATAACCGAAGGATGGCGAAGGGTGACTTCCAAAAGCTAAGCAGAGTATTAAGAAACAGGAAAATTTCGTTAGAAACAAAGTAAAAAGGACTGAACTGTTACGTAATATCAGTCCTCCTATATGGCAGTGAATGTTGGATAATCTCTGCATAGATGAAGAAGAGATTTGAAACAACACAATTATGGTTCTATAGAAAGATGCTTCGAAAACCATCAAAGTACAAGGATCTTGAAGTGAAAACCTAAAAAATAATGATATCAGTAATTGTGGCTGGGGTCCTGGATTTGATTTGAAAAAAAGTTTTGATAAACCGCCATTGAAGTTCATACCTTTAAGTAAAATTGTTCTCACAAGTACAACTCTCATTTTACGAAGGGCTTTATCTATGTAAAATGTGTGTTATCTTAGGTCATTTTATTTCTTTTTAATGGTCAGAGAAAAATGTCACGATGCCATTTCTGATCTGAGGTCTTTTGTTGGGACTCGAAAAGAAATGAGTATACAACAGGAATCCAAGGAAATAATAATAATAATAATAATAATAATAATAATAATAATAATAATAATAATAATAATAATAATGATAATAATAGGATCAAAACATGTTTAGGTACAACAACCCTCATAGATTTCGCCTCTTTAAAAACATGCTTACACTCATTATGAGCGGATACAAAGAGGCGTCAGTTATGATCCGAACTGTCATATTGGTATAACCGGAAGAAGTGATTCCTGTGGGCTCTAGAAGCTGAATAGGTAGGAGTGAACTAAAGAGAAACTAAAGAGAAGATTGCGATTTCACTTGGTATTTTCCGCGATGACCCGAAAGATTCATGCCGTAAAGAAACTTCGGTGGTCTAATTTTGAATGTGAAGATTAAAAATGTCTCTCCAAGGAGCGTAACGAAGAAAATCACAAAATGAATCCCTATTGTTGGTAACAAACTATATGTCCTGAGAATAGGTTTTGTGCCTAATAGACGAGAGGAAATAAATATGTACAGTCATTACCTCGTGATCCAAGTTGCTAATATCTCAAGGTTGCAAAGCGTGCCAAGAGTTTTAAAAAAAGGGGTAAGAAACAGATTAAAGTAAAGAAGCGTTTTCGGCCGAATTACTAGAGGAAATATTAGGGAAATCTAAGATTTAACAGAGAGATTGAGCAATTGACAACTTCGAAGTCTGAAGTCGACGAAATCAGTGGTATTAAAATGAAGAACCCACTTGACAAGGTGGACATCGAAATCGCCAAGCACAAAATATTTGCAGACGAATATAGAGAGAAAAAGGGGGAACAGCTATAATGTCAGTTATTATATCTAAAAAGCAACAGTCCTGAGAAGAAGAGAAGCGATTAAGGAAGAAGAGAAAATTTAAAAAATAGTTTATTAAAACTTATATTTTTGTTTATTTACATATATCTTTCAATTTTTTTCTTGCACCTTGAGGCGGTGTAATGCTTAGCAATCTTGTCTCGCTCGAACAATTATTACTAAGCAGTGAGTTCGATCCTCACTGGATACACCCTACTTTCGACCTTGTGCGACATCTAGGCTACGCTTAGAAAATCACTATATCTTACATTTTTATCTCTTAATATTTTTCATATTTTTTATTATTCTTAATTTAATGTTTTAGTTTTTAATGTTTTTTTATTATTTTCATTTTTACATTTTTTTTATTTATTTTTATTTTATATTTTCGTTTTGTTTTATATTATTATTTTTATCTTTTCTTTTTCTTACTTCTAATTATCTTTATAGGTTGGATTATTTTTTTTATCTTTTTTTCAAAGATTTAAAAAAAGATTTATAGTTTAATAGTGAAAGTCGGAAGTACATATCAGAACGTTTCGAAGTCTTAAGAGAGAATTCCGTTGCCATTGGTATATTTTCTCGAACGTAGACATCGAGGTCATGTATGCGTAACCTAGACTACTTTAGATAGAGCGGAAGAATTTAATAGTAAAGACTGGGGAATGTAAGTTAGTTTCACAGAACGCTAGAATGGTTGGAGAGTGTTCCAAGAGAAAATAATTTATATTGTAGATGTTGTTATAAATACTGCGAATGTTGAAGGAGGAACATTTTCAGAGCTTAGGTGTTTTTTGAAAACTGCTTTACTTTCATTTTTATTCAATTTTATTGTTAAGGGATAAAATATTATGGTGAAAAAAAAGGCCAAAAATAACAGTCTCCATCGTCTAAGCCAGTACAAGATGGCCGGAGGGTAACATACGGCAAGCGTTTCACACGTGACGCGCCAAGCAATTTCCAATAGCACACAGCTGCAAATGACATCCCGAAGTCCGAACTAATAACTACTACAATGCAAATATATTTAGCTGTTTCAATCTAACTATATACTAACGAATATATATTACGTATATATTACTATGTACAATATATTGTACAACAGGTATATTGACCTTGACTTGGATCAGTCAGTTATGTTCCATGTGTGATACTAGCTTAGATGATCATGTATCTTTTGATGCATGACTGACGAGGCAGATGTTTTCCCGCAGTAGGTTGCCATTTCTTTCTGCGGTAGACCAGTTGTCATTCAAGGCTGCAGAACCCGGTCTGTCCTGCTATTTACCCATAGCTGGGGGGAAGAAGAAGAGGATTCATACCTTTCCCAAGGGTATTAGCACTTAAGTGAAAAAATGCGTATTCTGTTGACACACTGGATGATTTTAAAACGCGAAGACGGCACATAGTTAACAAAAGATTGCCAACTCCTGGACTACAGCATACTAGGTTGCTCACCGGAAGTGCTTACATGGACACCTATCTATGGGCGATATGATACCTGCCAGAACTCGGTCTTCTTGGTACCAGTTGGGATGCAGCAATCAAAAACTGTCCAACCAAGCATTACATAGCCATTAGCCAGTAACACCACTAAAATCTCAATATAGTTGCTTTTATTAAGGTTTCAGAAGAAGGAACCAGAGACACCATCCTAAAGAGGAAACAAAGGATAAACCTGTACTCCTGTTCAAAAGACGGGAAAGGAAAGTGAACCGGAAAATCGGCACACTTATCTACTCCTATTTAAAAAATAGTAAATGAAATCTCAAAGTGAAAGCGCAGGTGTTCGAACTAAAACGTTAAACTCAGATCACATGGAATTCAAGTGAAGGAATTTCTGTAAGGTTAGTTAGGGAACGACCTATACATATTGTGGGGCTCGCCCCTTGTACACAAGATGGACTCGTCCAAAGTATACTTATACTACGGAGAGATAGCGTAACAAAGAGGTCGAGACAAGATGTTCACACAGAGTTACGAGAGTCCAGAAAGTGAGATAATTACGGCTTCCATTACAGAGACTTGTACATATACTTTTCTACTAACCCGCATTCCTGGACTACTAATCTTCATTTCAACTTTGTATTCTTACGTTTAATACACATATTTTCCTATTTCTATTACTGGCGTTGTTATTTATTTGTGCCGGATTCCATACCCGGAATCCACAACACATTATTAACTATTAAGCTTTAGTTTAGTATAAGTTACGTTGTCTCATATTAAAAAAAAATATTTCTTAAGAAGCAGCACAGGAAAAACTAAACTAGCCTTATTACCAGAAATTTAGTTTTATTTTTGAATCACAAGTCTCCCCTGCTACTGCCCCATCTGGTTTGTGGGGGGTAAAAAAATATACGTGGTTTGTTACGTCAAACAAACAAAAAAAAATGATGAAAATATATATTTGCTTGTTCATATCGAAAAACTTTTTCAAACTTCCCTTTCACTTAGACATTTAACAAAATACAAATTGCAAAAATTATTTCAAAAAATTATTTCAAAAAATTTCGAAACTCCAAGTGTCTCACGTTCACCCGCTTATGTAGTCACAACGTCATCACCAAAATCCTAACAGAAGAAACTTGTCACAAATAAACTTGTTCTATTTTGTCTGTTATATTCCGTGCTAATGGGAATATATACTTGAAAAACACGGTGAATAGAATAAGTAAAGGTTTATTGTAAAAAAAAAACAAAACCCAGTACAATAAGAATAAAGGTAACAGTTATGCACAAGGTCGTCGCAAGTGAATCCAGTAGTGACTGCTACTATTGGAAGGTCGGTAGTTCTCAAGTAAGTCTGAGTCGTACTCAACTGATCCCAACTAGACGGTATATAGCAACTATCTCACGCAGTCACATGTGGCACAAGGTCGAATTTAATGTGGGTTCCCGAGCCCGTAGGCTCAACCAAAAAATCCCCGTAGACACCGCATAAACGCGATCGAGTCTGTCTACCTCTCCAGACAAGCAGACTACCGAAGGCATAGCTTTGTCCGGGTTCCTCTCTGCCCGAAGACAGAGAGTTCGACTGTTTAGCTGAAATGATTTCGGCCAGACTCCGTCGTCCGTTGACTTAGAGATACTTATAGGTAGTTACTATCTATAGTCTAGTCACTTATTGGTGTGACAGGTTATTCCATTACATCAGTCATAATTTCCTCTCTCTCTCTCTCTCTCTCTCTCTCTATATATATATATATATATATATATATATATATATATATATATATAGTGACCATTGGAGATTAAGAATATCTCTTCAATACTCTCTTTGTATTCTCGCTGTTTTTGGCAATGCCATATTCCGAATAACTCCAACTTTTCAACTCTCAGTAACAGTAAATGTTGGACAATATCCAGACAGATGAATAAGAGACTTGAAGCAATAGAAATATTGTTCTACAGAAGGATGCTGAGAGTACTATGGACTGAACATATGACCACCGGCGAAGTTTTAGTGATAAGGGAGACAAAAAGGACACTTATACTTAACATCAGAAAAAGATAGCTGAAATTTATAGGGGGCTTGGAAAATTTGACACTCTCAAGACAGATTGAACGTAAAAGGGACAGTGGGAAATTGCATAATCTACCTAAATTAACTTCAAAATTAGGTCTTTAAAAGTCGCTTGATACGCGAGTATATAAGGTAATGGAGAAAGGGTGAGAATTAAAGCAATGTCAAGTTATATTTTAATTGATTTTTCATACAGTTTATACCGTTAATCAAGAAGTAAAGGCAAAACTCTTGCATTAATTTTAATGTTAGTCTTTTAAGTGATAATCGATGAAAACAAGATCAACATAAAGGTAACAAAAGTTCTTACTGACTTATGAATAAGAATCACAAACTTTTGTTCCAACAAAATATGCAATCACACTGTTTCCCCGATCCGCCTTCTAACTATAGAAAATGTCTGTACACCGAGGAAAATCGCCAGATCTGAGCCCGTGGGGGACACAACTGGAGCAAAGATACCTTAGTATTAGAGCTTGACCGGTTCGTTGGCAAAAACGCCAACTGATATCTCTTGTATTTCAATGTTTTGGTAAACATAGATATTTGCGGCGGGAAGCCCGGCCATTTTTGTTTCTTTGCATCAGTGTTATTTTCCAGCACGTTTCTCCCTCATGACATTCGTACGTAAATTGCCTACAGAAAGATTACGTATTCTGTTGTCATGGGAACTCAGATCAAATAGTGAAATCCTACACTATTTAGTAGCACAATTTCTGTTACATGACGATCCCAATTAGTCTGATGTTTTGCAACTCCACTCTTACTTACAATCATATTTTCCAGCCAATCTTCTTCTTCTTCTTCTTCTTCTTCTTCTTCTTCTTCTTCTTCTTCTTCTTCTTCTTCTTCTTCTTCTCTACTAAATACAATTATCTTTCTCTACCTATGTGAGTCTTTCTTCTTAATCCTTTTATTCATGTTTTTTTTTTTTTGTCCTTCTTTATTTCTCGGCTTCACTGTCTTAGCTTTTCTCTCTTTCTCGGGCTCAGTGCCTCAGCCTTTCTTTCTTTCTTTCTTTCTTGATTTTTTATTTCTTGCTTTTTTCTTTCTTGTTTTCTTTTTTTCTTTCGTTCTCATGTCCATGTCTTCGTCTTACTTTCTTTTTTTCTCCACTTTACTGTGTCAGCCTTTCTTTTTTCTATCTTCCTTGCTTCATTTTCTTTCCTTCTTTCTTTCTTTCTTTCTTTGTGCCTGTTATTTTTCATACTATTATTTGCAATAAACGAATCAATGCACATTTTCTAAACAATTTCTTACCTCCTATTCTGTGATGCATACAATCTTACACCATACAATTTTACACAATATTGTTTCATACCATACAATTTTGCACAATACAATTTTGTACCATACAATTTTCAACCATACAATATTACTTGAATCATATACTTAAAACTTTAATGCAAACAGTAGAAACACGATAAGATACTAGAGATTTTTTTCTTATTTAAGTTTCAAGCATTAGATAATATTTCTAACAGCACTAGTATAAAAACTTGGATCTTCTACTTATAAGTGATCAATTCCTTGGTATATTTGCCAAATTACCTTTGGTATATTTACTAAAAACAACAAGCATTAAGATAGAAGCATTTTCTTAGTGGCAATAATAGCTGCCATTCAAATATAAATGAATATCATTTCCGAATCTGGATTATCAGGGCGGAGAGGTACTTGATAAAAGATAATGATCTGGAATAAAATATAATAAATATCATAATCCACATAATA
>CAHIKZ030000081.1:992500-1085000 GCA_903632075.3 Acanthosepion pharaonis | reverse complement strand
GTAACAAAAATTTGCCCTCTCCAGCAAGATTCGGACCAGCGTCATCCTGGGTAGAGTTATGGGATTAATAAAAATAAAAAAATAAGTCTCTTAGCAAATTGATGTTATGTTTAGATATTGAGAGAGTTAAAGAGAGAGCGTGAGAGAGTTAGTGAGATAGAAACCATTTTAGAGAGGAAGGAAGTAAAACTTCTACGTAGAATATGGCCGATGCCCAAAATAGAAAAAATTAACTCCTAATTGTTTCAAAACAAACTATAATCACAGGAAATAAACAAAATTTAAACAAATAGATAAAAATGAATGAGTGTAGCACAGTAAATTCCCTTTGATTTATTTAAATGTTTTAGTCTTTTGGGTAAACTTGTAGACTGCATTTTATAGAAAAGTCAATGATATTACATTTAATGTTGATGGCTTCAACCTGTTGATGAATATTTGAAAAATATTTCCTAGCTAGTTAAGATTTAGCTTATGACTAAATATTTATTGAAGACTTCACATCCAAAACATGATCTGGACAAGATATGAACTTGATAGACTTTAATCTAAGACACCTTTTGCTGATCTTTGTAGCGTTACGGGAACGTTTTGCTAATAAAAAAAAAAGAAAAAGTTTATACTTTCTCTTTAGGAAGCAATTTTCTAATTGTGGGAAGAAAATATTTCTGAATTATTCCCATGTATTCCAATGTAATGGGTTTATTATTTTATTTTTTGCCCATTTTAATTATTTAATTTTTTTTTGAATATTATTGATGTACGAAAAACTTTTATAATTGCAACTTTTGCGATATATTTTATATATATATATAGAGAGATATTTTTATGTTTATACATTATTTTTATAAATACAAATATTTAAGTAAATGTTCTGTTTTATAATAAATAGTATTAATAACATTTACCGGCCTGAATGTCCGAGAAATTTTCCTAGAAAAATGCTACAGGAACCTGTATCCTATTCTAAAAAGAATGTATAAACATAAAAATGTCTTAAAATAATTGTTGGAAGTGTTCATTCATTTCATAATATATATATATATATATGTTGGTCGTATCTAAAATTTCAATTTATCTAGACATGAATTAATAACCCACCTACCTGCACATTCTGACCTTATTTTTCATTTCCCCTTTAAGCTTAGATCTGTCACTTGATTGGTTAATCCAGACATGCCCACAAGTATGTATTTTTTTTAATTTTGAAAATGGGGTTTCCCCCTCATCCCTTTTTAACTTTTAAATGAGTTAATGATTTGTTTTCCTCGTAGGTTATCTATCATCGACCGGTGAAAAAACATTATACTTCCGAAATACAAACGTTTTTCTTTAGAGATGTAAAATATTATAATAAAAATATTATATTATAATATATATATATATATATATATATATATATATATATATATATATATATATATATATATATATATATATGAATATCAGTATCTATCAAAATAACATATAAACAAAATCAATTAAAATAAAAAATATGTCGGATTTAATCGATTTCGTAATATAAAAAGTATTTGTTTACATTAGGATACGAAACAGCAGATAGATGGTTTGAGAATCGGCATAGGTGTGTGTTCAAAGACACTATTCGGGCTTTGTTTGATCGGAAGTTGACGTGGTCGAGCGGTTAAGGCACATCAGATCCATATATATATATATATATATATATATATATATATATATATATATATATATATATATATATAAAAGTGAATATAAAGTCAACACTTAGAGGCGACAGTCTGTTTCATGCTAGATGCAATCATCAGGTGGCCTGACAATTGCATCTAGCATGAAACAGACTGTCGCCTCTAAGTGTTGACTTCTATGTTCACTTTATATTTACACACACTATCTCTGATATTGAGCACTTTGTCCCATAAATATAGCACATCTTAAGACTATATTTCTTCATATATATATATATATATATATATATATATATATATATATATATATTATGAAATGGACAAAGTCCGACAATTATTTTAAGACATTGTTATATTTATATATTCTTTTTTATAGATACAAAGCATTTACTTAAATATTTGTATCTTTAAAAAGAATGTATAGACATAAAATTATACATATATATATATATATATATATATATATATATATATAAAATATGGTTTTGGGTTCTGGGTTACCAAAGAGGACTGTTTGTCAGCGAAGGATAGAGAGCTTAGTTCACATGCTGTTTAATCCATAAACTTGCTGTTTCTTTTTCCCATGTTGATACATGCCTTTCTGAAAAATACTAGCGTCAATGTGAAGCCATTAGACTTGCCTGGAATTTGAAACTTGAACACTACTTGCCGATTCTATTTTCTATTTTCCTCTACGCTATTCGTTACATAACTCACACCTCCATATATACATACACACACACATATATATATATATATATATATATATATATATATATATATATATATATATGTGTGTGTGTGTGTGTGTGTGTGTGTGTGTGTGTGTGTGTGTGCATTTATGTGTGTTTTAGACAGCAATCCTTCTTTTAGGCACATTTCATCGAATAGCCTTTTTTTTTTACATGTAGATGATGCTATTATATTTTTTGTTGTCAACAAGTATGTTATGAAAAAGGCTAAAAATAAGGGAAGCCTTATAAATAAAAACAAAAAACAACACTCGATAATATCAACTATGAACATGGACTCAATATCTTGACCGTGTTTTGAAAATGAAAATATTATATAAATACGTACTTACAACAAACTATTTCTTGTTAACAGCTAATATATTTCAACCTTGAAAATGGCTAAATGTATAGCCGAAAACGCTCGGATAAAAAGAACATTCTAACAGTTTTTATACAATTTATCATACTAAAAGAAAAAAATTATTAGATCGCATGAGAAATTATAAAAAATCTAAATTAAAGCACCTTGTCTGTCGTATTCAATGAAATGTGTATATATATGTGTGTGTGTGTGTGTGTGTCTGTCTGTCAATCTGTGTGTATATATATATATATATATATATATATATAGATAGATAGATAGATAGATAGATAGATACTGTTAAGGGGTCCACCCCTTTTTCATACAAGTGGATTCGCTCAGTGTGTACTTGTACTGCTGCCGGTGAATACCCGGGGTGACAGGGATACAGTGAGATAGTGAGAGTCTGAGGTAACCGCTTTGTAGGAGTCACAGTTGCGAGCACGTAGACTCAGAAGGACGTCCTACTTCGATACTGAATTTCCCAGACTGTATATATATATTATTATTGCTACTAACCGCATTTCTGGATCTACTAACCGTATTGCTAATTGTATTATTACGTCAATATATTTATTTGCTATATTTCATTCCTGCGTTTGTCATTCATTTGAAACCGGATTTCATCCCAGAATCCACAACATATACATTAATTCAGCACCTTATATATTGAAATTTTTTAAAACAGCATAGATGTTTTTTTATGAGTGAGAAGAATACATGGACAGCAAATTAAGAAGACAAAATATAACGATTAACATTGCATTTAAACTTTTGAAAAACAAACTTGACTGCAAAGCAAGACGACGGAAGAAGTTTCTACAAGCGAGAAGTGCGAGAAAAGAAATTGGTTGAAAAGCTGGGCTAAAGATTGGCCTGATACTTTTAATGCCTTTAACACTGCTCTCTGAGAGACACTCTTGCGCCTTCTGTGAGTCGATGGGCTTTCTTTGGCAAATATTTTCAGCTGACATGAAGGTGAAAGACTATATTGTATTCATTACTAGGTCTGCCATTAAGAAAGTTGTTTCACTATGTCGTGCTAGACAGTTTTTTTCTCTCCAGAATCTATCTTATGTATCTATAAGTCTACCATTCGTTTCTGTATAGTATATGACCGCCACATATGGACAGGTGACCCTGCCATATATTTAGAGATCCTTGATAAATTTCAAAGAAAAATCGACAATATTACTGGATCTAACCTGGCGACTCGGCTTCAGTTACTTTCCTACCGTCGTAAAGTTGCCTACCTGTGCCTTTTCTATAAATACTTCCATGATAATTGTTCGGCTGAAAACTTCGTTATTGTAGCTATATTTATGAATTTAAGCGCAGTACTAGATTGGCAATGAGGTCTCATCAATTTACACTAGAGCTGGCTAGATGTAACATTACCTTTTCTCACATTTCTTTCTTCCAGATCTACAATTTCCAGTGAACTTTAATCTTCAAAAATTTAAATGCAACGTCTATCACTATCTACTGTCCTCCCAATTGCTCTTCTATTGTTCTTGCTCTTTAGTAACGTTTCTGCTTTCTAATTCTTTCCCATCCGGGTAGCTGCATGGCGTCTTAGTGGCATTTCGGCCTTGTTTGGGGTGAATTCGTTTAAAAAAAAAAAGAACTTACGGTTACATTTATCCATTTCAACTGTAAAATGATGTGATCATACCGCCAATCGGTTACTACACCATTAGTAAAGTTTCAGTACCATAGGGAATAGTTCTTCAGGCCAATTACCATGAAAGTATTTATAGAAAAGGCAGAGAGAAGCTACATTACGGTGATGGGAAAGTGACTGAAGCCAAGATGTCAGAACAAGACTGCACCAAAATAGGAAAGCTCATCAGAACAATTACCATGAAAGGATTTATAGAAAAGGCAGAGAGAAGCTACATTACGGTGATGGGAAAGTGACTGAAGCCGAGATGCCAGGTCAAGACTGTACCAAAGAGGAAAGCTCATCAGAACAATTACCATGAAAGTATTTATAGAAAAGGCAGAGAGAAGCTACATTACGGTGATGGGAAAGTGACTGAAGCCAAGATGTCAGAACAAGACTGCACCAAAATAGGAAAAAGCTCATCAGAACAATTACCATGAAAGGATTTATAGAAAAGGCAGAGAGAAGCTACATTACGGTGATGGGAAAGTGACTGAAGCCGAGATGCCAGGTCAAGACTGTACCAAAGAGGAAAGCTCATCAGAACAATTACCATGAAAGGATTTATAGAAAAGGCAGAGAGAAGCTACATTACGGTGATGGGAAAGTGACTGAAGCCGAGATGCCAGGTCAAGACTGTACCAAAGAGGAAAGCTCATCAGAACAATTACCATGAAAGTATTTATAGAAAAGGCACAGAGAAGCTACATTACGGTGATGGGAAAGGGACGGAAGCCGAGATGCCAGGTGAAGACTGTACCAAAGACGAAAGCTCATCAGAACAATTATCATGAAAGTATTTATAGAAAAGTCACAGAGTAGCTATATTACGGTGATGGGAAACTGATTGAAGCCGAGATTCCAGGTCCCGACAAATAACATTAAAATGTGCGAGTAATTTTATGCACGCTCGCTCATTTGTGTGTGTGTGTGTGTGAGAGAGAGAGAGAGAAAGAGTTCCTATCGGAATCTCAAGCGCTTTCTCGAAAGTAATGAAACATGCGTTCGATACTCATTTCAATTGATAACCTCAAAATTGTGAATTTCAATGTGCTCAAAATTTGCAAGACAAAAAAAAAGGCAATATTATTAGTATTTTTACTCCCGTCATTCGTTGCAATAAAAAAATTAATAACATCAACCATAATATGATAATCGATATTCCCAATAAATGTTATAAATGTTTTAAATGAAACTTTTCTTTTGTACTTGACAGCGCAATTTTCATATAGATCTTCGGGAACAAGATTATATTTGGTTGGGACATTTACATTGATGAGCTAAAATATTATAACTAGCACTATGATATAAGAATAACAGTTACTAGATCGTAATTTTCTTTCTTTTTATGTGCCGTGTGTACTTCCCCCTACCCCTTGTAACTCCCAATTAGTTTCGTCCCTGTGCCACCTCCCCACAGACCACGTTCTGTCATCCACTTGTTTAAGCTCGCCAGGTATGTCGTTCATTGCTTTCCTTTGTCTCACTTTCTCTCTATTCGCCCTGCGAGTATAAGATTTTCCAAGCCCTCATTTCTCATTACGTGTCCCAGGAATTTCAGCTGCCTCTTGCTGGTGTTCAGTATAAGCTTCCTCCTTGTTTGCATCCCCTCCAAAAACGCATCGTTGCTCACACGCTCGCTCCATGATATCCTTAGCATCCTTCTGTAGAACAATACTTCCGTTGCCTCGAGTCCCTTCGTCGTCTTTGAGGAGACCGTCCAGCAATAGCTGCATTAATTACTGAATTCAACAATTCTTATTTTCATTCCATGAAAGTTGCAATTTTATAGGAACTGTTTCAGGTATATTGAAGGAGATTACATTTTGTTTATTTACTCTATTTTCATTCGTACGGTTGTCCTGGTCTTTGTTGTTGTTGTCACAATGTTTCGGTCGTTTTGCTCTCCGGCCTTCATCAGATTTTATCGATCCGAGTAAACTACAGGCAACCATTTCTTTCTGCGATAGACCAGTTGCCAAAGCTATGGAACCTGGTTTCTTATTTACACATAGCTGGGTGGAGAAGAAGAGGATTCATACCTTTCACAACGGTATTACCACGTAAGTGAATGCAATAGATTCGACTGGAATTCGAACTCGGCTCTCCGATTCTTCAATCATTACGCCACCGTGCCTCCCTAGGAAATTTAATATAACCTCTATAGGAAATTTAATATAACCAGTAACTGAGCACTCTTTTATTTATTACTAAAGACGCTTTTCTATAACTTAATCCTTCCTTAGTGTAAATATTTCTGATATGATGTTTACATAAAACGAATCTGCAATGTCCTTATTTTGCACAACCACTCTTAAAAGTCTTTCCCCTTCAGGTACCAGAAGATCATAGTTCTCCACAACTTCCTATTTTTGTTGCTATAAGTAAGTTTTGACCAGTCACCATCCCTTTTATTCCTCTTCAAGTAATATTAGCAGATTTCTTCTCAGGAATATTAATAATGGTAATATTAAACCACTGTGGTATAAAGTGAAATTAATGGACAAAGAAGAACAGTTTATTTACTCTATTCAAATTCGGATAATTGTCCTGGTCTTTGTTGTTGTTGTCCCAATATTTCGGTCGTTGTGTTCTCCCGCCTTCATCAGATGTATAGTAAAGGATGATATGTGTTAATACCACTGAGTCATGAAAGAATTTTTAGTCCTACCAATATATAACTTTTCAACCGTCGGATTCTCTGTTGTAGAAAGATAAACAAGAGATTCAGTTAGACATTTGTTTGGCAATGGGCATTGGTCAGAATTCCTACAATTACACTGGCCAGTATCATTAATAATATTTTTTGGAACTTGTATTATGATACAGATTATTAAATTGGTTTTAAATTTTATTATTGTGTAACTTTATGATCATCTCAAGATTATTAGTGTAACTATAGCTTAATTTTAATGTGTTTCTGTCAAATATTTTATTAAGAGGGTTACTTTTAAGAAAATGTTTATCAATAAATTGGAAAAGCTTCTGGCCTAACTTAGTACTAACTAATTGATTAAATGGGCGGGAATACCAAATGATCTTTCTATTTCTATTTCTTTTCTTTCTACCGCTATCATCGTATTTTCTAAACTGGATTTTAGCTCTCTTACAAACACTATTCTTTAGACCTTTATTACACACACCGTTATATTTATCAAACACATATTTGACCAATCAGTGGTTGCAATGCCTACGTTCTAGAGACGAAGGTATTTTCCGTGCTGCCATTAACTGCAAATCTACGGGTCATGACCAATTTTAAAAAATAATTTTTTTAATTTTTGCTGCTTCGCTTACTTTAAATTTAAACAGGTTATATTTGATTGGGTAATCAGAGTAACACCTGCAAATCTTTTGACCTCACTTTTTCATAAAAAGAGGTTGTATTCTGATTTTAAATCTAAATAAATCGTTCACTCGCTAGTACATTACAATCGCCTGATGAGATGCATTGATACGCATGGAAACACGACTGTAATTGTGTAGCGATTTTGACATGTTTTTCAGTGTAATATATATATATATATATAATATATATATATATATATATATATATGTAATATATATATATATATATTATATATGTTATATATATATATATATAATAAATTTTTCATATAGACAAAAACAATTTACACTACACTTCGTTTCAGTGCATTTAATTGCACTTCAACACGAAACGAAGTTGCATTTTTGTAGTGAGTAAATTGTTTTTGCCTATATGAAAAAAATTATAATAAATAATTATTGCTCTACTATCGGTATTGAGTCCTCTATTGAATTAATGCTGTGAATGTTAGAATTTATATATTATTTTCGTTCTCATTACATTCAGGTATATATATATATATATATATATATATATATATATATATATATATAAAGTGAACATAAAAGTCAACACTTAGGGCGACAGTCTGTTTTTAGATGCAATCGTCAGGTGGCCTGACAATTGCATCTAGCATGAAACAGACTGTCGCCTCTAAGTGTTGACTTCAATGTTCACTTTTATATTTACACACGCTCTATCTCTGATATTGATCACTTTATCCCATAAATATAGCACATCTTAAAACTATATTTATATATAGACAGAGAGAGAGAGAGAGAGAGAGAGAGAGAGAGAGAGAGAGAGAGAGATAATATCAGACCCGTAAGTGGAAAGGATAATCCAAGTGATTCTTTTTTTAATACAAAAATACCATATTTTCGTGATGTGTTAAGCTCTTTTCCTTTATATATATATATATATATATATATATATATATATATATATATATATATATATATATATATATATATATATATGCTTCGAGAGGCTAAAGTGCAAATGCAGCTTTAGATACATGTCTACTAAAGACTAGAAAACTCTTGTTCCCTTTTTCTTTCCCGCCAACTTTTACTGTATATATGAAATTCGAGAAGAAATAACATCATCATCAACAACAGCAACAATAATAATAATATTCATTGTATATTATTAATGCATATTATATTGCACATCGGAATTCTAAAATATAATATATAATGTTAATAAGTACAAATTTCATATTTTTCTGTTATATTCGAATATTTTCGACTACGTGCAACATCTCATTCGATAAGTGGAAAAATATAAAAGGTTGAATATACAGACCTTGGTGGTGTATAATTAAACTTATATATATGGCGTCGTATAATAAAACTTATATATATGGCGTCGTGATCGCTTCAAATTACAATTGAGTTGGCTAGATGTAACCTTAAATTCTATGCTAAGAGCTTCTTTTCACGCGTTCACTTATGGAACTCCCTTCCGGTTCCATGCTTTCCAAACAACTTTAATGTGCAAAAAATTTAAATACACTGTCAATCGGTATCTAATATCCTCCTGATTACTCTTTCACCTCTAATGTTTTCTGTTACTAATTCTTCCACACCCTCTAACCCATTGTGTTTTAGTGGTAACAGTCTGTTTCATACTTGAACGCGATCTCCACACAAGGCATGTCGTATTGTGGTTTGACTATTTATATATGCTGGTCAAAGGGTTATTATTGGTAGAAAGTTCAGGTATTTATCTTGTATTATCTTA
This sequence comes from Acanthosepion pharaonis, assembly GCA_903632075.3. Lineage (NCBI taxonomy): Eukaryota > Metazoa > Mollusca > Cephalopoda > Sepiida > Sepiidae > Acanthosepion > Acanthosepion pharaonis. Next base: position 1,075,498 of record CAHIKZ030000081.1, on the reverse strand, counting down.
ATGGTTATTGGTTATGCGTCAACGGTTATATTTCAAATTACTCTAAAGGCTACTGAGTAGAAATAATTGTTAGTATTTGGTTATGTGTAGCTATTGTGTAGTGATGTTTGTTAACTTTTAACTCATCATTTTTTATTGATTACTTAGGGCAGGGTTTCACACGTGGCACGCCAAACAATTTCCAATGGCACGCAGCCGTAAACGACATCACGAAGTCCGAACCAATAAATACTACAACGCAAAGAATATATTTAGCTGTTTTAATTTTAATATATGCTAAAGTATATATACTATATATTACTATATAAAATATATTGTACAACAGGTATATTGAATTGTATAAAAATACGTATATTGTTGGCACACTGAATGATTTTAAAACACAAAGTCAGCACATAGTTAGCAAAGAGTTGCCGACACCTGGCTTAGGTTATTTTGTATTTATTCATTAATTATTTGATGTTGATTATTATTTTTATATATGCTTAGTTTGTCGCAATGCGTGCATTCGTAGTTTGTTAATTTGTTTATTATTAATTGTATTTATTTGTTTAATTATTTGGCGTGGGGTTGCTTGGTTATCTTACTTGTTTACTTTAAAATATAGGCAATGTCTAAAGTACGTTATATTATCCGCGTTGTAAATAGTACATATATTTGCAATTTTCTTGATGTTTTATAAGGTAATTTGTGTTGGTCTAGGACGGTGAATGATTATAGCTATTTTCTCTTCTAGACAACGTTTACAGAGTATGGATTTATTGTTGTATGCTAATGTTCTTTTCATTATTTTCCATGGTAGTTTTGGTGAATTTACTTTTTAATTTCCCATATATATTTAGAAATGGCTGTGCTGTTACCGTATTTTCTATTGGCAAAGAATTTTTGTGTGCGTATTTTCTATATGCAAAGTCTTTCAGGTAATTCTATGTATGTTTGTGTGCCAGTGCTTCGTTTGTCTGTGTCTTCAAGTTTATATATATATATATATATATATATATATATATATATATATATATATATATATAAAAGAAAGATTTTGTATTAAAGTTGTATTAAATTCATTCGATAAGGTACGTCTACAGAGTTTGTTTTCCAGTTTTCGAATAAGATGTTGCACACTTTACGGCTCAGAATTAAGAACAAAGTGTCCACAATTCATGTTTTATTTTGCTTTTGCTCAGGTACGTTTGAACTAAGTTTTGTTAGTACCGTAAACAAATCTTTGTTAGCTACATTATGGTAAATTCGGAAAACGTTATTTCCAATTTAAATATATGTGTATCGACATGTGACGACACTTGTAAAACGGTTTCATAGATCTTGGAGATGTGTATAATGCAGTCTCATGGAGGTTGTTTATTTTGTAAAATAATAGTTTTTATGATTTTGAGTTTTTTATATGCTCTATAGTATATTTGGTATTATCTACTAATATTTGTCTTGTGTTAATTGTTGTATATTGTTGTTTGCTTCTATGATGATCGTCATTTACATGAATTTCTCTAATTTTCGATAAGTGTAAAGTTAACCTACCGGATAATGTCGTACTTGTGTGATCAATGTAAGAATTTAATGCTTTAAGATTATTGGTATTAGAGATGCAACCTCCCAAATGATTTGAGTATAACATTCTCCAAAATCATTGTCTACAATACTGACAGCATTTATTTGAAGATAGAGTTGATCAAAAGTACTCAAACAAAAAGAAAATAAAAAATCAACTTTGAACAGACTGTCCACAATTTTATTTCAGATGTGCAACAATTCATTCGAAAATTTGAAGTGAGATAATGACATTTAAACATATAGTCTTTGTCGTCTGAATTTAATAACAAATTACTTAAATGAATTGATGTTTTCTAAATGTATATTATGTATTTCTGCATGTATGTGTACGTTTGTGTGTGTGTGTGTGTATAAGAGTGGAGATTTATACAAAAATTATTGCTTATGCTAAGAGGTCGGATTGTCGACTGACATATTATCTATGTCATTCTGAAAAAGTTCCTATGGAAGATCTCCTGTGGTTCACAAAGTAATTCCCGAAAGAATGATTGAAGTCTGACAATCAGACGTAAAACATGGCTCATGGGAATTAAAATTTACCATTTTCACTAAAATGCCTCGATCCATAGCTTAACTTTTATACAATAGCGTATATTTATTACTGCTGCCATTGTTTCACACCTGCCTCCTATTTTAGCTTTGCATATTATCGGCATAATTTCACTTTATAATTTCATTACAAATGATAGATAGATAGATAGATAGATAGATAGATAGATAGATAGATAGATAGATAACATAATGCAATAGATACATATGATCAGAAGGGAAGAGATAGATAGATAGATAGATAGATAGATAGATAGATAGATAGATAGATAGATAGATAGATAAGAGAATGCAATAGATATATATGAACAGAATTAAATAGATAGATAGATAGATAGATAGATAGATAGATAGATAGATAGATAAGAGAATGCAATAGATATATATGAACAGAATCAAATAGATAGATAGATAGATAGATAGATAGATAGATAGATAGATAGATAGATAAAGAACATTATGCAATAGATACACATGAACAGAATGAGATAGATAGATAGATAGATAGATAGATAGATAGATGCGACAGGCTGTTTCATACTAGACGCAATCTCTATCTCTGATACTGAGCCCTTTATCCCTTAAATATAGCACATCTTAAGACTATATTTCTTCATATATATATATATATATATATATATATATATATATATATATATATATATAATTATTTTTTATAAAAATTTATAACATAAATGTATGTTATAAAATCACTTAAAATAGCCATTTTTCAACACACTCACTTGATAAGACACAGAGTGTGTTGAAACAAAATGGCTATTTTTGTAGTGATTTTATAACATACTTATGTTATAAATTTTTTATAAAAATAATTATATCTGCTCTACTTTGTATTGAGCACTCTTTTAAGAATAGTAATTGTTGGTTATTGGAATTCATTCCGTGTATACCAATTATATACTTTGATATATATATATATATATATACACTGAGAGTAAAAAAAATACAAAGCAAACCACACTCAACAAATTTACATTTTAACCTAGTCACAACATATTAGAATGCATTTAAACAAATAGTTCTCTTGATAACATTTCTTTCTCTCGCGTGGTCATGTACAACATCATAGAACTGCATTAAAAATTTACGAACTGCGACTGCTATTCCGCGATCGTTATCGTCGAACAGCAGGCGTCTATGTAAAATAACACGATGTCATCTTTGATGGGGAACATCTCTGTTGTAATGTCTATATAACCACATCTGATGATGGCTCATGGGACACGAATGCTTAGATCGACGAGAAATATAATAAAGAAATATCCAAATGTTGGACATTAGTTGTTTGTTATTTATATATATATATATATATATATATATATATATATATATATATATATGATGGGTAACTGAATGACAAAATGGAAAATGCTATGTGACGCATTTCGTACATCAAATGAACCTCTTCAGACTAACTCATATATTGTATCATATATATATATATATATATATATATATATATATATATATATATATATATATATCTATCGGTGTGTGTGTGTCTGTGTATCTGTGCCTGTGTCGCCGTGTGGTTAGGGAGAGGTGATGAGATAGAAATACATGACGGTTATAACTACACATCCAGAGATACACTAAAAATACCACGCCGCTTACTGAATCCTCCCCTGGTAAATCTCACATTATTCTTGCAGAATATCATCTTCAGTAACAAAACTAATGCCATTAAAATGTAGTTATATTCTTTTTTTCTAAAGTCATAGGAAGCTGAATATGGCCGCCAAGTTTTTTTTAAATGTAGACGCGTTGTCCCCAGAAATGTAGAAGCGTCGTCCCCAGAAATTACAAATTACAAATCTACTGTTAAGTGTCTCTCTCAGTATATAATTATAATTAATGTTTGTTTCGAGTTCGTTCACTCCCCTTACATATATATGAATACCTTAATAAAATATTATTTAATTTGAATGGACTACTCGCATCACATTTTGTCATTTAGATACCCGCCATTTGTCTGAGATATAAACTTCATATATGATATTCACCCATAACTGTTGAAACCCCTCCCGACTAAACTGAAGGATTACAAAAAGGTTCGTCGACGAAACTTTGGAGTCGAGCTACAGAATGTAACATTGATGAGCTAAGTAAAAAAAATCAAATTGTATTAATCCCTCTTTTCTCTCACCCACCCTCTCTCCCTCTGTATATATATATATATATATATATATATATATATATATATATATATATATATTGTTATTAAAAGTTACTTTATTTTAATAAATTCATTTCGTTTTTGCCTTGAAAAATCCACATTAGCCGAAACGCGTCGGCTAATATTACAGTTTTCCTATTGTCTTTTACATTTATATATATATATATTTATAAATATAAAAGACAATAGGAAAACTGTAACTGCCAATGCGTTTCGTCCAATTTGTACTTTTTTAAGGCAAAAACGAAACGAATTTATTAAAAACAAAGTAACTATTAACGACAAAAGAAGCTGTCCTTAGAAACTGGAAGAGAATTAGAAAACGCTATTGTATTCATATTGTCAACTAAAAATTAAGTCAAGTTTTGTTATTAAAAGTTACTTTGTTTTAATAAATTCATTTCGCTTTTGTCTTGAAAAATTCCACATTGGACGAAACGCGTCGGCTAATATTACAGTTTTCCTATTGTCTTTTACATTCATATATATATATATATATATATATATATATATATATATATATATATGAGCAAAATTTGTCACTTAGCTGATTGATGTTACCTTCAGTATCCCGACTCCAGAGTTTCGTAGACAGACCCGTCCATCCACTCTTCAGTGGGTATCAGCAATTTACTGCTTATATTTCTTGATTTTTCTTTTTTATGCACTTATCATTGATGCAAGTTTTTTTTTTCTGTATTGTTTGTGTGTGTGTGTGGGGGGGTGCATGTGCGTGTCAGGGAGTGTGTACATGTGCGTGTGTTTGTCTCAGACTAATACTAAGCAAATGATTAACTCGACAGAGAATTGTGTATTGCTATAATGAACTGACCCGCGTTCTTATGTAATAAAAATAATAAACAGAATTTGGAAACGATGTTAAAGCATCATGTTAAATATCCATCTATGTATTAAAGATATATTTTATTTAAATTCCGTGTAATTTCAGATTGAAATTATTTTTTTTTTATATTCACGATAATACTGTAATCTGTGTTAATCTAGATTATTTGAAATTTATTTTATTCTTTCTAATTAAAACAGATGTATACCGATCCTGACGTATGGTATATGAATTCTGTTATAACTTTTTTTTTTTTTTAAGTAAGTTTTTCTCAATAGTAATCTAAAAATATTTATTAAAGACTTTGCTTATATACTTACACGTTTTGCTTTAAGCTCAAAATCACTAAGTTCACCTCATTATTTATTATTAGACTGAGAAATGTATATTATCAAACAGAAGCTTCTGTTTAATCATTTACAATCCTGATCTCTTTAACAATCAGATCGAATTTTACACGTAATTTAAACAAAATCAATGATATTTTTAAATCATACACACCAAACAAGACGATAATACCACAAAGACACAAGGTGCAATAGGCAAATATTAGTGAGAAAAAAAGACTATAAAATGAATCAAAAACCCAATACTAAACAGTGAAAAAGGGATAAACCTACTAGAGTTCAAAAGACAGAAGAGGAGTGTGAACCGGATCACGGGTGAATTTATCTATTCCTATTAAACATTTTTCTTCAAATTAGAAGAGCACGATTTTGTTATTAGGTCGACTTTAGAGAAACATACGGTGTATAGTGTTAAAGAATCTCCTCGAATTAATTGACATTATGCAGTATATAGAATAGCAAAAGAAAATCTGCAATATTATTAGTCCGGACCTGGCATCTCGGCAATATGCAATATTCAAATTGAAGAAGACAAACATAAACTGCGCTCTTCTCCTAATGTTAATAATAATAATAATAATATAGACATCAACTTCTTAACGATAACTAAAACATTTGGGGCCTGGACATCCCACCTTCTGGCAACTTCAATCCGGGAATCGCTTCATTTCTTGAACTTGTCAATTCCTTTGACCTTGATATTATGATCATCAGGAAAAACAACGTCACTGAAGAACTTTCGTAATAATAATAATAACAATAATGATAATGATTCTTTCTATATTTTCAGAAAGAATCATAAAAAGACATAATAAGAAAATCCTAGAAAAACAAGCATACCCAAACAGTAATAAAACTCATAAACTAAAATTAGATAAAAAAAACGAAAAATTATGTGATTGTAGAAACCCTAAAAACTGCCCGTTGGAAAATAAATGCCTCACAAAATCCGTGGTATACCAATGCACTATCTCATCCATTGAGAGTCCTAACACTGATAGGATATACATAGGATCAACGAAGAATAATTTTAAAATTAGATGGAGGCAACACAAGAGCTCCTTCAACAATATCCAAAATAGAAATCAGACATCCCTATCCCAGTATTTCTGGCATCTAAAAGAAACGAATAAAACACCAAAAGTAAAATGGAAAATAGTAAATAAAACAAGAATTTGTAAAACCTGTGATGACCCATGCCCTTTATGCCTACAGGAAAAACTACACATCATTAAATTCCTAAATAATGAAAAATTATTAAACCATAGGCAGGAGTTAACGGTTTTTTGCCGACATCAACAAACTTTCGCATTAAATAATTAGCATAAAAAAATCCCATAGCTAAATAAAAGTCTTAAAAGCTTGGCCAAATCATTAAATAGGAAAATCCCTTTCTGTAGTCGTCAATAAACAAATTGAAATTCAGTGCAATACGATTTGTATATAAAACACCCATATAAAACACCCATAAACAAATAAATAAATAGATAATCAGATGAACAATAATAAAAGACAATTCTCCTGACACATAACGACTTGTAGGCGCGCCATAAAAATATCTCTCACTGGGAACCAACTAAAGGGTGACCGCAAACATTAGCCTTGAAATAGATACCCTACCCAACCTTAGCAAAACCTCTCAGAAGATGATGAATCTATTGATAAGAATTAACTCTCTGACCACTTAACGAAGAAAAATAGTCTAGCCACTCCCTCAGTAACGAATTTTGTAACGGACCATGCCTAAAAACACACGTAATCCGAGAGATAGCTTATTCCTAAAATTTCGCTTGAAGATGAAACGGGACTAAACACCTCAATTCAACTTAATTTTAATAATTATTTGGATGGTTTCGGCTCCCATTTTTGAAACATGAGAACTCTTATGTAGCGAAGGAATCATATTTTTAAACAAAAAGTATTATTATAATAAAGCTCTACTTCTGTATGGAGCACTGTCTTCTTAAAAATAAAACAAAAATACTAAGGAACCCGGATTATGCACCCAACGTGTTCTTTTTCTATTTTCTGCATACCTGCGCACTTATACATACATATATATATATATATATATATATATATATATATATATATATATAGATAGATAGATAGATAGATAATATTAGTGGTCAATATATATATATATGAAGAAATATAGTCTTAATATGTGCTATATTTATGGGATAAAGTGCTCAATATCAGAGATAGAGCGTGTGTAAATATAAAAAGTGAACATAGAAGTCAACACTTTTACAGTCTGTTTCATGCTAGATGCAATTGTCAGGCCACCAATGACGGTTGACGATTGCCTGACGATTGCAGCTAGCATGAAACAGACTGTCCCCTCTAACTGTTGACTTCTATGTTCAATTATATATATATATATATATATATATATATATATATAAATTCCCAAGAGGATAGAATCCAGGTAGAGCTCAATGTCCAGGACAGTGTAAGAATATATATATATATGTGTGTGTGTGCGTGTGTGTGTGTGTATGTGTGTGTGTGTGTGTGTGTTGAGGAATCGGAGAGAAAAATTTGTATTCCAGTTGATTTTATTATATTCAATTTCGTACTAATAACCTTATAATAGGTATGAATCCAGCCCTTCATCCCCCAGCAATGTTTAAACACCAGGTCAGGCTGGGTTCTTGGGTTGCAACCAATCTAGGAGAAGGAAACTCTGAATTCAAACCGGATCGCACTATTCTAAAAGTGTCTATACATGCGGCTGGGGTCCGCTTGTGATTCCAAAATTCCCACTGAAACTCCTAATATGGATTTGCACGCCTGAATGAATACATCTTTTGTTAAGCTTGGTCAACTTTTTGTTCGGGGATATAAAGATACACACACACACACACACACACACACACACACACACACATATATATATATATATATATATATATATATATATATATATAAGTATAGGATTGGTGTATACGGAATAAATTCCAATAACCAACAATTACTATTCTTAAAAGAGTGCTCAATACAGAGTAGAGCAAATATAATTATTTATTCGAAAATTATAACAAAAATACGTTATAAAATCACTACAAAAATAGCCATTTTGTGTAGAATAAAGTTTTTTTTTTTTTAAAAAAACCCTTTATTCAACATTCTACATTCAACAACATCACTTGATAAGACACCAGAAGTGTTGAAACAAAATGGCTATTTCTGCAATGATTTCATAATATATTTATGCTATCATTTTCGAACAAATAATTTAATTATATATATATATATATATAACGGAGCCGGCTCAACTGACTGGGTTTATGACGCAACAGGCTCAGGTATATATATATAATGGACTCTCCCGTCGGTTTCGACGTATGAGGATCTGACAGCTTAATTGATTCAGTTATGAAATTTCGTGAGATAATCTTAAGCGGCACTTAAGACCCGCTAGTGATTTACAAAGGAGGCCACATATGGAGCAAGAGTGAGGATTGTGAGATGAGATCACTGTTAGATTGGCTGGCCTTTTAGATCTTTCTCTCGCTTCTTGAAGATGATTCAGGCAAGCAGATTGAAAACTACTGAGGCCACTAAAACACGTTGATCGCCATTCTATCCGCTCCAAGGATAAGCGCTCAAGGATGTTATGTGGTATATTGACTGCTGACAAGTTGCTTTTCAGCTTGTCTTTAGTATGGTAACCATGGGCATCCTACATTCCTGTAGCCCTGATCTAACATTAGGATATTGGATATCCTGTCATCAGACATTCTCAAGACATGACCAGTCCACCTTAACTTTATCCTTAATATTTCTCCAATATTACACCTGTTAAACAGGTCTACGTTAGATGTCCTATCTTGAAGGTTAACTCCACAGATTGCACGCAGACAGCTTTTATGGAAAACATCCAGCTGACGTATATGGTACCTGTATGGAGTCCACGACTCTGAGCCATACAAAAGGATGGCAAGTACAACAGCTCTGTAAACCCGAATTTTCGTATCCAGTCGAATACCCCGCTCATTCCACAAGCGATGGCGAAGTTTGCTGAAAGCACTGGTAGCCTTAGCAATCCGATGCATGATTTCATCATCTAAAGTTCCACTGTAGTTGACTTTGTTACCAAGATAGGCGAAAGACTTTACATAGTACAGGGGTTTGTCTTCTACTCTCAATGGTCTCTCTGGAAATGTGTAGACTGGTGGTTTTTGTTTCTCACCACAGAATTGCTTCGGAGTAGGACAAGGTTGGTGCACTGCTTCAGTTTTCTAAGTGTAAGACCAAAGGCTTTACATGCAACAGAGAAACGATTTGTTAGATCTTGGGCCTCCTCAAAGGATGTCGCTACAAGAGCAGCATCATCAGCAAACAACAAATCACGTATAATTTGCGTACGAAGGTGGGTCTTGCTTTTGATACATTTTGATATATATATATATATATATATATATATATATATATATAACGCTACTAAAACGCAAGAGGTTACTGAATGTTAGAGAATATGAAAAATATAATAAATGGTACCCATTAAAAAAGCGGAAAATTATCACTGTTTTATCTTTCAGGAATAATTGACCTTGAATAATTTCTTTGAATATTTATAACCTTGAATAATCATTCGTCTCTCGCGTAATTACTTAGCTCTGAATGGCTCGTTTATGATTGGTTAATTCCTGCTCGATCTTTTGACTCGTTTTTAATGGTTATTTAATGGTATTTTAATAGTTATTTGCAGACAACTTTCCTTTCGTCTTTAATTCTGCTCTTCTACAAATAAGCAACTCACTTTTTGACCCTGAATTTATCCTACTTATCAAAGGAAGTGTGTAGAACTACTTCCTGAATTTTTCACTCGCATCAGTCGTCATCCGTTTTCAACGGTTGTTTCACATCTTTCTGAATTTGCTGCTTTTTTATGCTGGACATCCTGTATCAATAGGAGAAAACAATAAAAGAAAAAGAATTAAAAATATAGAAGATAACGATTGTCATTTCACTTAAATTTTTGAAGACCAAAGTTGACTGGGAAGCAACAAGCCGGAAGAGAGTTCCACAAGCGGATAGTACGCGAGAAGAAATTCTTAACATAGAACTTACGGTTAAATCTCGCCAATATCAACTGTAAAATAGTGACACATTGCCATAAATGTAGTATTGCGCTTAAATTCATAAAGTTTAGATATCATGGAGGAAAGTTTATCAAAACATTTACCATGATAATATTTATTAATAAAAAAAGAACAGAGAAGCTACGTTACGGCTTAATTAACGATTTAAAGCAAATCCCTTTCGAAACAAATAATATGAAGATAATGAAAAGCGTTACTAAATTCTCAAATACTATGAAGGTGATTAGAATTTGATAGTAATATGTTAAATTTGATATTAACATGTTTAATTTCATAGTAGCATGATAAATTTGATAGTAACATGTTTAATTTGATAATAACATGTTAAATTTGACATTAATCTGTTAAATTTGATAGTAATATGTTAAATTTGATAACATGTTCAATTTGATAGTAATATATTAAATATGATAGTAACATATTATATTTGACAGTAATCTGTTAAATTTGATAGTAATATGTTTAATTTGATAGTCACATGTTAAATTTGATTGCAATATGTTAAATATATGCTTCCATAATATTGTTAATATTTTTGGTAAAGTCGAATTCTAGTTTAAACATTTTAAGAAGAGCTTTACGTCTCTTTCAGTAAAAAATAAATTATATGACTGAAGACTCAAGGACTTATTTGTCCTCTATAGTTAGCAGTGTCGTAGCTAAGGGGGGACGAGGGGTTGGACCGCCCCGGGTGCCAGCACAGGAGGGGTGACACAATGTCACCCCCAGCAAAATTTTTCAACCAGCCTAAGGTGCCAAAAATAGTCTGAAAACAGTGGTGGAGACACAGGGTTTCGCAGGCGGGCATATGACCCCACCCCAATAATTTATGACCCACACCGAGTTTTGTCCCCCCGTCAGAAAAAATTAAATAGAACATTTTTGTCAAGAAAAATACTTTCAAACATAATTGATAATTAAATGGTACCCAGAAAATGATACACCGGAAAATTAACAACAGAAAATTATGTCAACCATGAGCCAGTCGAGACTGTCGGATCTGGCTGTGCTGTCCATTGAAAACGAGCTTACAAGACAAACAGATTTTGATGATGTCATTGACCAGTTTGCCACAATGAAAACAAGAAAACATTCATTCTAAGACCATAGTATCGAATGCCATTCTTTTGTGTATTGCCGTGTTTTGTAATTAGTTGTTCTGAAAGTGAACAGTTGCATTTTAAAAATCTTTTGATTTGAACTGATTATTTTGTTGTTTTGGATTTTGTCTTGGAGCATACATGTAAACAGTAACGTACCGGTCAGTAGAGTAAAGTAGAGGTAGAGCATGTATGAAAATTTAGCTACAGCTAACCATTCAGCATAGGGTGAATCGGGGTCATTGGGGTGACATTTGAGCGGACCGCCCCGGGTGACGTTTACTCTAGCTACGCCACTGATAGTTAGTAAGTCTTATAGTTTACCTGTGTTAGGTAAATAGTTTGTAAGGTTAAAATACATCCAATGCTTAGCATAATATATCAAAGAACTTTGCATGTATGCGTACAAAGGAAGAAAATCGCGTTAAATATAAATTAAAATCATGCAGTAAGTCTGTCAAAAAGAGAGAAGACATCTATATTACCAATATCACTGTTATATCATCCCCAGGTATATAAGAAAAGAAGAAAAGAAAAAGAAAATAGCACTAAAGACTGTTTGTACCCGAAATCTTTTACGTGTTTCTTCATCCAAATTAAAAAAAAAAAAAAGTTTGCTTTCCAGGATTTCTTGAAATGTTTCAGATGTGTGAATTATTAAAAATAAACAAACATCATAATAACAGAATTTGTTTGATGTCGCAAAACAAACCAGAAAAAATACAAATTAACTGATTTTACGACCGAGAGAAAGGAGACTGTCTCTCTTACCATTTGTTTTTGTCTTTGGTTAGACTATTTCGTTATATCTGCTGGTACCTCTGCTTTAAAAAATGTATGTTCAGATTTCTTCATGTATTTTTTTTTAGGTCCCGCTAAAATAATAAAACATGCTTTTAAGCTTATTTTACCCGTAAATATTTTTATTATTATCAATGAAAGGACCGGCAAAACAGCCTATTCGAATGTTTCAACTCACTGAAAGTAATAAATCAGTTATGTTCACAAACATTAATTTAAAATTAACCTATTTTTAAGAGCATGCTATTGTTGTTCATGATGACGGTCGTCTTCGAGTATAGAATCCAGAGGTTAGCAGTGAATATTTTGAAGACAGTAGCAAAGCGTTGTTCAGTTTAGCAGTGGATATCCCGGTAAAAGTAGCAGAGCGTAGTTCAGTAGTTCGCCCCTTCTGTTCCTCTTCGCCTGACAAGCTGGAACTGGACATTCGGGTAGAGTAGACAAAATGGCCGCCTTTATACACGACGGATTGAATATTCTACGTCTTCTGATTGGTTAACCTTCTATTGGTGGACTATAAAGTGAGTCAAGTCATTTGGGCTAACTCACTGGTACACAGTACCCCAAAAACTGCAACAACTATAACATGTTCAAACTTAATCATAGACAATTATTGTTTTCCTGTGTTATTCATGAAGTTAACTGTGCCTCTATTTCTTTATGCACTTGTTGGAATAAAGTTTTTTTTTTATTTTTTGAGTCTGACTTTTCCTTATTTCCTGTCTGTGTTATAAAATCTGGAAAACACGACTTGGAATTGCAATCATTTATTCATCATAAGGAACCTTTTCTGTCTGCATAGCTGATGCTATCCTCCAGGACAGTAAATCTTTGCGCCTACTTGGGCTACGTTTTCCACTGGTACTAAGTGGAGTGATTATATCGAATCAGTCACTAGGTCTAGTCCTAGGTTGGTTCACTGTGTCGTACTAGTCAATTCTTCTCTTCAGAATGTATATTTATAAATTTACCGATCGTCCGTGCTTTCAATATTGCTGGCATGTCTGGTCTGGTACTTATACTATATGTTTCGAGTTTCTTAACAAAGAAGGGTCTGTAATGTAATCGATCCTGACTTGGCATCTCGACTTCAGCCACTTTCTCATCGATTTGACGTGGCTTCCCTCTGCCTTTTCTACAAATATTTACATGGCGATTATTCAGATTATCTTTCCTCCTTGTTGCCTCGACTGCAGGAATTTGAACATACTTCTAGATTGGCAACTAGGTCTTGCCGTTTTACTCTTGAACTAGACATATGCAACCATATGTTTTAATCTAATATTTTCTTTTCTCACACTTCTTACCTGTGAAACCCACTTCCGATTACTCGCTTCCCTAACACCTACAATCTTCAAAGATTAGATTCAAATGTAACACCAACCGCCACCTTCTGTCTTCATGAAAACCGTTCTTTTATTGTCCTTTCTCACCAAAGTCTTATCAGTCTCATTCTCTCGCAGAAATCTCTTTCATCCTATTAGCATTAACGCCTTGCTTAGGATGAAATGATTAAAATTATTTACAACGTCATAAGTCAGTATACTATATATATATATATATATATATATATATATATATATATATATATATATATATATATATATATATATATATATATATATATATATATATATATATATATATATATATATATATATATATATATATATATATATATATATATAGTATACATAATAAGCCCTGTCGTTAGGACGTTTGACACATTCAGTTATCTGCATCATGTAGCCGATGGTGCAAAATTGCCTTTTGCTTCCAGGGTAATATGGTCAATGTTAAAAGAATTAAGTCAAAGCTTTCTGAAGTTACATATTTCTCCTGGCGTGAACAGGCATATTTCTAAACTGGTGAAGAATATCAATGGAAATTGAGAAGGATTTCCATGCTACTAATTTTTAAGTGCCATATATGTCAACGTATAAGGCAACCTATAGATAAGGCGAGACTCCAAATCTAGATAAATTTTCGTGATTTTATCCGTAGTCTAAGGCGACTGACTGGAACCCTATATGGCGAAACTGTGATTTACGATATTTATGATGAGCTCTTTGCATCAGATGGTGATAATCATAGTAATTTTGAATGTTTTGATTATATATTTGAGTGCCTTATGAGAAATAACAATTTTGTGAAATCCTAAATGTTTTGTTCCTTAACATAAAAAACAAAACAAAATTTAGAATGCATTTACTGAAGAATAACACCACAGTGATAATGAATTTTAATTAGAAATATAGATTGTATGTTATCCTAAATGTTGTTAGTTTTGGAAGAATTAGAAACAGAAACATTAATAATGAGCGGGAAGAGGAAAGAGTAATCAGGAGGACAGTAGATAGCGATTGACATTGCATTTAAATTTTTGCAGATTAATGTTAGCTGGAATGTATGGAGCCAGAATGGAGTCCCACAAGCGAGAAGTGCGAGAAAAATAACTGTTAGCATAGAATTTACGGTTACATCTAGCTAGCTCAACTGTAAATTAAGATCTTGACGCCAGTCTAGTATTGCATTTAAAGTCTAAGTATCATATCAAAGAGTTCATCCGAACAATTACCATGGAAGTATTTATAGAAAGTCATTACGGCGGTAGGAAAATGACTGAAGCCAAGCTGCCGGACCGATAATATTGCTGATTCTTCTTTGGTAAATAATAGGGGCATCGAGCCATATGTAGCAGTAATATTTCAAGCATGGATGAAGGCAAAGTGTTGTGTAATCGTCTCTTGAATATGGTATTTTAATATCAAATCAAAAGTTTTTTTGTTTTTTTTACATTTATAACTGTAGTACAGCATAATAAAGGGAAGTGTTTCAACTAGAAATATTTGTACCTGTAGTTGCCATACCGAGGCAGTTGTTAGTCTAACTAACCCTGACCAATGCCGTAAGCATACTAACCTACTTACTAGTGTCGATACACCACGGAATTTAAAGTTAACTTTTTGTAACTGTTGTACTACACGACGCACTATTTCGGGAGGGGGTAACTTTTAAGCCGCCTACACTCGAAAATATACGGTCTCGTATTTTCTGGAGGATTCAGCTTCAAGGAAGCAACACCTGTGGCTGAAAGAAGTAAATAAACAAAAGATTAAATAATACAGGGTGTCGACAAATCACTATGCACCTATATTTATATTAGCAGACATGATCGATATAGAATACAGGAGTAGAATATGAATGAAAATTATAAACAATGATGAAAGTGATGCTCGTTAGCATCAATACAGGCTTGGGCCCTACTTATTTTATTTCTGAACTCCACCATCAGTTGCTCGCTTGGAAAGTTGGTAAGAGTTTTAATTTTTGTCAAACGGCCTTATGAGCAGTTTCAAGACTAATATCCTGCTTCAGCGCTAACTTTCGTAATAATTTTCTTGGACTCCGCTGCATAGTCAGATATAACCAAAAGTTTTCCCTCCGATAACTTTGCTAGCCTTACACAACCTTTGGCATCAGCCACTGATCCTGTCTCCAGAAATTTATCAAGATTAGATTTCTTTCTACAACACACTGACACATGTTGAAATCCTCACAGTATTTAATATTGTTGAAAATATCGTTAACATTTTTTGTCGAGATTTACAAACTCTACATTTCGTTCAATTTCGCAAACCAATCGATGAAATTTGAATAAGCTGATTTGTTTGGAAGAAATACTTTGACAAAAACACTACTTCGCGGTTCAATAATTTCTTTAATTCAATTTAATTTTATAGGACTTCATGGTAAACAATAATTTTTAAGAAAATTTTCTTTTAAACAGCGAATAATAAATTCTTAGGATTTCTTACTCTTGGGCATGCAACATACAACCGTGCATAAATATTTATTTTCGGAGCCAAATTCCAACTTTTGAAGTATTTGGCCTTGTGATCTGTTTGTAGTTCTTGCAATCGTAGCTCAGACTGGAGACTGGATTCTTGTATACATAAAAGCTTAAAGAAAAGATATGCAAAAAGCAATATTGCATTTTTGCTAAATAAGTATTTCTTATTTTAATCATTAAATCGTTTTTAAAATAGTGGGAGTGTTTTGTATGTTAAATAATAAAACTTTTAATTTTTTCAAAAATATTAATGAAAATTTATTGTACTAAGCTACGCACCCTACTAAAACCGACTGTACTTTGTACACATTTACCTGTTTGCTCTACTCCCTAAACTTTGGTTTCCATTGGTGAAGTGTTTGGCTTTTTTAGAGGGTGTGACAAAGGCAAGGACTAATGAAATTTACAGAATTTTATTTACAAAAGGTTACGAATTGCATTCGAACAAGTTCTGTTCCCAGATGGAACGATTATTCTGCGATCGATGACAACTATCTAGAAATAGCTAATCGGAATAGTGTCATCTTTCATTAGGACAACGCCAGATTTTATTTCTATTTGTTGATCGGGCAGAAATTGATACAAATTGGTTGGAATATTCTACTAAACTTGCCATACACACTCGAACCTACGCCTTTGAATTACTACCCATTTTGATCCCTATAAAATTCTCGTAATGAGATGAAATGTATTTATTTGGAAATCTTTAAAAATCACTAAGATCATTTCATCACCCAGAAAGATGCCAAGTTCTGGGAGGTTGGAATTGTGAAGCTGTTTCAAAGATGGTAAAAGGTGGTGGGACAAAATAGCACATGTGTGTTTGAATAAATCTATGAGGAGATATCTAAATATTGTTTTTGAAATCCGCTTAAAGACGTTACGAACTTTTGTTCTACCATAGTAAAATAATCTAATTAATTATAATTAATTATAATAATTAATTATAATTAATAATAGTTACTCTTTTGGTTCAGTTTTTTTTTTTGTTTTTTTTGTTTTTAGTTTCCTTAACTCACTCTGATGTCATTCTTATTTTGATAAATTTTAATAAAGCTGCTGGTAAACGAGTTACTTATGAAAAATTGTCTAGCTTCTTATACTGCAACCCATCACTTCCGTTGACAACGGTACATCAACTTCTAATTTAAAAGGGTTCTTAATAATGTCCACGTCATTATCTATCATAAAACCCAAGAAATATACCTTTCCTTTCCTCTTCCAAACGATGAAGAAGTACGTGGAGTAATTTTGGAAATCCCTACAAAAATATTCTTCGCGAAAAGTAGCTATGATATAGCTTATCAGAACGTATCAATTTTCTAATCATTTTACTCAAAGCAAGGCGATAATGCCACTAAGACGCAAGGGATTGTAGAAAGTAAAAAAATGAGAATACTTCATTGACGAGAAAGGACAACGAAAGAACAGATTTCAGGAAGACAGAAGATGGCGATAATGCCACTAAGACGCAAGGGGTTACAGGGAGGGAAAAAGACTGAGAAGACTTTAGCGGGGAGGAAGGAAAATAAAAACAGGTCTCAGGAAGACAGAAGATGGTGATAATGCCACTAAGACGCAAGGGGTTACAGGGAGGGAAAGAGGATGAGAAGAATTCAGTAACGAGAAAGGACAATAAAAGTACAGATTTCAGGAAGACGGAAGATGACGATCAACGTCGCATTTAAATTTTTGGATATTTTTGTTTGCATGTAAACAAGAAACTGGAAGAGAAATGAGAAGTACGGGAAAAGAAACTATAAGAATAGAACTTACGGTTACCTCTAGACATTTCACCTGTAAAACGATGAGACCTAACTGCCAATCTAGTTTAATGATTAAGTTCCTTCGATAGAAGTATCAAGGAAATACCAAGCACCAATTGCTCATTAGGACAATTGCCATGAACAAGATAAAGACGAGACTTATCACGCCGTGACTGAAGTGAAGATGCCAGGTGAGAACCAATAACATTGCAGATTCTTCTTTGGATTTTGTCTAGAATCGCGAGATGTATTGCAAGCGCTCCAGACAAAATATAGCAGCAATATTCAATGCACGAACGAACGGTAGACTTATTAATCTGCTAGATGAAATCTGACAAGACAAATGTCTGGCACGACACAGTAACTAACTTTCGTAGCAGTAAACCTAGTGATTCATTACATATAAATACTCCATTTACTCTCAGTGGAAAACATGAGACCAAGAAGTTGTTCTACTTTAGAATTAGAATACTAATGGAAGAAAAATACTGTTCTCTATGATGATTAAATTATAGCAATTTCGTTTTGGAGACGTTAAAATTTACGAGCCATTTCTTGCTCCAGTTAACAACTGATTGGAGGTTACTTTCGTGAGCAGCTGCCAATTTTACTTTTTTTTAAACCTATCAGACTGTCAGGAGTAAATGGTAATGTCATCAGCATATATACATAGTATGGAACTGATCATATCGAGAAGGTTTTTGACGAAGAGAAGAAATAACGTTGGTCCAAGGATAGACCTCCGCATTACTATGAAGTGATCAGAAATAATCGATTAACACTTATCTTTTAGATATATATTTACATAGCTGACACACAATAAATGTAAAATGTTTTATTCGACATATTACTAAGTCGAAATAGGTCGCGAAGTGATTTTTATCTTTTTTTTAAAAAAAAAAACAAAACATTTTCCTTGTTTTCAAGTTCAGTTAAAAAAAAAAGATAAAAAAAAGTAACGACAGAAAAAATCGAACACAGTCAATCAAATTATCCTTCTCTTCTGCCTACTTGTTTTCTCGTTCTCCCTCGTTCTCTATTTTTCTCTCTCATTCTATTGCAATCTAATTGTGGCGGAGATGGAAGCCAAGGAAGAACTCTAATTGAAAAATAACAATGTGTCATTATAAACAATTCAACCAATATATTATTTTATTAAGAAGTATGTATGTGCTTATGTTAACTCAAAAGTTACTGTTCCACCCCGAATACCTCCACCTCAGATAATGAGGCTAATATACTTGAAGGCCTATACAGAGGACAAATCGTATTAAACGTTGCAAATAAAATAAGGACAATTGTTCTGTGAAGGACCCGCAGGTTTTGCATTATTTGACTTAACGTCAATAATATTCTCATAATTATTTATATTTTTTAGTGGTAAAATTTTCACTGTTTGTTACGTTTTCTTCCTACATATTTATACATGTTACGTTTATATATATATATATATATATATATATATATATATATATATATATATATATATATATTGATTTGTATTGAGGCAGCAATCTTTCTTTTATGTATGTTTCTTCTTTCGTGTATCTTTTATGGCGATTTTTCCAGCAATCTAAGATTTTTCCGTTTTTCGCGGGTTAAGAGATATAGGAATTGTCCATAGTTATAACTGTTCCGAGTAAAATTTCAACAACCAAAACACCATCCAAAATTTCGTCATCCAAAACACATCCTTAATAATGGCTAGCGAAGTAGTTAAAAAACGCTCGGAAATCCGTTTCTACGGCGTGAAGTAACATGATTTTCAGCGTAGGTCCGATTCACCTACATAAGCATCCACGAGTCTGCCTTATGCTTAGGAGCTATAATAAAGAATAAATAAATAAATAAATAAATAAATAAATAAAATAACGACACAAAAGAGAGATAGTGAATGCAGCACAATCTAATATCGCCTACAGCCGGTGAAGAAACAACGTTGTCTTTCTCATATAGCCGCGTGTGGATGTATTATATTATAGGAGATGGCACTGTAACCACGATTCGCCCCACATTGGGTCCGGTGTAACCCAAGGACCTTCAGTGTTGGTTCCAATCAAGATTGACAGAAAATGTAACAGCTTCTTAACATTATTACCAGTTTTCTTCTTCTGTATGACATGTTTATTCATGACATTGGCAATCAGGGTCCTCCACAATTTGCCGTCATTTGTAGCTATTAATAAATTTTGACTTTTTGTTATATATCCTAAACCTTGTTCTGTCATTTATTTACGCAAAGTCTCTAACTCGGTTATGCGGTGTTTTTCTTTAGCCCTACATTTCTGCAATCTGTCTTGTGAATATCAAATTTTCCAAGCCTTCTTTCGTCATTATATGCCTTAGAAATTTCTATTGTCTCTTTCTAATGTTAAGTATATAAGTGTCCTTTTTGTTTCCATTTTCTCTAAAACGTCATCATTACTCACATGTTCGGCCTATGATATTCTTCTGTAGAACCAGATTTGTGGTGCTTCAACTGTACCTTAACGTCAAGAAAATAGTCAGACGAATAAGAATTCTGACCTAGACTGCTCATGGCACGATGACAGATTTCAGGATTTAAACGAAGTATAATAGCGTCACGGTAGAGTAATGGATAGCGGCTAGGATTGAGGAATCGGAGAGCCGAGTTCGAATTCCAGTCGAATCCATTACATTCACTTACGTGCTAATACTCTTGGGAAAGGTATGAATCCTCTTCAAGATTTTCCGGGAGTAGTAATACATAGCGGCTAGGATTGAGGAATCGGAGAGCTGAGTTCGAATTCCAGTCGAATCCATTGTATTCACTTACGTGCTAATACTCTTGGGAAAGGTATGAATCCTCTTCTAGATTTTCCCGAGTAGTAATGCATAGCGGCTAGGATTGAGGAATCGGAGAGCCGAGTTCGAATTCCAGTCGAATCCATTGTATTCACTTACGTGCTAATACTCTTGGGAAAGGTATGAATCCTCTTCTAGATTTTCCCGGAGTAGTAATGCATAGCGGCTAGGATTGAGGAATCGGAGAGCCGAGTTCGAATTCCAGTCGAATCCATTGTATTCACTTACGTGCTAATACTCTTGGGAAAGGTATGAATCCTCTTCAAGATTTTCCGGGAGTAGTAATACATAGCGGCTAGGATTGAGGAATCGGAGAGCTGAGTTCGAATTCCAGTCGAATCCATTGTATTCACTTACGTGCTAATACTCTTGGGAAAGGTATGAATCCTCTTCTAGATTTTCCCGGAGTAGTAATGCATAGCGGCTAGATTGAGGAATCGGAGAGCCGAGTTCGAATTCCAGTCGAATCCATTGTATTCACTTACGTGGTAATACTCTTGGGAAAGGTATGAATCCTCTTCTAGATTTTCCCGGAGTAGTAATGCATAGCGGCTAGGATTGAGGAATCGGAGAGCCGAGTTCGAATTCCAGTCGAATCCATTGTATTCACTTACGTGCTAATACTCTTGGGAAAGGTATGAATCCTCTTCAAGATTTTCCGGGAGTAGTAATACATAGCGGCTAGGATTGAGGAATCGGAGAGCTGAGTTCGAATTCCAGTCGAATCCATTGTATTCACTTACGTGCTAATACTCTTGGGAAAGGTATGAATCCTCTTCTAGATTTTCCCCGGAGTAGTAATGCATAGCGGCTAGGATTGAGGAATCGGAGAGCCGAGTTCGAATTCCAGTCGAATCCATTGTATTCACTTACGTGCTAATACTCTTGGGAAAGGTATGAATCCTTTTCTAGATTTTCCCGGAGTAGTAATGCATAGCGGCTAGGATTGAGGAATCGGAGAGCCGAGTTCAAATTCCAGTCGAATCCATTGTATTCACTTACGTGCTAATACTCTTGGGAAAGGTATGAATCCTCTTCAGATTTTCCCGGAGTAGTAATGCATAGCGGCTAGGATTGAGGAATCGGAGAGCCGAGTTCAAATTCCAGTCGAATCCATTGTATTCACTTACGTGCTAATACTCTTGGGAAAGGTATGAATCCTCTTCTAGATTTTCCGGAGTAGTAATGCATAGCGGCTAGGATTGAGGAATCGGAGAGCCGAGTTCGAATTCCAGTCGAATCCATTGTATTCACTTACGTGCTAATACTCTTGGGAAAGGTATGAATCCTCTTCTCGAGATTTTCCGGGAGTAGTAATCTTGGAAAGGTATGAATCCTCTTCGGATTTTCCCGAGTAGCGGCTAGGATTGAGGAATCGGAGAGCCGAGTTCGAATTCCAGTCGAATCCGTTGTATTCACTTACGTGCTAATACTCTTGGGAAAGGTATGAATCCTTTTCTAGATTTTCCCGGAGTAGTAATGCATAGCGGCTAGGATTGAGGAATCGGAGAGCCGAGTTCGAATTCCAGTCGAATCCATTGTATTCACTTACGTGCTAATACTCTTGGGAAAGGTATGAATCCTCTTCTAGATTTTCCCGGAGTAGTAATGCATAGCGGCTAGGATTGAGGAATCGGAGAGCCGAGTTCGAATTCCAGTCGAATCCATTGTATTCACTTACGTGGTAATACTCTTGGGAAAGGTATGAATCCTCTTCTAGATTTTCCCGGAGTAGTAATGCATAGCGGCTAGGATTGAGGAATCGGAGAGCCGAGTTCGAATTCCAGTCGAATCCATTGTATTCACTTACGTGCTAATACTCTTGGGAAAGGTATGAATCCTCTTCAAGATTTTCCGGGAGTAGTAATACATAGCGGCTAGGATTGAGGAATCGGAGAGCTGAGTTCGAATTCCAGTCGAATCCATTGTATTCACTTACGTGCTAATACTCTTGGGAAAGGTATGAATCCTCCTCTTCTAGATTTTCCCGGAGTAGTAATGCATAGCGGCTAGGATTGAGGAATCGGAGAGCCGAGTTCGAATTCCAGTCGAATCCATTGTATTCACTTACGTGCTAATACTCTTGGGAAAGGTATGAATCCTTTTCTAGATTTTCCCGGAGTAGTAATGCATAGCGGCTAGGATTGAGGAATCGGAGAGCCGAGTTCAAATTCCAGTCGAATCCATTGTATTCACTTACGTGCTAATACTCTTGGGAAAGGTATGAATCCTCTTCTAGATTTTCCCGGAGTAGTAATGCATAGCGGCTAGGATTGAGGAATCGGAGAGCCGAGTTCAAATTCCAGTCGAATCCATTGTATTCACTTACGTGCTAATACTCTTGGGAAAGGTATGAATCCTCTTCTAGATTTTCCCGGAGGAGTAATGCATAGCGGCTAGGATTGAGGAATCGGAGAGCCGAGTTCAAATTCCAGTCGAATCCATTGTATTCACTTACGTGCTAATACTCTTGGGAAAGGTATGAATCCTCTTCTAGATTTTCCGGGAGTAGTAATACATAGCGGCTAGGATTGAGGAATCGGAGAGCCGAGTTCGAATTCAGTCGAATCCGTTGTATTCACTTACGTGCTAATACTCTTGGGAAAGGTATGAATCCTTTTCTAGATTTTCCCGGAGTAGTAATGCATAGCGGCTAGGATTGAGGAATCGGAGAGCCGAGTTCGAATTCCAGTCGAATCCATTGTATTCACTTACGTGCTAATACTCTTGGGAAAGGTATGAATCCTCTTCTAGATTTTCCCGGAGTAGTAATGCATAGCGGCTTTTCCCGGAGGATTGAGGAATCGGAGAGCCGAGTTCGAATTCAGTCGAATCCATTGTATTCACTTACGTGCTAATACTCTTGGGAAAGGTATGAATCCTCTTCTAGATTTTCCCGGGTAGTAATGCATAGCGGCTAGGATTGAGGAATCGGAGAGCCGAGTTCGAATTCCAGTCGAATCCATTGTATTCACTTACGTGCTAATACTCTTGGGAAAGGTATGAATCCTTTTTCTAGATTTTCCCGGAGTAGTAATGCATAGCGGCTAGGATTGAGGAATCGGAGAGCCGAGTTCGAATTCAGTCGAATCCATTGTATTCACTTACGTGCTAATACTCTTGGGAAAGGTATGAATCCTCTTCAAGATTTTCCGGGAGTAGTAATACATAGCGGCTAGGATTGAGGAATCGGAGAGCTGAGTTCGAATTCCAGTCGAATCCGTTGTATTCACTTACGTGCTAATACTCTTGGGAAAGGTATGAATCCTCTTCTAGATTTTCCCGGAGTAGTAATGCATAGCGGCTAGGATTGAGGAATCGGAGAGCCGAGTTCGAATTCCAGTCGAATCCGTTGTATTCACTTACGTGCTAATACTCTTGGGAAAGGTATGAATCCTTTTCTAGATTTTCCCGAGTAGTAATGCATAGCGGCTAGGATTGAGGAATCGGAGAGCCGAGTTCGAATTCCAGTCGAATCCATTGTATTCACTTACGTGCTAATACTCTTGGGAAAGGTATGAATCCTCTTCTAGATTTTCCGGGAGTAGTAATACATAGCGGCTAGGATTGAGGAATCGGAGAGCCGAGTTCGAATTCCAGTCGAATCCGTTGTATTCACTTACGTGCTAATACTCTTGGGAAAGGTATGAATCCTTTTCTAGATTTTCCCGGAGTAGTAATGCATAGCGGCTAGGATTGAGGAATCGGAGAGCCGAGTTCGAATTCCAGTCGAATCCATTGTATTCACTTACGTGCTAATACTCTTGGGAAAGGTATGAATCCTCTTCTAGATTTTCCCGGAGTAGTAATGCATAGCGGCTAGGATTGAGGAATCGGAGAGCCGAGTTCGAATTCCAGTCGAATCCATTGTATTCACTTACGTGCTAATACTCTTGGGAAAGGTATGAATCCTCTTCTAGATTTTCCCGGAGTAGTAATGCATAGCGGCTAGGATTGAGGAATCGGAGAGCTGAGTTCGAATTCCAGTCGAATCCATTGTATTCACTTACGTGCTAATACTCTTGGGAAAGGTATGAATCCTCTTCTAGATTTTCCCGGAGTAGTAATGCATAGCGGCTAGGATTGAGGAATCGGAGAGCCGAGTTCGAATTCCAGTCGAATCCATTGTATTCACTTACGTGCTAATACTCTTGGGAAAGGTATGAATCCTCTTCTAGATTTTCCCGGAGTAGTAATGCATAGCGGCTAGGATTGAGCAATGGATGCAAGATAAATGTGACGTCAATGACAATGACCAAGGAATATTGTGCAACTTTTGGCATGACACACCGGTTACACTTATTTCGGGTAGATGATAGGGTTCGGATGCAAAACAAGAGACCCAATTATAAAGTTTGGTGGTGGGTTATATACTGGGGTGATTGCCGAAAGATATGGTATAAATTTTTCTTACTCACTCAGTGAATATATATATATATGTGTGTGTGTGTGAGTGTGTGTGCGTATTTGTGTGTGTGTATTTGTGTGATGTGTATGTGTGTTGGACAGTTTTTGCCTTTAACTCTCCCGAAACGAAAGCCACTATACGAAGCCTAGAACGGCTCATGATCAAACATAATAGACATTCGTTGTCTGTTATATTTAACAATATATGCTTGAATAATGATCTGCTACCCCTACACTATATATATATATATATATATATATATATATATATATATATATATATATAATATATAACTATAAGAGAGAGAGAGAAGGAGAGAAAATAGCAGTAAAAATAATATATAGTAATAAAAAATGTTCATTGCCCGTTTTTTACTATTACATTCGCTCGGTCAGTTTAAATGGTATTCTTTTAAATCAACGCTACGTTGTTATCACTAATAACAAAGTTGATTTATTATCTATTATTATCGCTATATATATATATATATATATATATATATATATATATATAGATATATATAGATATATATACACACACATTTCATTGAATACGACAGACAAGTTGCTTTTATTTAGTTTTTTATACAATTTCTCATGATGCGATCTAATAATTTATTTCTTTTCGGATGATAAATTATATAAAAATTGTCCGAATATTCTTTTTATCCGAGCGCTTTCGGCTATACATTTAGCCATTTTCAAAGATTAAATATTTTAACTGTTAAATAAGAAATAATTTGTAATATGTATGTTTTATAAAATATTTTCATTTTTCAAAACACCGTCAAACATATAAAACATACATACAACAAACTATTTCTTATTTATATGTTTTTTTTATATATATATATATATATATATATATATATATATATTTATATATATATATATATATATATATATTTATATATATATATATATATATATATATATATATATATATATATATATAAAAGAAAGAACAGTAAGATATATAATCCGGTGTTCTTGTTGATATTTTTTATTTTTATTTTTTACAAAAGAGTGCTCAATCTAAACTTACAGAGCATAAATATTATAAATTAACTGATTGAAAATATGTTTTTAGCTACACAGTAATAACCATGTTTCAAAAACTGAAGCTAAAAGCTTCAAATTTAATTATATAATTAAATTAAATGCATTAGTTCCGTTTCATCTTCAAGCGAATTTTAGAATAACGTATTTTTAAATTTACTGAGTTTTAAACGCACATATACATTCATAATTTCTTGTTTCCAAGGATAAAGAGAAATCCAATCATTTAGACAGGGGCAGTAGCGTGTTCATTTTTATTAACTATTGTTTTATCAATTTTTAGTTACGTTCGAAAAAGAAGAGGTTATTTTAGGGAGGCTAGGTGTGTATTTTCCAACGAACTCTGACATCCGTTAAACGCATGTCGTCTATTTTTTTTTTTTTTTTCAACGGGAAAATGTTTTTCAGCATTTTTTTCGTACTTGTATATTTAAAGATTCTATCTAGGGGTGTTTGGGTTAGAATAAGTTTTATTTAACTACAATTTTAAAATATTTTTAAACTTAATTACTAATAGACTATATTTCTTTTTAAAACAAGTAAATGTAATAGAATTACTTAAATTATTTAAAATTATTTTTTCGTGTCAAATATAAGTATGTACATTACCAGCCCCCATTTTTTTTTATTATTTAAGGAAAACTTTTGATAATGACGGCAAAGAATAGCTATTTCATTTCTTTGATTCAGTAAATTTTTATTTTTTATAAACTTATTATATATTGTTTTATATTATTTTTATAGATAAAAATATTTAAATAAATGCTCTGTTCATAATAAAATAATTGGTGTAGTTAGTCCATTTTATAATTTCATATAAGATTTAAGATTTAAGAAACATCAGATATTTTATATGTCGTGCTCAAATTTAAAAATATTAAAATAATATTAAAAAATAGAGCGGTAATAACATTATATGAACAGATCACTTAACTTTTAAATATCAATCCCGACTTTGAAGTTTCTTGGTAAAATTTCCAGTCTTCAGGAGGTTTACTAAGAAATTTCTCAGTCGAGATAAAATTGATATTTAAAGCTTAAGTAATCTTTTCATATAATATTATATATATATATATATATATATATATGTGTGTGTATGTGTGTGTGTGTGTGTGTGTGTGTGTGTGTGTGTGTGTGTGTGTGTGTGTGTGTTGTGTGTGTGTGTTCTATGCATTCAAATATCAATCAATAACGAGACGCTTTATTATAGAATGCTCGTAACCTAAATTTGTGTTAATGATGTTCTGGGTGGAACTTTTTCCAAAATAAAATAATTCCGTATATTTGAAACTCAACGGCATGTGAACAGGTATACATATTGAAATGCAAGTTTGTGCAGACCCGCCACTGTGTACGAATGTCGTTTTAGTTCCGTACATGTAAAGTTGGGGGAGGCACAGTGGGGTAATCGATAGCGGCTTGGATTGAAGAATCAGAGAGCTGAGTTTAGATTCCAGTCGAATCCATTACATTCACTTACGTGTTAATACCCTTGGGAAAGGCATGGACCCTCTTTTTCTCCGCGCCTAGCTAATAATATCAGGACAGACTGGTTCTATAAAGTCTTTTCATTATCTTTCACTCCTAGTATTTTCTTGCAGCTTAGTTGTATTATAGCCTTGATTGGGATGAATTGATTAAAAAATTAAAAAATGAATACACACAGACACACACACACACACACACACACATATATATATATATATATATATATATTCGTGTATGTGTATTTGCGTGTATGTGTATTTGCGTGTACATGAATAAGAGCTTGAAAAATAGATGCAAGCATTTCCGTTGTTGTTGTTGTTGTAGTGGTGGTAATGTTAGCAGTAAGCGATGGGTGTGGTGTGGCGTTGTGTTTGTGCGCTCGTTCCAGCCCTTTCTCTTTTGCGCACGCGCCAGTGTTAGAGATGTCCTGCCCGTTCATCCTTGTATAAACGAGAACGAACGCTCGGGCATGCGTCGTTTCGCGCGCTGCTGTACGCCCTTAGCCATTTAGATGCAGAGCTCAAACGCCCCCCTCACAATTGTAATGGGGAAACAAGCGCTAAAAAAGTGAATAGAAACAGAAGCACGGGACCCATTGTTCAAGCGTTTATCATTGGGTAGTGGGTATGGGAGAATTGGATTGAGTGTGGGGACGGAACTGATAATGGGGATTTTGTTTGTGGTGAAGCACAGGAGGATTTGTTTGAATGAACCGTGAAGAAGGAGAAGAATTTGAAGAAGAATAGTTTGAAGAAGAAGAGGAATTTGAAGAAGAAGAAGAAGAAGAAGAAATTTGAAGAAAAAGAAGAATTTGCTTGAAGTAGAAAAAGGGAACAGGGGGATGAGAATTTGAAGAAGAATTTGAAGAATTTGAAGAAGAAGAAGAAGAAGAATTTGATGAAGAAGAACTTGAAGAAGAAGAATTTGAAGCAGAATTTAAAGAAGAATTTGAAGAAGAAGAAGAATTTGAAGAAGAAGAAGAAGAAGAAGAATTTGAAGAAGAAGAAGAAGAAGAAGAAGAAGAAGAAGAAGTTGATGAGGAGG
Source organism: Acanthosepion pharaonis (assembly GCA_903632075.3). Classification (NCBI taxonomy): domain Eukaryota; kingdom Metazoa; phylum Mollusca; class Cephalopoda; order Sepiida; family Sepiidae; genus Acanthosepion; species Acanthosepion pharaonis. The sequence goes on along the minus strand of CAHIKZ030000081.1, from coordinate 1,046,537 downwards.
TGGTGGAGGAGTGGAAGGTGGAGGAGTGGAAGGTGGAGGAGTGGAAGGTGGAGGAGAAGAAGAACGATGATGAGAAGAAAAGAAGGAAAGTGTGAAGTAGGTAGAAAGAGGTGTAGGAGAATGTTTAAAAAAAAATACGTGGAAAAACAGAAAAAGAAAAGGACAATGAAATACCGAATGAGATATAAAGTGAATTGATAAAAAAAAAAAAAAGGAAAGAAAAAAGATAGTTGCTGAATAAAAGAAAAAAAAATTGTTCTTTTTATATTTACAAGCTTTGGAAAAAAATAATGGTGCGCATAAAAACAGGAGAAGTTTCTTGAATGAACGCACTCCGTCTAAACATAACAGTCTTAGTGACAGCTGGGGATGGCTGTCACGTGGTAAGGGAGAACGGAAAAGCTCACTTTAGAATCATTCCTTGGTGCGGAGGATAGAAATAAAAATCAGAAGGAAGAATAGAAACTAATAATAATAATAATAATAATAATAATAATAATAATAATAATACGAAGAAATGGCGGGAAGCGTTGGAAGATGAAAGTTCCAAGAAAAGAATTTCGTAGATTGAGGCGGAGATGGAGAAATCAAGAAAGGTTAAGCGGTGGTGACGGAAGTGTTGGTAGCAGACAACAGGAAAGCGGGGGCGGGAAGGGCGGATATCTAAAAAGACCGACGAAAGACCTAGATGAGTGATGAAAAGTTGATGCCTTTTTGTTTGTTTGTTTTTCTTTTCGTTTTTTTTTTATTTTCAATTACGAAATTTAGGCATTCGCCCGTCTAATTGAGTTTTACAGCGGTCATTGATTCAAATCTAATATTTTGACAATCTCTTCCCGTAGATTAGCGGGTCGGTAGTGTATCAACCTTTTCAAGCGTGCAAAATGACTTGTACTGTATACAAACACCCCACCATAATGTATGGATTAAAGTGTTTGAGTGGGTGCGTAGGATCATTACATACATTTGAAAGAAAGTGAGGGTGAAAGCGAAAGAAAAACAGAGAGAGGAAAGAGAGGGAGAAAAAAAGGCAAATGAATGGGGAAAATGAGAAAAAGAAGAAAAGAAAATACAGAGACGGAGATAAAGTGAGAGAAAGAAATGAAAGTGAAGGGATAGATTTGGACGTGAATAATTTTAAAAATGAAGAATATTGAATGGAAACGTACAAGAGAGTGGATTGAGTTAAAATAAATAAAAAGGAAGAAAAAAAATGATGAGAAAGTGGGAGAAGGAGAAAAGGAAAAAGGCAAAAGACTTTTTTATGATCGGAAGGAAAGAAAAAATGTTTTTAAATAGAAATGAAAGTGAGTGAAAAAAAATGGGAAATTAACAGAGAAAGAAAAAATACATAAAAGAGAATATGAACATGAAGCATGAGATAGATAGATAGATAGATAGATAGATAGATAGATAGATATGAATAGGCATACATTGACTAAGATCGAAAAATATAGATAGATAGGTAGAGATCGATAGATATAGTCAGGTAGACAGGAATAAACGTAGATAGATAGATAGATAGATAGATAGATAGATAGATAGATAGATATGAAAAGGCATACATAGACTAAGATCGATAAATATAAATAGATAGATAGAGATCGATAGATATGGTCAGATAGGAATAAACGTATATAGATAGATAGATAGATAGATAGATAAGAATAGTCATACATAGATAGACTAAGATCGATAAAAATAGATAGATAGGTAGAGATCGATAGATATGGTCAAATAGATAGGAATAAGCGTAGATAGATAGATACAAATAGGCATACATAGACTAAGATCGATAAATATAAATAGATAGGTAGAGATCGATAGATATGATCAGATAGGAATAAACGTAGACAGATAGATAGATAGATAGATAGATAGATAGATAGATAAGAATAGTCATAAATAGATAGACTAAGCTCGATAAATAAAGATAGATAGGTAGATATCGATAGGTGTAGTTAGATAGATAGGAATAAGTGTAGATAGATAGATAGATAGATAGATAGATGGATATGAATAGGCATACAGAGACAGACTAAGATCGATAAATAGGTAGAGATCGATAATGGTCAGATAGATATGAATAAACGTAGATAGATAGATAGATAGATAGATAGATAGATAGATAGATAGATAATGTCCAATTTTAATTTGAAATTTGAAAATTCGAAAATTTGAATTCGGTGCAAAAAGGGGCCATCACACATATATAAAAACTTAATTTTATGATTATTTTTTCACTAACTGATAGTTAAAAGAATGTAAAAATTCTGATACAAATATTTATATTTTTTAAACAGAATTGTCAAATATTTGCGATGGAAAAATGTTTGAATTGCGTAAGCATACGAAACACGTCGATTTTGAAAATTTCCCAAAATTCATCTAACTATTGGATGTTTATGAAAATTTGACATCATACTTATTATAAAACCCAGGTTGTGTTTGTGTGTGTGTGTGTATGTTTATATATTGGATCGGATTTCCTACATTTTTCAACCGATTTCAACAAAACTTCACAGGACTACGTAAAATTACTTTGCGGTGGTTCTAACAGCGCCAAAAATTGGAAAAACACAATTGTTTTTGCACGAAATCGAATTGAAAACACGATTAAGCGGCATCACGAGAATGAAAGGGGGACAACTCATATCGAGTTATACTTATTATAAAACCCATGTTGTGTGTGTGTGTGTGTGTGTGTGTGTGTGTGTGTGTGTGTGTGTGTGTGTGTGTGTGTGTTCATTTTATATATGGGATCGGATTTCTTCTTTTTTTCCCTACATTTTTCAACCGATTTCAACAAAACTTCACTTTTTTTTTTTGGCAGGTAGTGTTTCTTATTGTCTTGCACACTTTTTTCTTTATTTTTAAATACAGAATGCTTTAAAAATTCCATTTACAAGACATTTGTTTATAATAAAATTCTATTCAATCGGTAGACTCATAACAATTGAAAACAATGTTCTTGTTTGAGTTTGGGTTTGACCAATTCGTAAAAAAAAAAAAAAAATTAAGACATGCGTGTCCGTCAACCTTAAACAATAATCTTTGTCAATTTTATTTTTCAGTCTTTATGATGGTCGATACTTGATCTATCTCATTGTTACATCCCCAAGCAAAGCCGGGCTCTACTTATTACAAATGTAGATAAAAGAGATCACGCACATTTCTACTCACACAGAGAATATATATATATATATATATATATATATATATATATATATATATATATATATATAAAATGGTGGTAATTACTTGGAAAAACTTGATATTTCTGACTTGTAGTAGAACAAATCGGTACCCAAGGAAAAATGATGAATTAAAAATGAAAAAACCAAGGACATTAAACTAAGTTGAAAACAATCATCCAACGTTCAAGCTCAAAGCCCAAAGAAAGAAAAACTCCAAGACGAGTAAAAGGCAACTACGTTAAGTGCTCAATACACGAAGTAGACCAAAACTTAATATAATCCTAAGAAGCTAGGCAAACCTACCTAGGTTTCACCTAAACGGATATTATTTGATATATATATCATATATCCCTAATGAGCCAAATGATAACACACACCCACTGCAATACACACGCTTACACATATCATACTCACTCACTCCCTAAGAACCAAATAACACACACACAAACACTAAACAGAGACACATCTCCTCTCCAGGACCAATAAAACTGTCAAACTGACCACGGGAATTCAGAGCAGCATGGATCTATCCAGCTCTTATCTCAAATAACAACTTAAAAGAGACTGTTTGACCAACACAAGGAATGTTAAAAGATTCATGTTAAAAAGATAAAAAAATGAAAAAACAAATGAAAACTACAGACAAAAGTTCATTTTCTCCACCAAGACATTCATTTCTGTAGTTTACTGCTGCCAGCAAGCAGAAATATTTCTTCTCTCGATGATGGCCATTTTGGCCGAAACTAGTCGAGGAATCTAAATGGAATAATAATAATAATAATAATAATAATAATAATAATAATAACCAATATCCAGAACGTGCAAATAAACCCAATGTTGATAAAGTTAATACTCATCGATGGTTACGAGCATCTGGATTAAAGTCTGAAACTGAAGGCTTTATTCTTGCAGCGCAAGACCAGAGTCTTTTCACTAGGAATTTTCAGGCAAATATCATACATAATAATGTGGATCCAAAATGCAGGTTCTGTGACAAATACCAAGAAACAATAGACCATCTAATCTCAGGATGTTCTATACTTGCCCCAAATGAATATAAAATCGTCACGATAGAGTGGGGCAATACTTACACTGGACAATGTGCAAACACTTTGGAAAATGTGTAAGCAAACACTGGTATGAACATCGGCCAGCGCCGGTTACAGAAATAGAAGATGTCACCATTCTATGGGATTATACCATCCACACAGACAGAAAAATTGAAGCAAATAGGCCGGACATCATTGTCAAAAACCAGAAAGAAAAAACTTGCCTACTAATTGATATGGCTTTGTCCAGCGGATTGTAACATAGCAACCAAGGAATTTGAAAAACTATCAAAATACAAAGACCTGGAAATTGAAATAGAAAAAATGTGGAAATTGAAAACAAGAATAATACCAGTGGTAATAGGTGCACTTGGAATTATAAAAAATGGAACAAAACAACACATTGAAAGAATCCCTGAAAACCCCAGCTTAAGAGACATACAGAAAATTGTCTTATTAAGTACAGCACACACACTAAGGAGAACTTTGTCTATGTAACGCTAGCAACTTCATCGGAGATAAAAAAAAAAAAAAAAAAAAAAAAATTAACATGAAATGTGGCTATAACAACACACCACGACCTGCCTTAGGTCTTTCCGCAGACTTGGTAGGTAGTGTGTCCATAGCAGAAATCGAATGATGATGATGATAATAATAATAATAATAATAAAAAGAAAGAATATTAATCTACAACCCAGTGTGTCTGAAGATTTTAATTTTTTAATATTTTTTTATTGTTCCAAAAATATGTATATATATATATATATATTGTGCTTATTTAGAGAAAATAAAACTCGTGCAATTGTATTTACTATTTTTTTTTTTTTAATTCAATGATTTTTCAATTTTTCTCATGATTCAGATTTCATTGAGGTTCACACTTTTTAAAATAAATTCTTGAACAAAAAGATAAAAAAATAAAATTTGGGGCTATTGAGAAAAATCGATACGGATTTTTGAAAATATAGAAATAAAATAAAATATAACTTTTGGAAGCTCTGAAAAAAAAAATAACGGTGCTTATAAAAAAAAAAAAAATGAAAATAAAATATGCTTAACCCCTTTTTTAAACTTATATTCTACAGTTACTTTCCGGGACCAAAAAACAAAAACAAAAAAACTTTGATATATTCTAGAGATTTTTTAATAATTTTCTATAATATTGATTTAATAATTTGATATTTTTAAGTCCTTATTTTTTTCTTTTAAAAGGAGCAGCACTCGAGGATTTCGTTTTTAAAAACTAGATACCCGTTAATGAATACATATACAAAGACTGTCTATATTTCTGAGTTCAGGTATTGTAATTATTTGCCCTATTTACTGTTGCCCTCATCTTCGTTGCCATATTCCCGACGTTTAGACCATTGTACGTTCCGACTTTCTTTAGGTGATACTAAGGCATCAGGAAGAGGCATGGCATGTGGAATTAGAACAGATCTACCCCGGCGGACGAAATAAATGGTTCAGTTGCAATTACTTAAGGAAGGCCGGAGACTACAACGGACGAAACGTCGTGAATATGGCAACGAAGATGAGGACAACTGTTCGAACAATGTAAATATGCAAAGACATTGAAAAATATTCTCTCTAACTATTTTTAGAATAATTTAAAAAATATTACGCGACTGCACACAGTCGTAATTTTTTATATATTCAGTTGTCCCCATTTTAGTTACGTCATAGCTAAGAGGCACTGATTGAAAGAATAAATAAATGTATATCTTCCACGTTATTTTTAAAGGAATTTTCTCTCGAATTTGTAAATGAACTAAGTAATATATTAAACGGTAATATTGTAGGTAAGTATATTATACATAGAATTTAGTCAATAATTTCAATGGGCATTTTAAAGATAAATCTTATATTTTAGTAATAATAATTACTGTTGTAACCGAGGGAAGGTTACTGAATAGAATAAGCAAACGAAGTTTGGTAATAAATGATAATACTTAGGACAAGAACAATGCATATAAGATTTGTCAGCGACGCGTAGAAGTAGTAGTCAACTGTTAGAAGTTATTCAAGTGAATTCTACAATGAATCTCCAACTGCAGACCAACATACAGTATTTACTACTGTATTTATATAAATGGGGACATATCCATTATCGTCTGTAGGTATGCTGCAACAATTACAAAAATCTTTTATTTTACAGAAGATGGAAATGATGAGGACTACATAATTTTAGAATATGATATAGGAGGAGATTATCTAAATAAGGATTTCTTTATTTAGATTAAAATAATATAGTAGATAGGGCATTGATCTCTCATACCTCCATGCAAACCATTGAAATATTTTTGAATTTAATGATCAGCAACAAGAAATTACAGAAAATAATCAGATTGATTTCTATTACGAGCATCCATACTTACAAACGGAGGCAATTCAGTATATAGCTGTTAATACGAATTTGTCACTATCGATCAGCTGGTAGTACAAATATTATTACTTCTTTCTTATGTTCCGTGTCCACTCAGGACTTAGGCGATCATGGTTCTCCACTACTTCTTGTTCCTTGTAGCTCTTAACAAATTTTGTCTTTCTGTTATTTCTCCTAAACCCTGTTTAGCCATTCATTTACTCACTCACTAAATAAGTCATGCGTTGTTTTGCTCTGTCACTCTTACCTTCATTCTATCCTGTGAGTATCAGATTTTCTAAGCCCTCCTTCCTCATTATATCCTATAGAAAACTCAGTTGTCTCTTCCTGATGTTAAGTATAAGTTTACTTTTTGTTTCTATTTTCTTTAAAGCCTCATTGTTGCTCTCATATTTAGTCCATCTGTAATTCTCAGCATCCTTCTGTAGAACCACATTTCTGTTTCTTCGAGTTTCTTCTTTATCTCTGAGGAGATTGCCCTGCATTTACTGTCATACCGGAGAACAGATATCCCATAACAGTTTAATAAACTTTTCCTTGTTTCTAAAGAAGTTTTTCTACAGTTATTAGCACTCTTCTTAGCTTTTGGAATGCCATCTTTGGCTATCCTAATACGCCTTCGGATTCCAGTTTCACACTCTCCGTCCTCTGTTAAAAAAAACTTCACAGATATTTAAATTTAAGCACTTGTTTGATTTTAATATCTCTGATTTTCAATCCGCACTTTGGTCTAATTATTTTGCTAACAACCATGGATTCTGTCTTCTTGCAAGTGATATTTAGTCCTTTTTCTTCACTACCTTCTGAAGGAGTTTGCCGTAGTTTTCTGTGTTTGCTATCAACCCAAAATCATCCTTTGACGAATAATGAATGAGGCGAGTCACCCATGTTATGTTTTTTTTTTAATTAAAAAAAAAATGGATTTTTTGACGTAGTTAAATCATCTAAAGATGAAAGTAACGATTATTTTTATACATTTTTATTTTGCTTACAATATCGAGTTTTCTGTTAATTAGATAACAGACATTGTGATTTTTGCCGATTCAAGAGAAAACATTTGTTGCCGTTTAGTTCAGTCTGAATTTTTAAAAAAGTGTTGTGTTTTTCTTTGCAAGACGCAAATTGGTGCTATTATGATAGTAAATACACACAGTTGCACACGTATAGATATAGGCAAAGATTTTAGCCCTATCTACGTCTGTTAGGTTCGTTATATTCACTAACATGCAAATACCCTTGGGAAACATACGAATCCACCTCTTCTACCATCTATGGGTTAAATTATTAAGACTTTTACCATTAAAACCATTATTATCTAAAAACAAATAATATTGCATAGAAAATAGTTAAATTTCGGCATTAAGTAACCCGTAGAGGTTGACATATCCCTAAAAAAACAACTATCTACTATCCAATGTCTCGGTATTGTGGGATATTTTAAAAATAAATGTTTCTTAAATTCTACGCCTGAAGACGGTATCCAAGTTGAAGAATTTTTCTTGATGATTTTTAAAACTGGCGGAATACAATGATCTTATATCTCATTTGACAGGGTTTTTTCATTTCAGATTAAATAAATATCTCTCTATTAAAAGTTGCCCTTCAGGTTGATATTCTTAACCTTTCTGTTGTGGATTGTGCCACAGAGGTTTCTTCTTGGGTTAAAGCGGACATCGATCCTTTTGTTTCAACTCTGGACTATCTTTGCCTGACTTTCCACTTAGAACTGAGTCTCTGTTGAGTGATATGTATATACCTCCGTCTATGGTTGCTGCTATCATCTCTAAACTAGATTCTCTCAAAGCATTTGGATTGATGGCATTCATGTCAGTCAGTCAGTCATGTGCCATGCGTGATACACGCGTAGGCGATCATGAATCTTTCGATATATGACTGACGATTCAGATTTTTTTTTTCCCGCAGTAAGTTGCGATTTCTTTCTGCGGTAGACCAGTTGCCATCCAAGGCTATAAAACCCGGTCTGTCCTGCTATTTACCCATAGCTAGGGGGAGAAGAAGATTCATAACTTTCTCAAGGGTATTAGCACGTAAGTGAAAGTAATGGATCCGAATGGAATTCGAACTCGGCTCTCCGATTCTTCAATCCGAGCCGCTATCAGCCACTAGTTCTAAATGGCCACTATTCTGCACATTTTTGCATTAATGGAGGCATCCATCAGGACTCTATCCTTGATCGACCTCCCTGATGGCATGTTTTCGCTCGGTACCTATGCTGATGACACCATCATTTTTTCATGATTTAATAGTAAGTTTGAAATGTTCGATAAATTGGCAGTTGATCTAAGAATGACCTACAATCTATTGTTAAGTGGGGCAAGGAGTGGTTTGTTAATTTTAGCGCCTCAAAAATGAGACTGCTTCTTTATAATTTGAGAGAAGACTTTTTACCTTCCATCGGCATGGCTGATGCTAACCTCCAGGAGAGGGATTTCTTATGCCTTCTCAGAATAATGTTTTGAGTTGACATGAAGTGAAAACATTATGTTGACTCAATTGCTTAGTCTGCTGCTAGGAAAGTTGGTTCGTTGTGCCGCACTAAACAATTTTTCTCACCAGAATCTATCTTACATATTTATATGTTTACCATTCGACTTTGCTTTGAATATTATTACATGTGATCTGGTGCTCCTGCTATATATTTAGAGATTCTTGATGAAATCCCAAAAAGAATCTGCAATATTATTGGTCTTAAACTGACATCTCTATTATAGTCACTTTCTCACACCTTAATGTAGCTTCCCTGTGCCTTTTTACTTTCATGGTGATTGTCCTGGTGGACTTAACTCTATGGTACCTAAACTTTAGGAATTTAAGCGCAGTACTAGATTGGTAGCAAAGTCTCATTATTTTACAATTGAAATGACTAGAATTAACCGTAAGTTATATAATAATAGTTTCTTCTATTGTATTTCTCGATTGTGGAAGTCTCTTCCGGCTTTTTGTTTTCCAGTCAACTTCAAAAAATTAAATGCAATGTCAATCGTTATCTACTGCCTTCATAATTCTAGTTCTTTTATTATTATCTCTCCTTAATAGTGTCTTTTTTTTCTTATATTCTCTAACACTTTGTAACCCCTTGCGTCTTAGTGGCTTTATTGCTTTGCTTGAGGTGAAATGATTAAAGAAATAATTTCTTAAGTTAATATCTGTCTATTAAAACAAATATTCGTAGTTACAAATTCATAGTTACATATCCTACTTTTTAGTTGCCGGGTCATTTTTGGTACTTTTTCAGAAACAAATGTGTCACTCATATACTTACCGATATATTCTTTCATAAGAATCTTGTTGCTGCATCTTAGTTGCTAATGTTTTAATTCGAGGTTCATACTTTCTTGTTTCAGTTTAACGCATACAACACTCTATCCATACCAAGGCAATTTCTGGCGATTTGTTGTATATAGATCACGGCGAATCAAATGTCATGACGTCATTTCACTGGGTCAATAAGCAGTTGATACTGAGTCAGTTCATGATCCTTAGTCAGTGGTTTGTCATCTTAATCCTCGGAAATACCTTACACCTTCTTATCTTTAGAAGGATCAGATTAGATTAAAAAGTAATAATATATGGGCTGCTGCGGCGGCTGAGTTTACAATTTTAAGTCTTGGTAGAGTTTTGTTCGGCCTTGTGGGTGATGAATTACTTTTCAACCTCTTTCCCACATATGCAACTTTTACAACTCTATCGCTATTTCCTAGTCGAATATTTAGATGCGTTTTATTCTTTAGTTATACCAGTTGAGACCTTTACAGCTAGGACACGCCATTCCAATTCCACTTCTGATGATGATCATCATCATCACACACATACATACATACTTATGTAAATTCAAATTATACAACCACAAGAATTCATTGGATAGTAAATCAACACTACTGCGTAATACGACAATTTTATAATCGCTATATTTTCATGAAGTCGATTTCGTGTACTTTTGAGAGACTCGGATCCCAGAAGCTTTTCGTGAGTCTCCCCAAAGCTCGCTCGCTGATTGGTCAATGCCAACTAATCAGATTGTCTGCACGTGAAGTGATTCTTCCCGCGCAGCACTTTCGGAGCCCATGATCACCTATATAAGCAAAGAAAATTCTTAGTAAACCAGTGAGATCTCAGCTGCCAAAGAAATCCAAAACAGTTGAAAACAAACGCTGATTTTCTCACTCACATGCTGAATATTCCCTCTACTCAAATAGTTTTTTTTTCTTACACAGCAAAACTGTTGAAAACATTTATTACCAGAAACTATTACAGCCTTATTGTTTTCAGTGAACTTTGAAACATGATATAATGGAATATGCGTACACCTGTGTTCCCCCCTCACTGGAATATGATTGGCTGGTGTCCGTCATAAATATCGACGGACGTGTAGGTACGACAGAGTCAAGAACCTTAGTCTGAGAGCTAAGTCTATAACGACGCCCTTGTGGCTACGCCATTGATCTACACTTCTTACCTGCGACTACGACGCGTACCAGTCGATTACTGCTACCATATTCTACTTGGTTATAGTAGCCAAAACCACTTAACTACTTCGTTCAAATATATCCCTTTCTGGGATATATCAGAACAATTGATAGTTAAAGAGAGAGAACTCTTGTTTTACTCAATGCATGCTTTTCTTTCTCATCGTTGTTTGTACATCTTGTTAAATACAAATTTTATGTGTAATGATGTCTTTGGCTTATCCTCTTTTTCTTCACGTCAGTTTGGTTTCCTAATCTAAGTTAAATAAATGTGGTGAAGTCCGCCACATACTGAGTGAAATCAACCTCATTACCTGTGTTCCAAATCTAAGAAGCAATTTTAACTCAGAAAGAGAACTGACATATTGTGTAACTGATAACACCAGTATGAATGCTTTTCTAAACACTAACATTTAAGTCAAGAGCCAATCATGATAAATCCTCGTAATAAACATTAATCTTCTCTTTATACTACCTCCTCTTTTATATTACACTCTTGATTCATAATATCAATTTTAAAAGTAACTCTCTATGTTGATTGTTTCTCGAACATTTTATTGTATGATCTTGAACATAAAAATCTTATTCGATATTATAAAGTAAAATTAGTATGAACAAAATAATATTAAAGCCGAAATTATGCGCGTCCATGGATTTTTGAACTATATACTTCAAGAAAACTGGAAGATCTGATAGATCCTACGAATTGAAATTATATACAAAACTTGGTACTACACTACAAATATTTACAAGAATTAGGAGAAATTCCGTGACCACAAAATTTTGCGGTTGATGACAAGACTTGACATAAGAGTAGGCTATCATGTCCCACATCTGAATCCGTTTTTTCATAATATTCCTTTAAGTCAGACGTCCGTCTCTTACAGAGCATTTAGAATACTTTAGAAAATGTGAAAATCTAGTACTAGCCTTGAGAAAACTTGAGGATCTTTAAGTGGATCTTTAGAAAACTTGGGCATCTAGAACATGGCCTTTAGAAAACTTGGTGATCTACTACACGATATTTAAAAATGTGGGAATCTCGTACTAGCTTTTAGATATCTTGAGGATCTTGTACTGGACCTTTAGAAAACTTGGTGATTTAGAACAGGGTCTTTAGAAATTTTAGGGTCTAGGTCTGGGCCTTAAGAAAGCTTCGGAAATGTAGTGCTGCGTCTTTAGAAAACGTAGGGATCTAATAACTAGTTATTAGAAAATTTGCAAGTCTACTACTATGTTTGTAATATACCGTACCTACGAACTCTAATGGGTATGCCCCAATCCACACAAATACGTTGGACACTATTGTAAGTGGGGGTAATATAAGGTCTAAGTAGTTCACCACTAGCTGTGGTTTACCTACTTAACGCCGCTGGTGAGTATTGTATCTTGTCGATCTTATAAAGATTACCATTTCAATTCCAACCTCCGTTTTTGATTATTCCTCATTCAGTAACCCTTCCTATGTTACAACAAAGTTATTAAAGAACTTGTGGATCTAGTTTGGGACATTTAGAGATCTTGACGATGTAGTACTAAGCCTTTAGAAAACTTGGATCTTTAGCGGACTTGGGGATTTAATATTGCGCCTTTAGAAAGTTGGGAGATCAATTACTTTGCCGTTAGAAACTTGTGTGTCTGTTACAAAGCACTTCATCATACAAAGCCTTCAAACTTTGGGTTTTTAGAAAACTTGGGAATCTAATACTTGACCGTTAAAAAATGTATGTACTATGTATGTAATATGTACTATGCCGTTAGAAAACTTGTGTATCTAGCACTAGGCCTTTAGAAAACATGGGGGTCTAGTACCGTGACTCTGCAAATCTTAGGAATCTACTAATAAGCTGTAATAAACTTAAGGGACCTATTACTGGAGGTTTAGAAAGCTTTGATAGCTATTACTAAGCCGTTATATATCTTGGAGATTTACTACTAAAGCTTTATGATCTAGTACAGGTCTTTCAGAACACTTGAAAATCTATCACTGACGTTTTAGAAAAAAACAGTCTAGTATTGCTCTTTAAAAACTTGAGAATCTACTAATGGACCTTTTCATAACTTTGATTTCTACTACTCAATACGATATAATACCATTCTAAAATTCGAGCACTTCTGCATTCCGAAATATTTCCGAACTCAGAGATTATATCTAAAATACCAATGCTTATTTAAATGGTCATTTTATAAATGAATTATTATATTTCATTGCATATATAACTATAAAAAATAATGATTATAAAAAGTAAATAAAATAAATTAACAATATAAATGGTTAATAAAAATGAATAATATTTGTAAAACACAAATAAATACTAATTACACAGGCCTATTCTGCCGCTATAGCCCACATGAATCACTTCTTCCTGGTGATCCAGCGTGATAGTTCCTATCACAACAGAAGCCTATTCTTGTCTGCTGGTAACAATTCGCTAATCGTATCCTCGTAGATGCTTTGTATACCGATAATATACGACCCCTCATAGGTCTGACAACTCTGTTATAGAGTTTTAAATTAAAGTAAGTCTTCTATCCGTTTTCTCTTCACTCAGTTTGTGGTGCTAACTCCATCTATTGATAAAGTATAATGTTGCGCTCATAAATTCTCCCCAAATTCTACTCTTGAATCGTCTGGACTATGTTTGTCCGACTTTCCACGCAAAACTGAGTTCCTATTGAGTGATATGCTCATAAATCCATCGATGATTTCTGCTATCATCTCGAGCGATCTCCTCAAACATGTGTACTTGATGGAATCCCTGCAATAATTCTAATCCTAATGTGTTTCTGAACTGGCTCCTGTTCTCTCTAAGCTCTACAATAAGTGCTTTGGTACTTCTTGCTTTCCTGTTTGTAGTTCCTTTATTTAAGAATTCAAGCGAACAATTTGAGCCTTCTAGCTATCGGCCTATTAGCCTTCTGACACATTTTGGCAAAGTACTAAAGTCTCTAATCAACTCTGAATTGGTTAAAAGTCTCACGTCGCAGGGTCTTCTCTAGGTCAATTGCAAATACAGTAATGATAATTGCTATCAGGCTCTATCAAGCCTTAGATGAGAATGGCGAAGCTCAGGGTTTGTTTTGGATATTTCAAAGGCATTTGACAGAGTTTAGCATATTGGTCTTCTTGAAAGAAATTGAAACGTTATGGTATTTCTGGGCAAATGAAAGTTGTCCTGAACAGGCAATCATTTTTGCATTAACGCAGGGGTCCTCCACAATTCGCCCTCGGACACATGCTGTTCTTAATTTTCATCAAAGACTATCCTGATGATATCAGTTCTAAACTCGGTATTTATACCGATGACACATTTATTCCTGTCTTAATAGTAAGAATTTTTTTTTTTACCTTCCATTAGCATAGCTGATGCTAACCTCCAAGAGAGTGACTAATTAGACTTTGTCAGACTAACGTTTTCCGTTTATATGAAACTGAAAAATTATATCGAATCAATTGCTAGGTTTTCTGCTAGGAAACTTGGTTCACTGTGTCGTGCAAGAAAATTTTTTCTCGCCAGAATGTATCGTATATATTTATGTCTACATTCATCCATCCTTAGAAGAATGCTGCTACATCTGGTTTAGTATTTCTGCTTTATATTTAGAAATGTATGATAAAATCCAAAGAAGACGCTTCAATATTATTGCTCCTGACCAGGCATCTCATTCGCATCACCGTAATGGAGCTTCTCTGTGCCTCTTCTATAAATCCTTTCATGGTAATTGTTCTGATGATCTTTCCTCTTTGGTACAGTCTTGACCTAGCATCTTGGCTTAACTCACTTTCCCATCACTGTAATGTAGCTTCTCTCTGCCTTTTCTATAAATACTTTCATGGTAATTGTTCTGATGATCTTACCGCTTTGGTATAGTCTTGACCTGACATCTCAGCTTCAGTCACTTTCCCATCACCGTAATGTAGCTTCTCTCTGCTTTTTCTATAAATCCATTCATGGTAATTGTTCTGATGATCTTTCCTCTTCGCTACAGTCTTCACCTGGCATCTCGGCTTCAGTGACTTTCCCATCACCGTAATGTAGCTTCACTGTGCCTTTTCTATAAATACTTTCATGGTAATTGTTCTGATGATCTCTCCTCTTTACTACAGTCTTCACCTGGCATCTCGGCTTCAGTCACTTTCCCATCACCGTAATGTAGCTTCTCTTTGCCTTTTCTATAAATACTTTCATGGTAATTTTTCTGATGAGTTTTCCTATTTGTTACAGTCTTGACCTGGCATCTCGGCTTCAGTCACTTTCCCATCACCGTAATGTAGCTTCCCTGTGCCTTTTCTATAAATACTTTCATGGTAATTGTTCTGATGATATTTCTTCTTTGGTACAGTCTTGTCCTGGCATCTTGGCTTCAGTCACTTTCCCATCACCGTAATGTAGCTTCTCTGTGCCTTTTCTATAAATACTCTCATGGTAATTGTTCTGATGATATTTCTTCTTTGGTACAGTCTTGTCCTGGCATCTTGGCTTCAGTCACTTTCCCATCACCGTAATGTAGCTTCTCTGTGCCTTTTCTATAAATACTCTAATGGTAATTGTTCTGATGATCTTTCCTCTTTGGTACAGTCTTGTCCTGGCATCTTGGCTTCAGTCACTTTCCCATCACCGTAATGTAGCTTCTCTGTGCCTTTTCTATAAATACTCTCATGGTAATTGTTCTGATGATCTTTCCTCTTTGGTACAGTCTTGTCCTGGCATCTTGGCTTCAGTCACTTTCCCATCACCGTAATGTAGCTTCTCTATGCCTTTTCTATAAATACTTTCATGGTAATTGTTCTGATGATATTTCTTCTTTGTTACAGTCTTCACCTGGCATCTCGGCTTCAGTCACTTTCCCATCACCGTAATGTAGCTTCCCTGTGCCTTTTCTATAAATACTTTCATGGTAATTGTTCTGATGAGCTTTCCTCTTTGTTACAGTCTTCACCTGGCATCTCGGCTTCAGTCACTTTCCCATCACCGTAATGTAGCTTCTCTTTGCCTTTTCTATAAATACTTTCATGGTAATTTTTCTGATGAGTTTTCCTATTTGTTACAGTCTTGACCTGGCATCTCGGCTTCAGTCACTTTCCCATCACCGTAATGTAGCTTCCTGTGCCTTTTCTATAAATACTTTCATGGTAATTGTTCTGATGATATTTCTTCTTTGGTACAGTCTTGTCCTGGCATCTTGGTTTCAGTCACTTTCCCATCACCGTAATGTAGCTTCTTCTGTGCCTTTTCTATAAATACTCTCATGGTAATTGTTCTGATGATATTTCTTCTTTGGTACAGTCTTGTCCTGGCATCTTGGCTTCAGTCACTTTCCCATCACCGTAATGTAGCTTCTCTGTGCCTTTTCTATAAATACTCTCATGGTAATTGTTCTGATGATCTTTCCTCTTTGGTACAGTCTTGTCCTGGCATCTTGGCTTCAGTCACTTTCCCATCACCGTAATGTAGCTTCTCTGTGCCTTTTCTATAAATACTCTCATGGTAATTGTTCTGATGATATTTCTTCTTTGGTACAGTCTTGTCCTGGCATCTTGGCTTCAGTCACTTTCCCATCACCGTAATGTAGCTTCTGTGCCTTTTCTATAAATACTCTCATGGTAATTGTTCTGATGATATTTCTTTTTGGTACAGTCTTGTCCTGGCATCTTGGCTTCAGTCACTTCCCATCACCGTAATGTAGCTTCTTCTGTGCCTTTTCTATAAATACTCTCATGGTAATTGTTCTGATGATATTTCTTCTTTGGTACAGTCTTGTCCTGGCATCTGGCTTCAGTCACTTTCCCATCACCGTAATGTAGCTTCTGTGCCTTTTCTATAAATACCTCATGGTAATTGTTCTGATGATCTTTCCTCTTGGTACAGTCTTGTCCTGGCATCTTGGCTTCAGTCACTTTCCCCATCACCGTAATGTAGCTTCTCTGTGCCTTTTCTATAAATACTCTCATGGTAATTGTTCTGATGATCTTTCCTCTTGGTACAGTCTTGTCCTGGCATCTTGGCTTCAGTCACTTTCCCATCACCGTAATGTAGCTTCTTCATGCCTTTTTCTATAAATACTTTCATGGTAATTGTTCTGATGATATTTCTTCTTTGTTACAGTCTTCACCTGGCATCTCGGCTTCAGTCACTTTCCCATCACCGTAATGTAGCTTCTCTGTGCCTTTTCTATAAAAACTTTCATGGTAATTGTTCTGATGATCTTTCCTCTTTGGTACAGTCTTGACCTGACATCTCGGCTTCAGTCACTTTCCCATCACCGTAATGGAGCTTCTCTCTGCCTTTTCTATAAATACTTTCATGTTAATTGTTCTGATGAGCTTTTCTCTTTGGTATAGTCTCGACCTGGCATCTTGGCTTCAGTCACTTTCCCATCACCGTAATGTAGCTTCTCTCTGCCTTTTCTATAAATACTTTCATGGTAATTGTTCTGATGATCTTTCCTCTTGGCTACAGTCTTAACCTGGCATCTCGGCTTCAGTCACTTTCCCATCACCGTAATGTAGCTTCTCTGTGCCTTTTCTATAAAAACTTTCATGGTAATTGTTCTGATGATCTTTCCTCTTTCGTACAGTCTTGACCTGGCATCTCGGCTTCAGTCACTTTCCCATCATCGTAATGTAGCTTCTCTATGCCTTTTTCTATAAATACATTCATGGTAATTGTTCTGATGAGCTTTCCTCTTTGCTACAGTCTTCACCTGGCATCTCGGCTTCAGTCACTTTCCCATCACTGTAATGTAGCTTCTCTCTGGCTTTTCTATAAATACTTTCATGGTAATTGTTCTGATGATCTTTCCTCTTTGCTACAGTCTTAACCTGGCATCTCGGCTTCAGTCACTTTCCCATCACCGTAATGTAGCTTCACTGTGCCTTTTCTATAAATACTTTCATGGTAATTGTTCTGATGATCTTTCCTCTTTGGTACAGTCTTCACCTGGCATCTCGGCTTCAGTCACTTTCCCATCACCGTAATGTAGCTTCTCTCTGCCTTTTCTATAAATACTTTCATGGTAATTGTTCTGATGATCTTTCCTCTTTGTTACAATCTTGACCTGGCATCTCGGCTTCAGTCACTTTCCCATCACTGTAATGTAGCTTCTCTCTGCCTTTTCTATAAATACTTTCATGGTAATTTTTCTGATCAGTATTCCTTTTTGTTACAGTCTTGACCTGGCATCTCGGCTTCAGTCACTTTCCCATCATCGTAATGTAGCTTCCCTGTGCCTTTTCTATAAATACATTCATGTTAATTGTTCTGATGAGCTTTTCTCTTTGGTATAGTCTTGACCTGGCATCTCGGCTTCAGTCACTTTCCCATCACCGTAATGTAGCTTCTCTGTGTCTTTTCTATAAATACTTTCATGGTAATTGTTCTGATGATCTTCCTCTTGGTACAGTCTTGACCTGGCATCTCGGCTTCAGTCACTTTCCCATCACCGTAATGTAGCTTTCTCTGCCTTTTCTATAAATACTTTCATGGTAATTGTTCTGATGATCTTTCCTTTGTTACAATCTTGACCTGGCATCTCGGCTTCAGTCACTTTCCCATCACTGTAATGTAGCTTCTCTGCCTTTTCTATAAATACTTTCATGATAATTGTTCTGATGATCTTCCTCTTCGTACAGTCTTGACCTGACATCTCGGCTTCAGTCACTTTCCCATCACCGTAATGTAGCTTCTCTCTGCCTTTTCTATAAATACTTTCATGGTAATTGTTCTGATGATCTTTCCTCTTTGGTACAGTCTTGACCTGACATCTCGGCTTCAGTCACTTTCCCATCACCGTAATGTAGCTTCTCTCTGCCTTTTTCTATAAATACTTTCATGGTAATTGTTCTGATGATCTTCCTCTTTTCGTACAGTCTTGACCTGGCATCTCGGCTTCAGTCACTTTCCCATCACCGTAATGTAGCTTCTCTCTGCCTTTTCTATAAATACATTCATGGTAATTGTTCTGATGATCTTCCTCTTTGGTACAATCTTGACCTGGCATCTCGGCTTCAGTCACTTTCCCATCACTGTAATGTAGCTTCTTCTCGCCTTTTCTCTAAATACTTTCATGATAATTGTTCTGATGATCTTTCCTCTTTTCGTACAGTCTTTGACCTGACATCTCGGCTTCAGTCACTTTCCCATCACCGTAATGTAGCTTCTCTGCCTTTTTCTATAAATACTTTCATGGTAATTGTTCTGATGATCTTTCCTCTTTGCTACAGTCTTGACCTGGCATCTCGGCTTCAGTCACTTTCCCATCACTGTAATGTAGCTTCTCTCTGCCTTTTCTATAAATACTTTCATGGTAATTGTTCTGATGATCTTTCCTCTTTCGTACAGTCTTGACCTGGCATCTCGGCTTCAGTCACTTTCCCATCACCGTAATGTAGCTTCTCTCTGCCTTTTCTATAAATACTTTCATGGTAATTGTTCTGATGATCTTTCCTCTTTGGTACAGTCTTGACCTGGCATCTTGGCTTCAGTCACTTTCCCATCACCGTAATGTAGCTTCTCTCTGTCTTTTCTATAAATCCTTCCATGGTATTTGTTCTGATGAACTTTCCTCTATGTTACTTAGACTTTATGAATTTAAGCGCAATACTAGATTGGCATTAAGGTCTCATCATTTTACAGTGGAAATTTGAAATGTCTAATTATAAATGCTAAATTTTTTTTTTCTGTCGCACTTCTCGATGACGCACGTCTCTTCAGGTTTCTTGTTTTCCAGTCAACATTGGTCTTCAAAAATTTAATAGCAATGTCAATCGTTATCTTTTCTCTTCTTAATTCTATTTATTTTATTGTCCTCTCCCCTTAATAGTATATTTTTCTCATATTCTCTAACACTCAGTAACCTTTTGCTTGTTAGTGGCTTTATTGCCTTGCTTTAGCTGAGACACTTAAAATTACTAAATAAAATAAACGTAATAAATAGAAAATGAAAATAAATATTAAACATATGTAGTAAGTAATATAAATTCAGTATCAATACAATATTCAATAATTAATTAATTACTGTTAAACAGTAAATGAATTATATAAACAATTAAATAGTGATAAATAGTAAGTGGATAATAATTGTAACTAGTATATAAACAATTATTAATATAAATATAAAATAATAATGAAAAGTATAAATAGTAAACAAACAAATTTTAATTATAAACAGTATATAAAAATGAACATTAATAATAATGCAAGTAATTTTATAAAGTTTCAGTAATGTAAATTATCGATCTAAATATCAACCAAAATAAATACTAATTGTAATAGTAATGAAATAAGTCATAGACATAAAAATAAACAAAAATAAATTATTTATATACATAAAAGTAATTAATAAAATAATTACAAAAATACTACATAAAATAATTACGATAAATAATAGATAAAATAATTGCAAAAAATACTACATAAAATATATTATCAATATAAATATTAATTAAAAAAATGAATTATAAACAAAATAAATATTAATTACAAGTAATAAATAAATAACTTAATGAATAAAAGTGTTGATAAAATGATGTTTATAAATACTAAATAAAAATAAATTGTCGATGTAAATATTTAATACATAATATAAATTTTAAATAAAAATTAGTAAATATAAAACAAATATTAAATATAAGATTTTGGTTAATTTTTAATTCAATATTACCTATTTCATGTTGTCTGATCACCGATTAAATGTTAGTAAGATTACTGTGCGAACTATTACTATTGAGGCTTGTTCTTACTTGATTCCAAGTGTGAAACTATTCTTAAATTATCTGTCTATATTTCTGAGATGAGGTATTATGCACACTATTTACATTATTCGGACTATTGTCCTCATCTTTGTCGCCATATTTATTACATTTCGGCCCTTCAGTATCTGTCTATATTTCTGAGATGAGGTATTATGCACACTATTTACATTATTCGGACTATTGTCCTCATCTTTGTCGCCATATTTATTACATTTCGGCCCTTCAGTATCTGTCTATATTTCTGAGATGAGGTATTATGTACGCTCTTTACATTATTCGAACTATTGTCCTCATCTTTGTCGACATATTTATTACAACGTTTCGGCCTTTGTAAGACCCGGCTATCTTCAGGTGGTTGGAATTTCGAATTGAACCCTTTATTTCGCTCACTTGTTACGGTGTCTGATAAAAAGATGATCCCATCGATTCTATACTTTTTACGGTGTCTGACAGAAAGTTCACCCCGTCGAATCTATATTTGTTACGGTGTCTGACAGAAAGATCACACCGTCGAATCTGTATTTGTGACGGTATTTGAAAGAAAGATCAACCCGTCGAATCTACATTTCTTACGATCTCTGACAGAAAGATCACCCCATCGAATCTATCTGTTACGGTGTCTGACAGAAAGATGAGCTCGTCGAATCTGTATTTGTTACGGTATCTGACAGAAAAAAACCCCGTCGAATCTATGTTTGTTACGGTGTTTGAAAGAAAGATCAACCCGTCGAATCTATATTTGTTACGGTGACTGACAGGAAGATGACATCGTAGATTCTATATTTGTTACAGTATCTGAGAGAAACATCACCTACCCGACCGTACATTTGTTATAATGTCAGTTATAAAATAGACATCGCCGATTTCATATTCTCTACGGCGTCAGAACAGAAATCGTCCCCGTGGAATGTATATATTCATTACAGTGTCAGACGCAAAATTAATATTATAATCAAAATAAACCTCGTCGATTCTGTATTTGATAAGTGCCAAATTAGACTCGTCAATCCTAGTATTATTACGGCGTCAGACTGAAACAAAAATCTCTATAATTCTATATTTGTTACGGCGTCAGACGTAAAATAGAATTCTTTGATTCTATATCTGTTACAGTGTCAGAATCAAAATAGACCTCGTTGATTCAATATTTGTACCTGTAAGAATTGAAATAATCTTGTCGAATCTATATTTGTTATGATAGCAGAATCAAAATAAACCTCGTCGAATCTCTATTATGGGATAAGACGTAACATAGACTTCCTAGATTCTATATTTTTTAGGGTGTTTGAATCAAAATAAACCGCCTCTATTCTATATTTGTGACGGCGTAACACGCAAAATAGATCTCATCGATTCTATATTTGTTAGCGTGTCTGACGAAAAAGTCCTCCTCTATTCTATATTTGTTAGAGTGTGTGAATCAAAATAGACATCCTCTATTTTATATATTGTTTGGTAGTACCACCCGATTACCTCCCTTGTCTAATGATTTGCATAAGTAAATCACGCCAAAACGACAAGACTTTTCACTTATTTTCAATAAAAGCAAATTAAGCCGAACTAGACTGGTGAGTTTTCATTACAATTTATTGAACGCGATATTGGACAAATATCTTAAACCAGAAGGTTTCGACTTGGGCTCTGCATACCCATCTTCAGACGCCTGGCAATATTGGAAACAATTATTGAAAGTATTCTTGCTTGTATTGGAAAACGGTTCATCCATTCCTATTACTAAATACACAGACTTAACCTACTAATGACCATGTTTCCATATCAGTATATATCAATATTTCTCATTGTAAAACTTACCTACCAGTGTGCCATGGACGTTTTGGATGGAATTTTTATGAAAAGACAAAACAATCTTTGCATTGTATGTACTAGCGACTACACGCCAATCCCCTATTGTAGAAAAGTATCTTCAGCACTTAAAAATCTAAATTTGATATTGCAACTTTCACGTGACAACAGCAGAACGGGCAAAGGGTGAATTTATCAGAGACTCCTTTATAAATGGATTAGAATCAAACTATATCCGACAAAGACTGCGGGGAAAATAAACAACTAGATTTAGCTACTGCTCACAAGCAGGCACTTACCTTGGAGATGAGAGGAGAGCAATCTTGTTCATGCCTACAAACAAGTGTTGCAGAATCTGCACCAAGTATTCACACTACTATTAGTCCACCAGTTCAAACAACCCAAACAGGGAAAAAGTCAATCCTTCTACAACAGATTTCTCCCCTGCACCCCTATGCTAGTTCAAAATCTTCTCTCTCCTGAAGACACTGCATACACTACAGCATTTGCAGCTAGACGAAAAATATTTTTGTGGTCTAAAACTACACCGTATGTCGTGTTGTCCAGCTAGGAAAAATAAATGCCAGAGAAGAAGGGACATTTCTCTAAGGTCTGTTGATCAAGCTTTTTTTTCAACTGGTTCGAATGCTGCTATTGAGATTAGTATTGTATCAACTGCAAACTCTAAATGCCTTTCAAAGGCTATATTAACGATAGAAATAGACGGGGTAGAAGTGAATACTCTAATTGACACAGGAAGCTCAGAGAGTTTTATTAGCGCTGATAATGCAAAAAGAAACAGATTTTAAGTTGTATATTGTAATAGCCAGGTGGATCGGCGAAGGCTTCATTCTCTTCGCTACTTAGAAGATATATTTTGGCCGGACTAGAGTTGAATCAAACTAACTACAGTAACACCAAATCTTCCGTGAGGCCAAATCTGTCCTGCGATGAGTGGTATATGATTTCATAAAACAGCATTCAAGTATTCCTCTTCCTTTTGGGAGATTAATACTAGAATGCTAAACCGGGATTGAACTCTTGACGCTATAAATGTACAATACCTATCCTTTTTCGAAAACTTAATCAAAAACTGTAAACCAGTGGGCACCAAATCTCGAAATTATTCTCTTGAAGACAAAACGTTTTATTCAAGGAAAAATAACAAAAATATTCAGAGAAGGAATAATTGAAGAAAGCAAATTACCATGAAGGACAAAAGTATTCATAATGTCTTCTGATAATAATAAAAAAAAGTATGGTCATAGACTACTCCCAAACTATAAATAGGTACACCCTCCGGGACGCATACCCTATACGCCGTATCGACGAGATGATAAACGAGATCGCCAAATACAGAATATTTTGCTCGTTAGACGTAAGGAGTGCTTACCACCAAATAACAATAGACCCTAAAGATAAGCCTAATGCGGCTTTTGAAGCCTGCGGACGGCTCTATCAGTTCTGACGGATTCCGTTTGGGGTCACTAACGGGGTTTCCAGTTTTTAGAGGGTCCTTGATAAAATAATTCAACAAGGCACCTTTGCCGACATAGATAATATGACAGTGTGCGGCCATGACTGGACTGACCATAATCGCAGCCTAAAACGATATTTTGGCGGCTGTCAATATAATCTTACACTCAACCATGACAAGAGTTCTTATGGGTCGACCACCATCAGACTATTTGGATATATTGTGGATAAAGGAATCGTGAAGCCAGACTCTGAACACCTAAAACCACTGTTAAAACTACCTATTTCCAAAACTATAGCCACCTTGCGAAGAGCCATGGGTAAGTTCGCTCAATATTCTCAATGGATACCCTCCTTGTCTGAAAAAAATACACCGACTTACGAAAATTATCAAATTTCCTTTACCTTCTTCTGTCGTTAAAGCCTTTAAGAGGTTAAAAAGAGTTATTGCCAACTCAGCCATCACTTTGGTGAATTATGACATTCCCCTAGAAGTAGAGACCAACACTTCCAACCATACCATAGCTGCCGCGTTAAGGCAATCCGGACGCACTCTAGCGTTCTTCTCCAGAACATTATCAAAATTGGAGGGCAGACATTCAGTTGTCGAAAAGGTCGCTTATGTCATAGTTGAAGCGCTAAAAAATGGTCATTAATTGGTCATTGCTTTAAGTTAATCACTGACTAAGTTAGTGTCTCTATGTTTAATCCCAAGACGTAAAGCAAAATAAAAAAATGAAAAGATAGAAAGATGGAGAGGAGAGCTTTCCTGTTTTTTGTTTGACGTTTTCTATCAGTCGGGAAAGAAAAATGCAACGACGAACGTGCTGTCAAGAGTGTGTGGAGCAATAAACAGCACCAAAGATCTACAAAAAGATCATAATGAACTATATCATTCAGGCATCACGAGGATGATGTGGTTCGAAGCTGGAATTTACTTTCTTTCACTTGAGGACATGAAACAAATAAGAAATGGTTGTCAGATTTGCACTCGAATAAAATCAACGTTCTACAAACCAAAACCAGGAACCCTAATAAAATCTACATAGTCATTTGAGAATCTGAGCATGGACTTTAAGGGCCCTCTTCCATCTAAATCCCGAAACTAATATAATAACTGTTGTTGACGAGTACTTACGATTTCCCTCTGGCTTTTCCCTGTCCAGATGTAAGTGCAATAAAGTCTTTGCTTCCAGTTCTCAATATTCAGCGCACCTGCTTATAGTCATACAGATCGTGGGACATCCTTTATGTCCGACCAACTAAAAAGATTCCTTTTAGTACAGGGAGTGGCCGTAAGCCGGACTACTCCACACAGTAGAGTTGGAAAAACTAGGGCCCACGGGCCACATCGGTCCGATGGTCTTTTTAATCCGGCCCGCCGAAGATTGATAGAATTATGACTGCATTCATTTGACCTTGTCCTGTAATACCTGGTATTACACTAGGTGGCACATTCGCCTTATTTCCAAGCGCCACGGAACGGCTGCGCCGCGGACACCAGAGCTGATCGCTGTCACTAATATCACGTCTCAGCAGCGTCCCAACAGCGTGCCTCCGCGCCGCAACGCTATCAATCCATAACAGTTCTGTTTTTGACTGAGCCGTTGCTAAATCGGGTCAAACTCAACAGAGTAGATTGTACCAGAGCAGAATCAATGTAATATACTTCTTCCCTTTTCTATATAAAAACACTATGCAGGTCATATATAGATGATTACAACTTCACATAAAAATGACGTTATAACCAGTGACATCAACATGCAATTGATCAAAGGGTGACTAACTAACAAACTTACCC
Organism: Acanthosepion pharaonis; assembly: GCA_903632075.3. NCBI lineage: Eukaryota > Metazoa > Mollusca > Cephalopoda > Sepiida > Sepiidae > Acanthosepion > Acanthosepion pharaonis. The sequence continues at coordinate 1,020,584 of CAHIKZ030000081.1, read as the reverse complement.
ATGTTAGAAGCAGAAAATTGATAGATAACCAAACGAATAGTTCTTCTACGCAGGAGAATCAAAATGTTGTTGTATTATTTCTCGCGTACGTTCATGATTATCGCGTGATCTTGCGTGAATACCTCTGGCTTGCAAGGCTGTACTACGCTGCCATGATGCGCCTGGTGGAGATTGACGAAGAAAATAAAGTGGACGGAACAAAACCGTGGCGCAGACGCATTTCCAAACATCCAGAAGATTGCACAGAGGATGGTGGTGTTGTTTGGTTCGACTTATTTGTGTGAATAGACTTTTAGTATGATGAACACCAACAAAGCACTCCACAAGTCGCAGCTGAGTGATGAACACCTCGCATTTTGTTCTCAGACTTGCCATAACAAAACTAACACCAGACTTCGATGCACTGGCACAAAAGTGAATGTAGGTATTAACACTGTAATGCTTTTTTTCTGTTTATGCTTGATATGTATGCATCGGTTGCTGGCCCGGCATCTCTGTCAATTTTTAAAAGTCAATGTGGCCCCTGAGCCAAAACGTTTGCCCACCCCTACCATACAAGGAATGGACAGTGCGAGAGATACAATAGCATATGACCGTACAGATAGCACTTGAAAACCAAAACCTTCCAATTAGACATTGAGTAGACGTAATAAACGATGCTCTGTACGCTATACGAACACTATCGTGTTCAAGAACTAGGCAATACCTTACAAAAGGTTTTTAAAATTCCCAATACGAAATTCATCCAGGATTCTCCCTCCCTCACAGCCAGGTACTGTTTTAACATCGAAACCATGTTCGACAAATCAAGTATGTTTCTTCTTCGAGTAATGTGAGACTGCTCGAGGCAAATCCACTCTATGCACACATCCAGCACCCCGACAGGAGATAATCGAACGTTTCCCCTCAGGAGATTTGGCCACCAGAGATCAACACCAGAACGGCTCCCTGAAAATATGAGCATACTACCACAGACTCTGATAATCAGTATTCAGAATAAGAGCATCCCGCTCAAAAGAGATAAAAACAATGTGAGACAAAATACTTCTGGTCGACTATTCCTGTAACACCTGAAAGCTCAGATCAACTGCCACCGAGACGATCCGAAAGAACTGTCAAGAGACCCAGGCACCTGGATTATTTTGTGTCAAACGAGAAGAAAACAATGCCAGGGAGAATGTGGTAAGACGACCCAATTAGCTCCCCTGTCTTATAATTTGTATAAATAAGTCACGCCATCTTAGCCATAACGTTAAAACTCTTCACTTACATCCACTGAAGGGGCATATTACGGTGTTAGCCGCAACAATAGAGCTTGTCGATTCTTTATCTCTCATTGTGCCAGACACAATATGGACTTCGTCGATTCTGTAGTTGTCACTTTTTATAGAAATATGTAGAGGAAAAGCGGAGATACCACTAGTTAATTTACCAGTTTCTTAAATCCAAATCAAATTCACTATTAATGTCAATCTTTTAATATTGAATTCAAATATTCTCAGAACTACTAACGCAAAGAATAACTTTAAATCATATCTATTTAGTCAGATAGTGGCTTAACTAAGTAAAGTACTAAAATGTACGTGAAGAACGTGTTCATATATAAAAGACTTGTTAGTATTTAAGTTTGAATATTAGAATCGGTGATATTGCTATACTCTCTTTTTAGGATAATTGAATTATAGGTGCACCTAAATCACAGATTGAGGAAAACTGATACAATATAATTATTCTGCTTAGGTAGTTAAGTGAGTGCCAATAGACTTTTACGACTAAAGCACTTTTTTGCCTGATGAAATCTTTCATCGTCTGTTGAAGTGAAGAAAAGCTGACATTTTTTTCTTTTGCCCTTAAAAAGCCATGTTCTATACACAGACACAACAACACAGAGATTTTTCATAATATATATATGTGTGTGTGTGTGTGTGTGTGTGTGCGTGCGTGTGTTGGCAGTATATCATCATTTAATCATGTTTCATGAATAATATAAAAACATAAACATGTTGTGTCTATTTTCGTATGGCTCCTTTCCAGTTCACTAATCATTTTCATGATGATACGATGAAATTCATCAAGGAAGGCGCCGTAGTTTTATTTTTTTTTAATCCAAGTACTTTCAAATTTTTCTAAGACCATCTTCAGGGATAAATTAAAAATTACTGCGATAAAATTGGCATTCCGTTGTGATAGTGATTTTTAAAAACACACGCGAGCTTTAAATTTATCCGTTGTATTTATGGAATTTTTTATAAAACAAACGTTTAAATATAAGGAAGCTGACCTGGAATTGATAGAAATGTAAAATAACTTTAAATGTTATATGCACGTTAATATGTTGTTACTATATTTGTAATACATTTTGTTGAATGTTGGTTGGTTGGCTGATTTTGATAGAGAAGACCTCGAGTATTTGAAGTTTTGTTTATTATTTTCATGGTCTAGTATACTGGTGTTGTCAACAAGTATTTTCGTGAAGTATTTTTGTGAAGGTGGACAAGACAGGAATGTGTTTTAGATGTTTTGCAATAGAACTTGTATTCGGCAATGAAGTGTAAGATGTCTTGATAACATTGTTATCATCAAACCAATATACGTACTAATTTTTGTCAGGTACATATATACGCTTCTATATGCTAGTATATATATAAGAATATATAAGGCAAATGAATGACAAAATAAACGTGTACACAGATATATTTTTTAAATTTGTCATTCGGTTTTCCCCTTCCTCTACTACGTATATATAATCACATCAACAAAAATCCTTCTAGTCGACGAAGTGTGTTGCACAGAATGTTTCCACTTTGCCATTCATTTGCCTATATAGATATATTCTTCGTGGAAAAACAACACGTCAGAGCGAAGGACCTGGTGGCAGTCATACTTCTCATCTATAGAAAGGTTTGAGCGAAACCGACTTGAACATCGGGGACCACTGTGTGAAAATATTAAGTTGACACTATGCTGCTCCTCTTAATGATAACCTTACATGCCACTGTGGCTTTGTTGCATGTAGTAAATCAAGCATTGTTATTCACTCTTAAAAACATGTGGCAATTCATCTTCAACCACTAGAGCAGTTTACAAATATGAATATAAATTATTCCACATAAAGTGTTTATTTACTTATTTATTTACTGCACCGTAAATAAAATGAACTGCTTCACTATACATACATACAAATATATGTGTGTGCGTGTGCGCGGGTGTGTGATAAAATAAAATAAAGAACAAGTAAGAAACATATCTCAATCTAACATGTTTCACTTTTATTAAAGCTTCGTCAGAGATCGCGACAGAAATGAAAAAGAAAAGAGACACAGAATACTGGTATGTTATGTTTTTTGCTTAGTTCTCATTGGTCAAATACGTATCACGTGTATTAACGCAATAGATAATATGTACATATATGTGAAGAACATTTTGGACGTTAAAGTGTATGATAGTATATATATATGTGTGTGTGTGTGTGTGTGAGAGAGAGAGAGAGAGAGAGAGAGAGAGAGAGAGAGAAAATAAAATGAAGAACAAGTACGAAACGTCTCAATTTAACATGTTTCACTTTTATTAAGGCTTCGTCAGAGATCAAGAGAGGAATGAAAAAGAGACACAGAGTACTGGTATATTATTATGATATTTGATTAATTCTCATTGGTCAGACAGGCGTCACAAGTATTAACGCAATAGATAATATGTAAAATATGTTTAAGGAACATTTTGGCCGTTAAAGTTTGTAAAAACTGTATGAGTGTATATGTAAAGAAACGCTTATCTTCTAGGTGTATGTTGGACGGTAACGTTAATTCATGTAATTACATATGTCTGTGTGTGTGTAAGGAATTATAGATGTCACCCTCGTTTTTTGTCGGTGAAATGTAGCGCAATGTTGCAATAATTTTGCATTTGGTTGGATTTTATATTCTCGTATATTTGTAAGCGTGCATGGAGAATGTCTGTTGTCGTCACCTATGGGTCGGTAAAACGCAGCAAAATATTGTATTAATCATGTTTTCGTTGGATTTATCATTGAAGCATTTCACAAGCATATTTTTTAAAAGGATTTGTATATTTTCATTATTTTATGATCTAAAAACCGTATCTACAAACACTTGTGTTTATACAGACATTCTAATTCTCGTTTTACATCGAAACAACGTGAGACATAACTTTTATTTTACTAATGCCAACCTAATTTAAAAAGAATATAACACTTTAAGGAGAAAATATTATGAAAACATATTGATAACATTACTACCAACTATAAATACTCGCTTAAAATATTACATCACATCATCTTTGTACAAATCCATTATTCATGAATCTAGCTTATGTTTATCTAAAACATAAAATAAAGAAAATACGCAAATCCTTTTCAAAAATACGCATGAGAAACGCTTTAATGTTAAATCCAACCAAAACTAATTTATTACAATAATGATGATTTCACTGACCCACACAGAGATGACAACAACAGACATTTCCCATACCCACATACACGAGAATATAAAAATCCGGCCAAATACAGAATTATTGGAACATTTCCCTACATTTCGCCGACATACACGAAGGTGACATCTATAGACATTCCTAAAACATACACTTATTCACTTACATGAATTAACGTTGCCGTCCAACATACATCTAGACAGGCGTTTTTTCCATACGTACTCTTACACCATTAGACATTTTAACGTCCAAAATCTTTCTCACACATATTTATATTTTATCTATTGCGTTTATACACGTGACACGTACCTGACCAATAAGAACTAACCTGAACTCATAACATACCAGTGTGCTTTGTCTCTGCCTTGTTCATTTCTATCTTGATCTCTAACGAAGCTTTAATAAAAGTGAAACATGTTAGATTGAGATACGTTTCCTACTTATTCTTTATTTTATTCTATAACCTTGTCGGATTCATATCTATATCTGATCTACATTTTATCTTCAACTCATATATATATATATATATATATATATATATATATATATATATATATATATATGGTATAAAATGATATTGGAAAAAAATCTTAGATTTTGCTGACGTGTTTCGTCTTCCGACTTTTTCTAAGATTTTTTCCAATTTCATTTTATACCAATCTGTCTTGTCCACAGAATTGATCTGGGAATTTAACTATATATATATATATATATATATATATATATATATATATATATATATATATATATATATATATATATTGTGGTATATGTATCAATATTTAAATAATTATGCAACAGTCAGTGTTCAACTATTACCTGGGGATTGCGTGGTGCACGAAAACTCAGAGTTGTGCTACCGGTGAGTAATATATATACACTTTTATATATATATATATATATATATATATATATATATATATATATATATATATATATATAAGTGAATATTGAAGTCAACACACAGAGGCGACAGGATGTTTCATGCTAGACGCAATCGTCATGTATATATATATAATTTTAATAGCCTCTTCGTTTTGTTTATAATTAGGATGCATCAGGTTACAATAAAACAATTTAATGGAGTCTTTATTTTGGTTTGTATCAATTTGGTTGCTTATATCGTTTTTTTTAAAATTGCTTTAAATCTAATGCTATTTCTTCATTAACAACGTGCTTTAAGAAACTGTTGTTGATAAGTGTTTGTTTTATATTGCATCGTTCTGCATAAAATAATATATATATAAAGAAATTAATGAATATTTATGAATAATCCTACTTTATTTCATATTACTATATACGTTGTATTTAATGTATAGACGTGTTTGAATAGACTTCTGACTCTTTTTTACTTTTTTCTTTTTTAACAGCATATTTTCGTCTGTCGTCCTTGGTTTTTTGAAAGTCCTTATTACAGAAAATGTTCACTTGGAAGGATTCGAACCTCTACCCTACCTACTTAGAAGAAACCGTTGTATTGCTCTGAGTGCTTTTCGAAAAACTCGGCCACTAAGGACTTCATAGCAAAGCCATGTTGAAATATCCTTATGAAGCTATTTCCATGAAAAGTGTCAAGACAAACTACATTCCTTAGTTCCGCCATTTCTAATCTTCACGGCTAAGAGCTGGCATGCCACGCCGATTGTAGCGAACCAAGCTCATTCTCTTCGCATTCATCTTCGTGAGGTGAGTTCCACTCGAGCATTTTCTTCCCAGGAACCACTGCTCTGTAGAGCCAACTCTCAAAAGGATGATTTCCTGATCACTACAATCTTAATCTGTTCAAGTCTAGTGTTAATCGTTATTTTAAACACATATCCGCATAAAGTGGGTCTCTTACTCTGTAACCTTGTACAAGGTGAACATAGTGCTCTCCATCGCCGATTGGGCACTATGGAGAAAGGTAATTTTTAACAGTGCTCCTCTTGCTTAACGCATTGCTCTTCGTCAAAAATGAGTGCTCTGGCTGCTGGTCTAGCGTTTATATACATCACGTATATAATACGTTAAAAGATCCCTTTCTCTACCGTGTGCCGACAGCTTAGGGGTAGAGTCACTGATTGATGCCAAATCGGTCGGGTTTCGATTTTGATCACACTGTTGATGTCCGAAGCGTGACATTGGTGCTGATTTCTGATGTGTTCGAGATTGAAACCTTGCATCGTTCAGTTGCGTGTCAGACTTTGTTAAATGTTGACGTTTTTTGAATTCCTTAAACATGGAAGATGAAACGTTGCCATATTATGCTCTACGAATTTCGGAGGGGGTGAGGAGTAAGCGTCGGAACTGCGACGAAAAACATTCGGAAGGTTTGTTTTGATCATGCTCCAGCATTTCCAGAGTTCAAAAAATGGTTTCGGAAGATTTCATCAGGGAGATTTTAACCAAAACGATCAACCACGCTCCAGGCGGCCTTCTGACGTCGATGTAGACACCTTTCTTGCAATCTTGGTCAATAAGATTTTGACAGAAGAGATTGTTAAGAGTTTGAAAACAATGTCTCAACCCCCTTTCGCCATTTGCAGGGTTCGTTTTCTAACTTGACACGTGATTGCAATATTTTCTGACTGAATAGCATAAAATCCGTCGTGTTTTGCGGTTGCTCCATTATTGTTACGGCACGGAAATGAGCCGTTCTTGGACAGATTTGTCACAAGAAATTAAAAAAAAAAAATGAATCGCTTGTGATAACGTTCGACACAAACTGAGCTAGAAACACGTTTGTGAATGTGCAGAATCATTGGTTAAAGCGAGATTTCATCCAGTGAAGGTGTCGCTGTCTGTTTGGTAGGACTACAGAAGAAGGATAATTCACTTTGAGTTTCTTCTAGCCCGTGAAACAATATCTGCAAAGGATTATTGTAACGAACTTACCAATCTCAATGCGTCTATTCAAGAAAAACGGCCCATTTTGGCAAATCAAAAAGGTGTTATTTTCCATGACGACAACATAACATGTTGCAAAATCGACCTTGCAGAAAATTTGAAATAGGAACCTCCCCTCCAGCACCCATCATATTCTCCTGAGTTGACTCCATCGAATTTTCATTTTTCCAGTTTCTATAGAACAATTTAAATAACAAAAAATGACTATGTACATCAACTACCTCACAAACCCATAACAAAAAACACGAAATGTTTATGAAAATGGCATCAACCAGCTTCTAGAACGATGGGAGACAGTTGTTAAAAACAATGGAGATTTTGTACTTGAATAATAAATATTTTTTGTGAGTATGTCAAATTTTGTTTTTAATTTTCTAAGCACATTCACTTTTGTGCAATGATCTAACGCGTATATATATATATATATATATATATATATATATATAAATTTTTATAAAAAAAATTATAACATAAGTATGTTATAAAAATCACTACAAAAATAGCCATTTTGTTTCAACACACTCTGTTATTGGAATTCATTCCGTATATACCAATTATATACTTGGGTATATATATATATATATATATATATATATATATATATATAAGTATTTTTATTACATTAAACGTTATTTTTTTTTAGATTTGAGTAGACGTTCCGATAATTTTAAACACTATTTTAATTCGTCTACCGGCTAGAACATTCGAAAAATCTTATAAAAGGATTCGAACCTACGTCTCCCTTTGCAGGAGAAACCGCCGTTTAATTCAACGTGCCTTGGTCATTAGTTTATGAAGTGCTTAATAATCAAATGTTTTATTTGGCGTAAAAACACACTTTACTCATTCAGATTATCTTCTAAAGTTAAGGTTGTCAGAAATAAATATTTTAAGAATAAACGGAGCTTCTTCTCAAATATGGATATTCACTATCGATAGATAGATAGATAGATAGATAGATAGATAGATAGATAGATATGGAAAGGGCTGAGATAGATAGATAGATAGATAGATAGATAGATAGATAGATAGATATGAACAGACTGAGATAGATAGATAGATACGGACAGACTGACAGATACGAACAGATTGAGATAGATAGATAGATAGATAGATAGATAGATAGATAGATAGATAGATAGATATGAACAGACTGAGATAGATAGATAGATACGGACAGACTGACAGATACGAACAGATTGAGATAGATAGATAGATAGATAGATAGATAGATAGATAGATAGATAGATATGGAAAATAGATGAAGGGCTGAGATAGATAGATAGATAGATAGATAGATAGATAGATAGATAGATAGATAGATAGATAACCATTCATTCGTTGAAGCACAACACATAGGTTACTTGCTGATTCCATCTGTTTGTCTTGCCATCAGTATGTCTTGCGAATCTTGTGGAGTCTCCGGATTTTCTCCCGTCATTACAAGGTCCCATAAATTAGTAGTAGTAGTAGTTTTCATCTTGATTTTTTATCTCGTTCTGATTGTTCGTACCAATTTTCTCCCAGTTCCTATTCTCAAAACTTTCTCGTTTCTTACACGCTCTGTCCATGCTATTCATCGTATGCGTCTCTTAAACCTACATAGCATTTGTTCTTCATTTGTGACGGGACTGTCCTGCATTCATTGCCATACAGAAGATTAGATATTACATAGCAGTTAGGCTTTCTTTCTTATGTTTCTAATGACAATTTTCCAACCCGTTAAAACACTGCATAGATTCTAAAAGTTTTCTCATGTGTATTCGGATTTCTGTGACTCGTTTTTCGTCACCTGTTAATAAAATATCTGTTAAGTGCCATACGCTTGAGTGATCATGTCTTTTTCGATTCATGACTGACTAGGCAGAAGATTTTCCCTCAGTAGACTGCCGTTTATTTCTGCCGTAGACTGGTTACCAGTCAAGGCTATAGGACCCAGTCTGTCCTGCTATTCTGGATTTATACCTTCCTCAAGGGTATTTGCGCGTCAGTCAGTCAACTGCCATACGTGCTACACGCTTAGACAATCATGTCTCTAAAGATTTATGACTGACTCGGTAGAAGATTTTCCCGTTTCTTTCTGCGATAGACTGGTTACCAACCAAGGCTATAAGAGCGCAATCTGCCCTGCTACTCAAGCCATAGCTAGGAGGGACAGATGAATTCTTACTTTTTCCAAGTGTATTTGTGGGTATGTGAATATAACTGACCTGATTGTAATTCGAACTCAACCCTCTAATTTCTCATTCCGAAATCTATTATGCCACATTGCACATCCATGATATGCGAAAGTAACTCAAATTTCTGCGCGTCAGTTAGCCAAGTACTATACGTGGTACATGCTTGGGCAATCATATCTCTTTAGATACATGACTGACTAGGCAGAAGATTTTCCCGCAGTAGGCTGTCATTTATTTCTGTCGTAGACTGGTTGCTAACCATTGCTATAGAACCCATTCTGTTCTGCTATTCAATCCATTACTGAGATGAGATGAGATGGATTAATACCTTTTCCAAGTGTATTTGCGTGTAAGTGAATGTAATGAACCCAACTGGAATTCGATCTCTGCTCTCCGATTTTTCACTTCGAGCCGTTATCCATTACACCCCATCACACATCCTAGTCCTAATCTTCACAATATCTACTGAACTAAATTTTCACGCCTTCTTGATTCTGACGTCCCCAGAATGTAGTTTTCATCTTGGGCTATCTCTTTTGCTGACAATCAGGCATTCTGTTATATTGTAGTTAATGGTTAGGCCTTTATTCTTGCTCTCTTCAGCTACCTTTTCTAATAGTTATTACAATTTCCCTTTGGGACATTCCACCAACTCAATGCTGTTATGGTTACATATCGCCGAAAAACAATCTTGGTTTTCTCGTCCTTTTAGAAGCGTCTTGCAGTACACGTTAAATAAATGCAGTGAAAAGATACATTTATACCGTATTCCAATTATATAATCATCCCGCAGAACAAATTTTGGTTCTGTTGTGTGCAATTCAAGGCGTTATCATCATTTTTTTTTTTTTTCGTTTCATTTATTCTCTAATTTAAAAAAAGAAAAAGATTTTTAAGCATTTACACCCAAGCAAGGCAGGAGTGACACTAGTACGTAAAGAGTTACGGAGAGTGGGAGCAAGAGTAAAGAAACGTGATAGAGGAAAGAATGAAGAGAAGGACGGGGAATAAATCAAGGCACCTGGAGATGTCGATTGACATTGCATTTGGATAAATGAAGATAATAGCTAGGGAAGCAAGTAAGTGGGAGTTCCACAGACGGGGAGTGCGACATTGGAGTAGAAGAGAGGGCTACATTTAACAGTTTCGACAGCGAAAGGGTAGGACTGAGATTCCAATATCTAACTATTTAATCTCTAATTAATTAACAGTAAATAAGAATAAAAACACCATCTTTGCGGTGGAACAATATCTCTGCAGAACCCTTAGAACAGATTTATATATCCAGGAATCACATTTTCTTCCATTTGTTTTGTTTTCTGTTTTTTGTCTCATTACTAATTTATATTAGATGAACAGGTAGAACATGGCGGCTTGAGATGAGAAATAAGTGTACGTGATCAAATTCCAGTCGGGTTCATTATATTCATTATCACTTAAATACCATTGGGAAACTTACGAATCCGTTTTCTTTTTGCCCTAAGCAGATGGACTAATCAGCTTTGATTGCCAACCAGTCCAGAAGTAAAAAAATTCTGAATTCAAATCTAGTTGGGTATGGAGCTAACAACTTCATCCCATGAAAAATCCTACTTAATTACTTTATCTCCAGTTGTATTTTCCCATGCTCACAAGCGTCACTGATGTTCTTTAAATGAAATGTTGATTATTAATTACGCTGTGCATAATCCAAATCTTACCTTATTCAGTATTTCACTATATTCTTACAGTACTACAATTGCATTTAGCATTTATATATATTTTTTAATTCTTTCATCCCAAGCAAGGCGATAATGCCACTAAGACGCAAAAATTTATTGAGAATAATGTTAATAAGACAATAAAAGCATTCATGAAGACATAAGATAGCAACTGACGTTGCATTTCAATTTTTTTAAGATCATAATTGACAATGAAGCAAGAAACCAGGAGAGAGTTCCACCGGTGAGAAGTACGATGAAAGAAACTATTACAACAGAACTTACGGTGACATGTAGCTATTTTATGAGTAAAACGGCAAGAACTAATTGTTAACCAAGTAGTAAGCTTTAGTTCATGTGGTCTAGGTACCAAAGAGGAAAGTTCATTTGAACAATTACCATGAAAATATTTATGGAAAAAATAGTTGGTGTCAAGCCGGTGGGAAAAGTGACTGATGTCGAGATGCTAGATCAGGACCGATAACATAACAGACCCTTCCTTGGATTTTATTGTGAATCTCGAGACGTATAACGGAAGCACCTGGCCAGATATGACAGAAATATTCAGTACGAATGGGAGATATATAAATGTAGAAGATGGATTATGGCGAGAAAATTGTTTGGTACGATACAGTGAACCAGGATTACTAGTCGCAGACCTTGGAATTGGTTCAATATAATCACTCCAATTTCAGGTCAGTGAGACCAAGAATGCGTAATGATTGCCCTCCTAGAGTTTAGCATCGTCTATGCTGATGAAAGGCAAATATAGTTCTCTATGATGACTAAATGACAGTAGTTTCGTTTTGGCGACGTTAAAATTGATCAGCCATTTCTTGCCACGGTTAACAACTGATTGGAGTTAATTTACGAGATCACCTGGCAGTTTTACTTTGTCGTGCATATTAAGATTTGAACAAATAGTTATGCCATCAGTTTAAATAGCTATTTTGGAACTGATAATATCGTGATGGCAGTTGATGAAGACAAGAAATAATGTAGATTCAAGGATAGATCCCCGTGGGTGGATCGCCGCATTAATATGAATTAATCTAGAAGACTAGCCGCTAAAAAAACACAAACTCTAATTACACGATTTTTTAAGGCAATTCACCCCATGCAAGACGCTAGTGTCACTAGCACGCAAAGGGTTACAGAGGATTGAGAACAAGAGTAAAGAGGTGTGTTTGAGGAAAGGATACAGAGAAGGACGGGGAACAAGCTCAGGGTGTCAAATGTCGATTGATATTACACTTGAATATTTGAAGATTATAGTCGTCGGGGAAGCAAGTAAGCGAGTTCCATAGACCGGAAGTGCGAGAGAAGAATCTGTTTGAGAAGAAGAGACAGATACATTTAACAGTTTTGACAGTGAAAGGGTGGGGACCAAGCCTGGTAGCTCGCTTAAATTCATGTAGACCGGGAACCAGCGAAATTAGCTCGTCGGAACAGTTGCCGTGAAAATATTTATAGAAGAAACAAAAGGAAGCCACGGCACGTCTGTGGGATAGCGAGTGTAGACTAGATGCCAGATCAGGACCTGTCATCTTGCATATTCGTCTCTGGATTTTGTCGAGGACCTCGAGACGTACAGCAGGAGCACCAGACCATATATGGCATCAATATTCCATGCAAGGACGGATGGTTGATTTATAGATCGGAAAGATGCACCCAGACGAGAAAAACTTTCTGGCACATCACAGAGAGCCAATTTTCCTTGCGGTAAATGAAGCTATTGATTGTTAAGAAAAAAACTGGATCAAATCAAATATTCAGCCAGAAACACAATATCCATTCAGTTTGTGAAGAAGTTCACTATGCCAAACCCTGTCAAACGCATGTGAAATATTTAAAATTACAGCCGGACCATCATCGTACTTATCTAAAACTTGATAGACAGATTCAGTAATAACGATTAATACATCGACGTTTGACCTAGAGAAGTGAAATTCAAACCATGTTGTTTATCTAAAATAAGGCCCTGTCAAGAAAGATACTTAACCAATTCAAAGTTGATTAGAGCATCTAGTATTTTAGGAAAAAAAGAGCCTAAAATTGCAATAATTTCAAAAGATCAGGATGTTCACCAGAGTTCTGACAGACACGAACGGCAAAAGAGGATTTTCAACAAGCTGGAAAGCAGGAAGCAACAAGGCATTTGTTGTAGGTTCTGGAGAGACCAGGCGTCAGCTCAGGAGTACATTTCCTTAAAATAATTACAGAGGAACTGTCAATTGTCCCAAGGGAAATATGCTCCGAAACCGGCTCTATTGTTCTCTCTAAATATCTAAAGTTGTGGTCATAGGTTTTCCATGTGTTTGATTTTTTCCCTCTCAGTATCTATCTATCTATCTATCTATCTATCTATCTATCAAGGTCTGTTCATTATCTATCTATCTATCTATCTATCTATCTATCTATAAGATCTGTTCATATCTATCTATCTATCTATCTATCTATCTATCTATCTATCTATCTATCCTCTTAATAGTTATCAGCTCGACGAAGTTTCTAAGACCTGAGAAAATGATCAAATTTCTTGGGGCACGATTCCTTTCTCGGTGAGGTCATGACCTCATTCATGCCATTCATTATGAATGCGTTTTTACGTGTCTCTGGCTTTATATGCTCTTGCGTGTTTAAGTAGCATTATTTTTTTATCACACACACACATATATATATATATATATATATATATATATATATATATATATATATATATATATATATATATACGTGTGTGTGTGCAAAAATGAGTGTGCTTGAAAAACAAGGAAAATATCTATAGCGGTGTTATCTGAACACTAAATTCTTAATATTCTTCTCTTTCCAATATATCTTTATTCCTATTTTTCATTTCTTCTTAGAGAATATTGTTGTGGATGCTGAGTTTGATTTGCTTTTATGTTTGGGTCTCGCCTCAAAGTAAAATATTTCATCGCAATTAAATCTTTTAAATGACTTTTATTCTCTTTTTAATATCAGTAATTTTCAATTGCATCAAAATCAACCAATTCATTCATATCTTTTGTGAGATATTTTCTTTCTTTCTTAGACTTTCTTTCTTAGCCTTTCTTTCTTTCTCATTTTTAACTGCATCAAAATCAACCAATTCATTCATATCTTTTGTGAGATATTTTCTTTCTTTCTTAGACTTTCTTTCTTAGCCTTTCTTTCTTTCTCATTTTTAACTGCATCAAAATCAACTATTCTTTGATATTTTCTTTCTTTCTGTTTTTCTTTTTCTTTCTTTGTCTTTTTTCTTATTTCTTTCTTTCTGATTTTTATTTGCATCAAAATGAACCAATTGATATCTTTTTCGATATTTTCCTTTTATCTTTCTTTCTTTCTTTCTTTCTTTCTTTCTTTCTTTCTTTCTTTCTTTCTTTCTTTCTGATTTTCAGTTGCATCATTATCAACCAATCCTTATCTTTTCTTCGATATTTTCTTCCTTTCTTTCTTTCTTATTTTCAATAGTATCAAAATCTACCAATTCATGTCTTTTCTTCGATATTTTCTTTCTTTTTTCTTTCTTTCTTATTTTCAATTGCATCAATATCAACCAATTCCTATCTTTTCTTCGATATTTTCCTTCTTTCTTTCTTCCTTTCTTTCTTTCTTTCTTCCTTTCTTTCTTCCTTTCTTTCTTTCTTTTAACCTTTCTTTTAACCTTTCTTTCAACATTTCTTTTTTTCTCTACCTTTTTTGGGTGCAATCAGGCCGAAGAAGAATACTGTGAAGTAAATAGTGGAAATTAGGTTTTGCAATGGCCATTTTTTTATTTTCCACTTCCCTGAATTTTTTTTCACAATCTCTCTGATTACTCATTTAGAATAATAATAATAACAACAGTAATTTAAGATATAAAAACTATTCAGGAAATTATTGTCACTATCATATACTGGCAAGTATAGTACCCGCAAAAAGTGAAGAAAATTGCTTCCGAGTCGATCAGTATTTTGTCTAGGCTGAAATTTGCGATGGACACTTAGTTTTAGGTTTATGTCACTATGGTGCTTCAAGGTTTTATAAAAGCGATAAAAAAGAAACTAAATGAAATAGGGTAGACTATACACCAAAATCACATATTAGAAAAATTTTAAATTTCAGTGTCTGCTCTCCTTCATTCGCATTTATAGTCACATCAGGAAAATATCACTTTACTTTTTCTGATAAGGTCCTAAAGGACGAAAAACGTCAAACGAAAATTTTTTCCACTCTTCTTTGACATAGATTTTCCTAAAATTGTTCTTGATATATAAAAATTATATATAGCTTTTCCACATTTCCCATATATATATATATATATATATATATATATAGAAGAAATATACTCTTAAGGTGTGCTATATTTATGGGATAAGGTGCTCAATATCAGAGATAGAGCGTTTGTAACTATAAAAGAGAACATTGAAATCAACTTAGAGGCGACAGTCGGTTTCATGCTAGACGCAATCGTCAAGACTGACGATTGTGTCTAGCATGAAACAGACTGTCGCCTCTAAGTGTTGACTTCAATGTTCACTTGTATATATATATATATATATATATATATATATATATATATTTAATATTTAGTAAAGAGTAAGATTTTTTATTGTTTACATTCATGTAAGGGAGTTGTAAACCAGACTGTGAGGAAGAACATAAAGGCAACTTGGTGTCTGTTAACATGTTCAATGCAACAACCGTTGCGTTGTCATAACAGTTGCTACTGCCTAAATCAATAAACATTTATGTTATCCTTTAACGTCCAATGACAAAAATATTTCGTTATACTTCTGAAATATTACGACGGAAAATAAATAATGAGGCGATTGATAGTCAAATACATAAAGTGAACACTGGTGGATAGACTGTTGTTTAAGTGGATCATTTTCGAATCAGTGCAAGTTATCACGTAAGACAAGAATTACTTGAGATAAGAGCTCATTTTTTTAATGGCATTCACGTTAATTTAGCCAGAAAAACAGGAAGGAGTCCACTAAGTGAAACAAAGCCTCACCAATTGAAATGAATTGTTCATTCCATAGTTTAATGTATACATTTTGGCAGAAGAATCTAAATGCTTTAAAATCTAAAGTGGATAACTGTACGTGTGATAATTTTCTGTCTAAATTTCTATGATGTGGAATCTTAGACAAAATTGTCTACATTGACCTAACTGTTATAAGCTTCAGTTAAACATTTTGATAGAGTTCAATCTCTGAATCAAGAAGGTGGATCCGGTGGAAGGAACCGGAAGGACAAATTAACAAAAGGATAAAATAGTAGAATTAATTATACGAGTTATCTTCCCTGTCATGAAACTGTGACGTGAGAACAATCTCGTGAAAACGAATGAACACTTCTGTTCGAAATTCCGAGATCGTTACCAAATATAACACCTGAAGAAAACTGGAAGTCATAAGTGCTAAAACGTTGCAATTGTGACAACATACTTGTTTTGATTACGTTAAATGAAAATAATTACATCCTATTCTTGATTACAAATAACTTAGAAAAATATTTTTTGATAAGTTATTTTTTTGAAGATATCAGTGCTATTTTCAAATTGAAATGTAAGATTTTTATTGCAGGCGAAACTAGAAGTCTATAAAAATTGATGTGGTTTATAAAAACAGCCGATGACGTGATATTCAAATGTTTTTCTTTTTCTTCATTTTTTTTTTTTTTTTTTTGTTTTTTTGTTTTTGTTTTTGCTGCTACTTTTTTTAGTGGTAGTCATGATGAGTCAGTGTGCAAATAGAAAGCAAGAGAACTTCAGAGAAAACTTGGTGTTAGGATAAGTAATTTTGTTCATGTTCATTCCCTGAACTTTTGAGTAGAACCTACTGTTAAGCTATATTTACAAGGGAGATAACTCTCTTGTGGAAAATAGAAGTTCTTATACTTTCTCTTTTTTACTGTTTTGACGATGTTCTTTTTTTATTTTCTAAGCTACGAACTTTTTACCAATATGTCTTCTCCATACACATGCACTCACTCATACAGACAGTGTCTATAAAGTTATATCTGCCACTCTTTCGGGAATGGAAGCCAATAACAATTAACTGAAGACTAGTGTCTCCCTATTGTACTAACAGGAGTAGGGGAAAGGACATGTTGCCGCAGTTATAGTCAGGGGAACCGTGCAATTTGTGAACGACCTACTATATGATATTGTGACTCGTATGTAAGTGCTCCCTCCCCACATTCACATACACACACACACACACACACACACACACACACAAAAAGAAAGAAAGTGTAACACGTTTAACTCTATGGTGTGACAAATAAAAACCTATGTTGATTTATATCGGCGCGCACACTTACGTATAAACAATAAACGCATACATACTAAGACACGCTTAAACGCATAAACACACATAAACACATGTACACACACATATGCGAATAATGCTACATACATATATATACGTACACTCACAACATGCGCATTTCGTATGACGTATCATTTTTTTTTATTGATAATTTGATTATCAATATTGTTCTCACGAAAAAAAAATTAAGGAAACAAACACACACACACACATGCTCGTACACTCGCGCACGCTCGCGCTCGCATGTAACTGATAATGTGTGCACTTTTCTTAGTAAAGCAGGGCACCTTTAAATATAACATTCCCACTTTTGGCAAAACATACTGAGTTCACGAATTTTGACCTCTACAAAAACTATCGCACTTTTCAAATAGATTTACATATAAATGGCAAAATATTACATATGCTTGAATTTTTTTTTCTACAACCGGTTCAAATGTTCTTACATTCAAATATCCCATTTAACCCGAATTTACTAAGGAAACATAATATATAAATTATAAAGATAAAGATAACAGTGCATGAGGTCACTTAACGTGACCTTTCATTCTAGATTATACACTTAAGAGATTTGTAGATTTTAAATCTTCTTCTTCTTCTTCTTCTTCTTCTTCTTTATTTATCGTATCCCTCAGAACATAGGTGACCATGGCTCTCCACAATTTCCTAACCTTTGTTGATCTTAATAAATTTTGTCATCTTGTTATTTCTCCTAAACTTTGTTTCACCATCCATTTACTCAATCTCACTATGTTATACGTTGTTTTCCCTATTGTCTTCAATCTGTCCTGTGAGTATCAGATTCTCTAAATCTTCTTTCCTCATTTTGTGTCCTAGAAATCTGAACTGTCTCTGCTTGATGTTAAGTATTTTTACCATTCTCTCAAAAACTTCGTCGTTCAGTCTATGGTATCCTCAGAATGCATCTATTTCTTCAAGTCTCTTCATCTTTGAGAGGGTTGTACAACACTCACTGGCATACAAGAAAGACAGGTAATACGTAACAATTTAGTACACTTTTCCTTGTTTCTAGCGATGAGATTTTTTTTTCTATTTCTTAGTCCTCTACTTAGCTTTTGAAATGTTTCCTTGGCTATCACAATACGCCTTCGGATTTCAATGTAACGCTTTCCATCTTCTGTTAAAACACTTTCCAGATATTTAAATTTCCGCATTTGTTTGATTTTGGTACCTCCCCTGATTTGCAATTTGCACTTTGGATTCATCCTTTTAACAACCATGCATTCTGTATTCTTGCAGTTGATCTTTAGTCCTTTCTTCTCGCTTTCCTTCACTGCCTTCTAAAGGAGTTCTTGTAGTTTCTTTTCTATGTCTGCTATCAACACTGTGTTATCTGCATATCTTATTTTGTTAAGATTGTGAAACGTTAATTATAATAAATTAGGGAGCATAATGATGTGTAAACAGTGCAAAGGTTAGCAGTTCAGGATGAGAAATCAATAAGATTATTTCGAAATCCGGTCGAATATATTGGTTTCTATTTCATTTAAATACCCTTAGGAAAGGCATGAAACTTTTCTCCCTTGTTTTTCTAGTCGTGGTTGCCAACCCGTCTGAGAAAAGAAAAAGGTTGAATTCCAAACTCTATATCAATCTGGCAAAGTATATACTACACAGCTTTGGAAAAGATGAGGCATTAAAATCTTCCTTTACAGTCGAGTTTGATCTTCAAAAATTTAAATGCAATATCAACCGTTATGTTCTGTCTATCCCAGCCCAAAGGGTCGAGAAAAGAAACACGGTATTTATCTAACTCCAAACGTAGATAAAAAGCGATATAATGTCAGTTTGATGTGGTTTTAGTACAAGAGATAGGTACTGGAATACCCCAGACCAAGCCATAACTTTTAACAAGAAAACAGATACTAACCTTTGATCCCAGCTCAAAGGGTTGAAGAAAGAAACACGGTATTTATCTAACTCCAAACGTAGATAAAAAGCGATATAATGTCAGTTTGATGTGGTTTTAGTACAAGAGATAGGTACTGGAATACCCCAGACCAAGCCATAACTTTAACAAGAAAACAGATACTAACCTTTGATCCCAGTTCAAATGCTTGAGAAAAGAAGCAGGGTATTTATCTAACTCCAAACGTAGATAAAAAGCGATATAATGTCAGTTTGATATGGTTTTAGTACAAGAGATAGGTACTGGAATCACCCAGACCAAGCCATAACTTTTAACAAGAAAGCAGATACTAACCTTTGATCCCAGTTCAAAGGGTTGAAAAAAGAAGCACGGTATTTATCTAACTCCAAACGTAGATAAAAAGCGATATAATGTCAGTTTGATGTGGTTTTAGTACAAGAGATAAGTGCTGGAATTCCCGGGACAAAACATGTGGTTTTAGTAGAAGTGATAGGTGCTGGTATCACCGGGATCAAGCTTCAATCATAACTTTAAGAGGAAAACAGATACTAACCTTTGATTCCAACTCGAAGTTGCGCTGAAATAGATATACTTTGCAAGTTTACATCCATCAAGTATTTTATCAGAGTGTGACCCTAAAAATGCGTGATTACGGCTTTGGAAAATCTATTATCACCACCTACCCATCAAATAGTACATATCATCGCTAGACTTGGCTTGTTAATTTTGTCATTCATCTATTTGTTATTATTATTTAATTCCATGCAAGGCGATAATGCCACTAAGACGCAAGGGGTTACTGAGTGTGAAAGAAAATGATAAGACCTTAGTGAGGAGAAAGGACAATAAAAGTGAACCAACATTCCTACCAAGTTCAGTGTGCCAACCCCTGACGAACGTATTAGAGATATCTAAATCCACAGTCCAAGCCTCGCTTTTCTTAGCTTCAAAAGTAATAGACACGGCCCAAAAGAACAAAGTTTTTATCGGATTCTTTGAACTGCTTAACATATTTATGTGTTTTTACGTTTTTCTAAACAATTTATATAATAAGTATATGTTATGAAACTAAAATATTCAATCTAAAATGTAAGATTACCAACCGTTTCCTTGATGACATTTTCGTCCGTATTCCATTCGGAAAATGAAAGTTCTAACCAGACAGCTTTTTCTACAAGAACTGCTACTCTGTGGAATAGACTCCCACTTGGATACTTCATTGAATACTACAATCTTAACTCCATCGTGTCAAGGGTCAATCGCTATCTATCCTTCTTTTCTTGATAATCTTACTATTCTTCTATATCCACCTACCTAATCTTAACATTCAGTAACTCTTTTCCACGAATGGCTCTTCGGTGAATCATTGGAATTCAAAAAAAAAAAAAAAGAAAAGAAACATTTTTTTTTTTATATGGGAAAGGTTCTTCGACATGGATTTTGATTTCTAAAAAGTAGACTTTTCTGTTTTTAATTAATTTTGCCTTGAAGCCAAGACCATCAAAACCTTGGACGGAAAATCCTACTCGAAAAAAAAAAGAAAGATGAACAGAATAATCTCTATAGCTTGAAAATTTTGATTGTTATTTTATGCGTTAGATATAGAGTAGGACAAAAGTAATGCAAAAGGAATCTACGTTATGGTGATGGGAACTGTAATATAGCTTCTCTGTGCCTTTTCTATAAATCCTTTCATGGTAATTGTTCTGATGATCTTTCCTCTTTCGTACAGTCTTCACCTGGCATCTCGGCTTCAGTCACTTTTCCATCACTGTAATGTAACTTCTCTCTGCCTTTTCTATAAATACTTTCATGGTAATTGTTCTGATGAGCTTTCCTCTTTGCTACAGTCTTCACCTGGCATCTTGGCTTCAATCACTTTCCCTTCACCGTAATGTAGCTTCCTTGTGTCTTTTCTATAAATACTTTCGTGGTAATTCTTCTGATGATCTTTCCTCTTTGGTACAGTCTTCACCTGGCATCTCAGCTTCAGTCTCTTTCCCATCACCGTAATGTAGCTTCTCTGTGCTTTTTCTATAAATACTTTCATGGTAATTGTTCTGATGAGCTTTCCTCTTTGGTACAGTCTTCACCTGGCATCTCAGCTTCAGTCACTTTCCCATCACCGTAATGTAGCTTCTCTGTGCTTTTTCTATAAATACTTTCATGGTAATTGTTCTGATGATCTTTCCTCTTTGGTACAGTCTTCACCTGGCATCTCGGCTTCAGTCACTTTCCCATCACCGTAATGTAGCTTCTCTGTGCTTTTCTATAAATACTTTCATGGTAATTGTTCTGATGAGCTTTCCTCTTTGGTACAGTCTTCACCTGGCATCTCAGCTTCAGTCACTTTCCCATCACCGTAATGTAGCTTCTCTGTGCTTTTTCTATAAATACTTTCATGGTAATTGTTCTGATGAGCTTTCCTCTTTGGTACAGTCTTCACCTGGCATCTCAGCTTCAGTCACTTTCCCATCACCGTAATGTAGCTTCTCTGTGCTTTTTCTATAAATACTTTCATGGTAATTGTTCTGATGAGCTTTCCTCTTTGGTACAGTCTTCACCTGGCATCTCAGCTTCAGTCACTTTCCCATCACCGTAATGTAGCTTCTCTGTGCTTTTTCTATAAATACTTTCATGGTAATTGTTCTGATGAGCTTTCCTCTTTGGTACAGTCTTCACCTGGCATCTCAGCTTCAGTCACTTTCCCATCACCGTAATGTAGCTTCTCTGTGCTTTTTCTATAAATACTTTCATGGTAATTGTTCTGATGAGCTTTCCTCTTTGGTACAGTCTTCACCTGGCATCTCAGCTTCAGTCACTTTCCCATCACCGTAATGTAGCTTCTCTGTGCTTTTTCTATAAATACTTTCATGGTAATTGTTCTGATGATCTTTCCTCTTTGGTACAGTCTTCACCTGGCATCTCGGCTTCAGTCACTTTCCCATCACCGTAATGTAGCTTCTCTGTGCTTTTTCTATAAATACTTTCATGGTAATTGTTCTGATGAGCTTTCCTCTTTGGTACAGTCTTCACCTGGCATCTCAGCTTCAGTCACTTTCCCATCACCGTAATGTAGCTTCTCTGTGCTTTTTCTATAAATACTTTCATGGTAATTGTTCTGATGATCTTTCCTCTTTGGTACAGTCTTCACCTGGCATCTCGGCTTCAGTCACTTTCCCATCACCGTAATGTAGCTTCTCTGTGCTTTTTCTATAAATACTTTCATGGTAATTGTTCTGATGAGCTTTCCTCTTCGGTACAGTCTTGACCTGGCATCTCGGCTTCAGTCACTTTCCCATCACCGTAATGTAGCTTCTCTGTGCCTTTTCTCTAAATACTTTCATGGTAATTGTTCTGATGATCTTTCCTCTTTGGTACAGTCTTCACCTGGCATCTCAGCTTCAGTCTCTTTCCCATCACCGTAATGTAGCTTCTCTGTGCTTTTTCTATAAATACTTTCATGGTAATTGTTCTAATGATCTTTTCTCTTTGGTACAGTCTTCACCTGGCATCTCAGCTTCAGTCACTTTCCCATCACCGTCTGTCTAGGGAATACAAACATCCATTCGAATGATGTACGGTTTTAGGTTTTTTTTTTCAGCGATGCTTTGTGAGCTGCACTTTTGTGATTGCTGTATACAAGACCAAAAGAGCAACTTCAAAGGTCATGATGGATACAGTGTATTTATTATGGCAAGTAATTTCATACAGGTTGTATGTAGGAATTAATATTCACATAATTCATTTGTGATTTTATAAGTATGTTAATGGACAGTTGCTCCGAGCAGAATGTGTTAAAGACTTTCTTAAGATCTTATTGCCTTAATCCGGGTGCCATCTTGTTAAAGCGTCAACCATAGTGGTCAGGGAACGCTTCTACGTATATGCTTGTGCTTGTATGTGTAAGATAATACGCGTATTTGAGCTTGCATTTTCACATTTATAAGACACAGACAGATGTGCATACGTGTGCGTGTATGTGCGTATTTGTGCGCATGCGCGATCAGTAAATTGACAGCAGATCAGGCAGAATCGCGGTGGATAAAACTGTGCAGAACCTGGACGAAAGAAGGTCGGTGGTGGGAAGAGGACGAAGGAAGTGGTTGCAAGTACTGAGTGAGTCAGGTAGACAGAGGCTAGTCAAGAGAGGCGCCGACTCTGATGGACGTACGACAGAAACACGGAACGCGTGGGCCAACTGACAGAGTGGCTAGCTTGCTGGTTGGCTGGCCGACCAGTAGACAGACTGGTAAGACGAAAGGCAAGTAGAAAACACAATGAGCAGTAGTTGGTTGGAGGTGTGTGCAGTCGTTATCGTAGCTTGGGGTAGATGGACGGTGGTGGTGGTGGTAGTGGGTTCTAAAGGGTTCGAAACCCGATTTAATTCATTAGCGGGGTGGCGAGGTTTTCACTTTGTTGTCATTTGGAGATGGAAGGTGGCTAGAAAAGTGGGAGGTGTGGGTGCGATATTATGGATCAGCAGAAGACGTGGAACGCGGCGGGAAAGATGGCATTGATGGGAGAATGTGAAAATGACCGCTTCCCTCTTTCTCTTTGAATATTTTCTTTCGTCTTCCTTTTCGTCTATCGAGTGTGCGGGCGCGCGTACCCACACAAATACACACACACACACACACACACACACACACACACACACACACATACACACACACACACCTTCTCATCTTTCAGGCCTTCTCATTCTTTCTTTCAATAGGGGCGTTGTCTTTCTTCTTGCTTTTTGTCTCTTTCGGTATTATTTTCTTTCTTTCAACAATGCCGTATCGCTTTTTTCCTTCTTACTTGCTTTTTGTTTATCTCGATGATTACTCTCCCCATGGTTAAATTATGTACATACGGTTCGCCGTCTGTGGCCTTCATCTGTTCATGTTAAGAAAAGAAGGTCTGGACAAGCTATTGTTAAACAGGTGCCTGGCTCACATTTTGTTCTGTTTTGAATTTCTTCTTCTTCTTCTTCTTGCAGTTGTAAGAAAAGGACAAATATCGTGTGGTACTAGAAACGATGTTGATAATATCAGAAACGAAAATTATTATCTTTGCTTTTTCACAACCGTTTTGTCTGGTGACTTTTCATTGATAGCAAGGGGTCTTAATATTCTGATATTTGCCTCAGTATTCTGAAAAAAAAGTATAGTAAATGTTGTTTTCTGGACTATTTAAATTCTTTTTAGGCTTCTGTGTTACATCCAAAGAGTCGAATCATCTTTATTCCCTTCATACTCCTTTAAAGAGGAAGTACTTTTTGTATATCTTCTTCGCAGACTCCAAATAGGATGCTTTTTTGATCGCTACAATCTTAACCTCTTCGGGTCTATAGGTAACTGTTATCTTATTCACATATCCTCATGAATTATTTACTCATGTGCATCAACCCTTGTCAGTCAGTTAATCTTGGTCCTTTTATTGGGTGAACAATTAGTAAAAAGAAAATAAGTATTTACAGTCAACTTTTGCAAGATTCTTTGAGCCCATTCCAAGATCACTTATAATGACAGGTAACACTGTTGTCATTTGTATCTATTGGATTTCAATGCAGTTAAACGAGAAAGAGGTATTCTTGTCAGAAAAAACACTTAAAACACTTTGATTTTAAATTTATTGCTTGGATTCTTTTAAGAAAGGGACTTAATTAATGTAGTATGTGAAGTAATGGTATTAGTACTGGTTGATATTATAATTAATTAATTAGTTAAAAATTGTAACTTCGTTATAGTAGTAATGACGACAATCGTTTTTGACTTGTATATTACTACTACTGCATTATCATATTTGGACTTGTATATTACTACTACTACTACTACATTATCGCATTTGGACTTGTATAATACTACTACTACTACATTATCGCATTTGAACTTGTATATTACTACTACTACTACTACATTATTGCATTTGGACTTGTATATTACTACTACTACTACATTATCGCATTTGACTTGTATATAACTACTACTACTACATTATCGCATTTGGACTTGTATATAACTACTACTACTACATTATCATATTTGGACTTGTATATTACTACTACTACTACATTATCGCATTTGGACTTGTATATTACTACTACTACTACATTATCGCATTTGGACTTGTATATTACTACTACTACTACATTATCATATTTAGACTTGTATATTACTACTACATTATCATATTTGGACTTGTATATTACTACTACTACTACATTATCGCATTTGGACTTGTATATTACTACTACTACTACTGCATTATCGCATTTGGACTTGTATATAACTACTACTACTACATTATCGCATTTGGACTTGTATATAACTACTACTACTACATTATCATATTTGGACTTGTATATTACTACTACTACTACATTATCATATTTGGACTTGTATATTACTACTACTACTACTACTACATTATCATATTTCTTGATTGTGTCTTTAGCTTATTTGAGAGTCTTTGCATATTCTCAGCATTGGAAGCTCTTCTGGTTTCCATTTGATCTGGATTTTCATTTACACGGGACTTTCTTTTCCTAACTACAGCGTTGGCTCTTTGAAATCTTGTCCTCTGTTGGTGGAAGTTTCTTTTTTGCAAGTTATGCTGCGGTAGTATGCGATAGGCAACAATAAACTACAGAAGAACTCAAAATTGACCGCTGCATTTGTGTATTGCATTAATGTTTAAGCTTACCTTTTAAAAGTTCAACGATAATTTTTCTGCCACCACTTAATTTAAAGACAATTTCATGTACATAGGTCCTCACTTTTCAAAGAAGTATTTTTATTTCATTCATGACTTTCGCTGTTAATTCCGATTATTCCCAGATTTATTTCCAAGTTTTAAAAATTCAAATCGTGCAAAAAATTCGTCGAAAAAATCACCGAAAATAATCACCGTAATGAAAGCTTGGGAATCCAAAATTTCAGGATTAGGCGCTTTGATCCGGCAATGAATGTTTTTAATTTGCGAACAGAGTCTGTTTCAACCCTAAATGGTATTATATATTCCGCTACGGCCTTTAGGAGTAAAGTTAAAAACACGCACAATTTTAGTTTGAAACATAAACAACAGTAATTTTTTTCATGTGAACATGAGCTATAGATAAGGGAGGAGTAGATGTGATAGGCAACAATAAACTACAGAAGAACTCAAAATTGATCGCTGCATTTAAGTATTATATTAATATTTAAGCTTTTAAAAGTTCAACGATAATTTTTCAGCTGCCACTTAATTTAAAAACAGTTTGATTTACGAAGATCCTTATTTTCCGTACAAACAATTATTTTTATTTCATTCGTGACTTTCGCTGGATTTCGCAATTAATTCCGATTATACCCAAATTTATTTCCAAGTTTAAAAAATTCAAATCGTACAAAAAATTCGTCACAAAATAAAAAAAATTAAAAAACAAAAACAAAAAAAAAAAAACGCCGAAAACAATCGCAGTGATGAAAACTGTTAATCAAAAATTCCTGTAACATGTGCTATGAAAATGTAGGGAATTGTGTTCCTTTAATTGAAAAAGAGTTACGTAGTGACACACTGACATTTGCATTTATTATCTATTTTATTATTAACTATAGTTTCTCAGACAATATCTTACTATCTGGTATTTAATATATTGATAGCAGACAACAATCAGCACCTTTAGATATCATGAGATTTTTCTCTAAATCTAAATGTTCATCACTTATTAGATTATTCTTGCCGTTGCTTTCTGCGAGTCCCAATGAACAATCAATACGAATTTTCTATATCCATGTTTCTATTTTGTTAGTCACTATACCAAGTACAAGTACACCAATGACAACTGATATTATTGTGAACTTCCAAAGCCTTACAAGTTCAAACGTCAATGGATCATAGTTGATTAATTTCTCGTCTCCCTTTTGTTCTAGCCTTGTATTTAAAAGACAGAATGGATCAATAAATAACCTTTTTTTTTTCTATTTTCTCTTTCACCATATGTCCAGTTTGTCGTGCTTCAGTTTCTATTATCATCATTATTGTTGTTGTTGTTGATGTCAAATACGTGTAACTATCAGAGGTCTGATAGTTAATAAGTGACAAATATGTCTGTATTTGTAATGAGAAAACGGAGAGCCAAGTTCGAATTCCAGTCGCGGATCCATTACATTCACTTACGTTCTAATACTCTTGGGAAACTTATGAATCCTCTTCTTCTTCACTCTGGGTAAATAGCAGGACAGGCTGGGTTCTATAGCCTTGTGTGGCAACAGGTCTAGGAGAAGGAAAAACTCTGAATTCAAAACCGGTCTGGAGAGAGTTGGGCTTCTTCATGCTATCTTGCTCAAAAGACACCACTTCTGCTGCGACCATAGTACACATAATGCCCTGCGGGTGACAGGATAAAAAAAAATTAATATGTGTACGATTTCTAAAAATGTATATATTTTTTTAACTATATTCACGCACATCCAGTCATTTTGTACTGTTGAATTATTTTATGTATATTGCAAATCGTGCGGTTTCTGTAGCAAGTAGGCTTTTACGCGGTGGAATTGTTAGCACCGCAGACAATTGGTTTTTTGAATTGTTCTCTAGACTGATTTCCAACGAAATTTAAAAAACCCCAGTGGGTTTATTTATATAACCGATAAAACTGGTTTCATCGTGTTTTTATTACTTGAT
>CAHIKZ030000081.1:985000-987500 GCA_903632075.3 Acanthosepion pharaonis | reverse complement strand
TAAATTAAATCAGAAAGAATGGTTAAATATGTTACGATTTTTATAAATTTAACGTTAATAAAGATTTTTCTTCTTGTTCCATAATTGAATCTCTCTCTCTCACTCTCTCTCTCTCTGTGTCTATCTGTCGATATATATATATATATATATATATATATATATATATATATATATATATATATATATATATATATATAGATGTCTATACGCACTGATGAGATGTGAAACACCAAAACTGCCTGTGGATGAATATATATATATATATATATATATATATATATATATGTATGTATATATACAGAAAGAGAGAGAGAGCGAGAGAGCGACATACACATATATAGATTGATAGATAGATATATGTACATACTCTATATATAAATAATAAAAATAATATATATATATATAATAAAAATAATGTATATATGTATATAGATTAATAGATAGATATATGTATATACTATATATATAAATAATAAAAATAATACATATATATGTATATAATAAATATAATGTATATATATATATATGTATGTATGTATGTATGCATATGTATTATATATGCATGTATGTATGCGTTTGTATTATATTGAAGCTGTATTTGCCATTCTTTTCTTTGAGCAGCTCATGTCTGATGAATTCCAGAAGAGATGAAAACATCATAATATTCCAAGATATTTTTCTCTCATCAAATGCGACGATGCAAATATACTTATATGTCTATTTATTATTGTGTGACCGTTGTAAAGTTGTTGGCTTGATCAAGAAACGATAAAAATAATCTGATGCTTGGTCATTTGGCTAGACTTTGGGAAATAGATTGTCCAAGAACTTTTCAAATCCAGCACGCCTAGATGCACAAACATATAGTCACGCACAAACAATTTATATGTGCAATGATATTCAACGGGGAGAAGAGAAAATTGCGTCAGAGAAAGATATATTACGTGAGAGAGAAGAAATAGAAAGAAAAGGGTAAGATTAATGTTATTAAGAGAGAAGGTAAGAAAGTTGAAAAGTGATGACATAGATGAAATTCGTATAAATTATTCATAAGCAATGAAGAAGACGAAAGGAAAATAATTGAAAAAGAAATAAAGATGTAATAAACGTAAAAGAAAACAACAACGAGATTTAAAAAATGAAGAAAAAAATGAATTCAATGTAAGTCGAAGGAGAACAAAAAAGAAAGAAAGCTAAAATGAGGTTTGAGTGACAGCGTGAACTAAAAAAAAAGAGGAAAAAGTAAGACAATTTGATGACGAGGAGAAAGTAATGAGTAATAAGAGGTGAAATGTTTACGCGAAAGAATTATTCAGTAAAGAAGAGGATGCAGAAGAAGACAGAACAAAGGAGTAACTTGCAAATATGAAGGAGAACAGACGCCGAGAATCGCAAAACAGTGAAGAAAACGGAAGTGAAATTAACTGTTAGTTCGCACGAAGGTGGAAATATGATATTGGGGTGGGGAAATAACCAGGGAACATAAGGAGAACTGAAGAGGGTGGAGAAGTTTTGACGTTAAAAGAAATCCTAGAGATTTCGAGGAAATATATGAGAAGGGGGACGAGACACAATTGAAAGACGAATACGTAGTACCACAAGGGAAAAGTGAAAGCGAAAGTGAAAGTGAAAGTGAAAGTGAAAATAAGAAGTGTTAAGTGATAGAGATTGCAGGAAAGACGGTACAGGAAAGAGGGGAAATAAGAAATTGTGAATAAGAATCATTGGCCGTTCAAACTCTCTAGATATTTGATGAGCTGACCATACCACCAACACTTCAAATAGCACAAATTAGGTGGTTTCTTTTCACGTCTTGCATTTAATAACAGGAGGTTAAAAAAAAAGAAGTGAGGGGTTGCAGAAAAAAAATGAACCCTTAATAAAAGAGTAGGTGATGGGGTTACGCAGAGACCCGAGAATAAGGTACAGGGCAGCAGAAAAAATAAAAATAATAAATTAACCGTCTGAAATAGCGATATTTGGGAATCGATAGATTAAATTGATGACATTACAATCGACCAATACTAAGCTAGCTGACATCTTTTGAAGTCATGAGTATGAACAGACGATTTAAAATTGTTGAAAGATAATGAAATTAAGCGATATCTCTCCCAATAGCTAAAAGTCAAAAGCTTCAAAATAATTAACAAAGGCTTGCAACATAAGTTCACAATCGACCGCTTTCACAAAATACTTATTGGAAAGACCAACTCTTGTATTAGACTAGATTTATAGAAACCCCATTAATAAACATCTGAGATTAGTAAGTACGCATTCACAGTGAATTTGACCACAAAAATTCTAGCAAACTAAAGGCTTCTCTAAAAATCTTTTAAGTACGCTTTCCTTGTTGCGATCGTGAGGATGCATGTATCAGAAGTTTTAGCTTGCGAAGTAAGCACAGTAGTAATGATTTCTGGGAACTGTACGTCAATTATACAATATTTTCTATACAGATGATATTCGAAACTGCTTAATATGAATATCATCTCTATCTATC
>CAHIKZ030000081.1:872500-982500 GCA_903632075.3 Acanthosepion pharaonis | reverse complement strand
GTTGGGGCGGGGGGTGTTGAATTCTTAAAGAAAATAAAACGGTTAACTGTTTCCTTTTTTTCTTTTGTTTCGTTGAATATTTCTTCAGTATATCTGATTTCTTGAATCCGTTCGTAGAAAATATTTGTGGCATTTAGCTTTTCCTAGAAAGACGCACCCACAGAGATACACGCACATACACACATACACAAATACATACATACACAAATTCGTGTATCCACTCATACATACACATATATATTTAGTTTTATTTTCATATTTGTGTAAGAAAGCCAATGGTCAATTAAGCCCACCCCTCTCACTAATTCCTAGTGAACATAATGGTTTCGTTAACACAGGATTATCATAGATAAATCGTTACTCATCACCGATTGTTTTGTATTGTGTGCTGAAGCAAAGGTATGTGCAATTTTGATAAGCATTGATCTAAAATACAAAGTCAACAAATATACTGATTCATCGTGGTGTATGACTGCAAGCATACAGGTAAATGTAAGAGACATTGTAAGAATTAATTAGCGTAGGGTTTAATAAGTCTGACAGGTGTGTATGTTAAATTTAAGTCGTATCCAGCCAATGTATGTAGACATAATCGATAAAAATGTAGCGAATATCAGAAAAATTTCTCTGCTTGATACGTTTTTCATACTATCCAGATAATTTGCTATGATCATCATTTGGAAGTGTGTAAATTGAAAATAGTACTGATTTTAATACAATCTTTGCTTGAAAAAACTCTCCTGGGTATAAATTGGAATACCCTTTATTCTTAATGCATTGTTGAAATTTTTTGATCCGGTTAGTATATTAACCGACATTTTTCCGTCGATATTTCAGGTTTTCTTTCTCTTGGACAGGAAATCCATTCAATCTATTCCGTTAGAGAAAAAAATTATCAACCATTTCTTCTCACGGAATGAATCGTCCAAAACGTTTTGCTCACAACAAGTATACTATAAAGAGGTTCAAGTATCCAAACAACACTAGATATTTTTTTTTACTGCAGGGTTCAGCTTGTACAAAGCCCAGGAGCCACTCGAGTTAGAGGGTTACATTAAGAGGTAGTTTATATGGATAGGAGGGGAAGATAACGGTTAACTCTAGACTTGAACAGGTTAAGATTGCAGTGATTGGGGCAACATCCTCTTGGGAGTCTGTTCCCCTGGGCAGTGGTTCGTGGGAAGAAGCTGTTCAAGTGGAACTTACTTCTCACCAATGGCTAGTTTATATGGATAGGTGGGGAAGATAACGGTTAACTCTAGACTTGAACAGATTAAGATTGTAGTGACTGGGGAAATATTCTCTTGGGAGTCTGTTCCATAGGTCAATGGTTCGCAGAAAGAAGCTGTTTGAGTGGATAGAATACGGGAGTAATGTGGTTGGTTTGCTACTATGAAAGTGGCCTGGCGGGTCCTAGACGCAATGGTTAGATCTGACGGAACTAAAGAATGTAGTTTGTCCGAGCTCTTTCCATAGAAGTAGTAATGAAGCGATGAGAGGTTCGCCACATTTAACCTGTGAGAGAGAGGTTGGAGGATAGGAAATAATTCTTCTCTAAGGACACTGAGACGATTTTGAATTCTATCAAGACGGGAAAGTGGGGTCTGGACAGCTCTTGCCCAAATATGGCAACAGTACTCTATTTTTTGGCCTGATCTGGCACTTATAAAGGTAGAGGATAGCATAAGGAGTCGGGGTACTTACAGAGAGCCGATTACTTTACCTGCATCTTTTTGTTCAAAAGACTGGAAAGGGTTAGGATAAACATTTCTACGTGCAAGAAACACACACACACACACACACACACACACACACACACACACACACACAAAAAAAAAAAAAAAAACGGTGCTTGTATACAGGAATGCCACTAGAGGTCGGGTATGAATTTGAGGCCCAATATCCTCTCAAGGCACGGTGACTCGTCGAGGGGGACATCCGTTCATCGTGACTGGCGGTAGTTCGGTGTCTGGTCGGCGGTGATGGAATATAACTAGTTTGGTTTTCGAGACATTGAATGTAACCAGCCAGTTTCTCCCCCGCCTGGGAAGTTAGTGCTAGATCGGAAGAGAGGTCAGAGGTTAATCTCTGATCGTCAAGAGTTTTAGAGGTGCTCCCGTATATCGTCGTATCATCGGCATAGATATTTACAAATGATTGGAGCATATCCATAGGTATATCATTTATATAAATCAGAAAGAGGGTTGGTCCTTGAAGTGACCCCTGAGGGACGCCTGCGTTGACTGCCAGGGCATCGGAGGACTGGCCGTTAATAACTACCTTCAGGAATCTATTTGTTAGGAAGGATTTTATAATAAAGAAAACCCTTCCAATGATTATATAGCTGGAGAGCTTGTGTAGAAAATCTTTGTGCCACACTATAAAACGGCTAATTACTAAAATTTCTTATTAGAAAATTATATAAACATAGAGTGTAACATTAAAATACGTAAATCATTAGCAATAAATTTACATTACACATATCATAAATACAATTATCTCAGTAATTCTGAATTAATTCCTGACCCATGACAATACCTATCTTCATGATTTCTAATGCATTTTCTACAGTAAAATTTATATTATATATATGATAGCTTTATTTTATCAGTAATTCTGAATTAATTCCTGACCCATGACAATACCTATCTTCATGATTTCCAATGCATTTTCTACAGTAAAATTTATATTATATATATGATAGCTTTATTTTATCAGTAATTCTGAATTAATTCCTGACCCATGACAATACCTATCTTCATGATTTCCAATGCATTTTCTACAGTAAAATTTATATTATATATATGATAGCTTTATTTTATCAGTAATTCTGGATTCATTCCTGACCCATGACAATACATATCTTCATGATTTCTAATGCATTTTCTACAGTGAAATTTATATTATATATATGATAGCTTTATTTTATCAGTAATTCTGGATTCATTCCTGACCCATGACAATACATATCTTCATGATTTCCAATGCATTTTCTACAGTAAAATGTATATTATATATATGATAGCTTTATTTTATCAGTAATTCTGGATTCATTCCTGACCCATGACAATACCTATCTTCATGATTTCCAATGCATTTTCTACAGTAAAATTTATATCATATATATGATAGCTTTATTTTATCAGTAATTCTGGATTCATTCCTGACCCATGACAATACATATCTTCATGATTTCCAATGCATTTTCTACAGTAAAATTTATATTATATATATGATAGCTTTATTTTATCAGTAATTCTGGATTCATTCCTGACCCATGACAATACATATCTTCATGATTTCTAATGCATTTTCTACAGTAAAATTTATATTATATATTTTATCATTCTACAAGCTTGCATTTATTCCTGATCCCTGACAATCCCTATCTTCGTGACTTTCAGTCATTCCTAAAACCATTAACAATGCATTTAATTTCTACATATAATAACCTTATTATGACAGTAATGCTCGTGTATATTCTCGACCACTGACAATCCCTTTCTTCCTGATTTCCGGTGAATTTCTATATTAAAAGCATTATCAATGCATATGTATTATACATATCATACCCACTTTCTATCGACAATTCTTGAATTAATTCCTGTCACTGTCAATACATTTTTTCTGATTTTCCATGCATTTTATAGCAAATTCATTAGCAATGCATTTATATAATACAGATAATAGTCTTAATCTATCAGTAATTAGTGTCTTAACGCCTGGCCATTGACAATCCATTTTTAATTTGAATTTTTATACATTTCTATTTTATATCTTTAACAATGCATTTATATATTTTATAGCCCTATTTTATCAGTAATGTTCGAATTAATTTCTAAAAATTAGACTTTAGCTATGCCATTCCATGTTAAATATTCTGCAAGCTATATTGGAATTAATTTCTTACTAACGACAATAACTTCTTCTGATTCACTATTCAACACAATCAAAGGTCAACCCCGACTAATTGTTAGTTTTGAAAAATACAAGCACCGTTTTTTTTGTTTTTGTTTTTGTGTGTGCCTGTGTGTGTGTGTGTGTTTTTTTTTCTTGCACGTAGAAATGTTTATCCTAACCCTTTCCAGTCTTTTGAACAAAAATAGAATTTCATCCTTTGTTTCCTATTTAGGATTGGGTTTCTGGCTTTTTCCAAAGTCTGCTTCGTCTATATTTCTAACGTCTCCGCCAGAAATCTGAAATTTTATTCGTTAATTACTTCTAGACCTCTTCAAATCTAGAATTAGCTGTCTATATTTCCTGTTATCTTGCCCCTTCCTACACAACTCCATACACTAACCATCTACCTTGAGTGAACCTTGGGCCTTGTATTGGATGAACATTAGTAAAAAATAAAATTGTATAAAGGGAGAATCAGTGGTTAATAATAAGTAAAGTCATAAATTTTCTTCTTCTTCTTCTTCTTCTTCTTCTTCTTCTTCTTCTTCTTCTTCTTCTTCTTCTTCTTCTTCTTTGTGTCATGCCCCTTCACGATGTTGGCAATCATGGCTCTTTACAATTTCCTGTCCTTTGTAGCTCTTAACAAATGTTGTCTTTTTGTAATACGTTGTTTTCCTCTGTCCTTCTTACATTCAATCTATCCTGTGAGTATCATATTTTCCAAGCCCTCCTTCCTCATTATATGTCCCACAAATTTCAACTGTCTCTTCCTTGATTTTAAGAATAAATTTCCTTTATGTTTTCATTTTCCCTAAAACCACGTCGGGGCTCACATATTCGGTCCGTGGTATCCTCATCATCCTTCTGTAGGACCACATTTCTGTTGTTTCAAGTCTCTCTTTCATCTTTGAGGATATTGTCCTGGATTTACTATCCTATAGGAGGATAGATTATGTAAAAGGTCAGTAGTCTTTTCTTTGCTCCTAACGAATTTGTTCTGTTTCTTAATACTCTGCTTAGCTTTTGGAAGGCATATTTGGCTATCCCTATGTAGCTTCGTATTTCAGTGTCGCACTTTCCGTCCTCTGTCAAAGAAAATTCCCAGATATTTAAACAGTTATATTTGTTTGATTTGATATCTTTAAATGCATGGTGGACTGATTTTTTGCTAACAATCATGCGTTTCGTCTTCTTGCAATTGATGTCTGCTTTAAAATATAACTATCATTTCATTTTACCGAAATATATGAAATGATTATAGTGACATGCAGTTTTAAGATATTCATTTATAAATGATACATGTAATATCACCGTTAGAATCAAGTAATTTAAATTAATATCAATAGTACAATAATTGATGCTCTGTAAATATATATGCGTTCACGAATTAAAGTATGTATGCATTATTTTAGTATTCCTACCAGTGTCATTAATCATAGTAAATATCGCAGCGGATTCCTGTAGTAAATAATTTTCAATTAATTACTATAGTAAAATAATTCGCAGTGTATAGAGATATTCCAAGTGTATCTTGGATGTGGCACAAGGCCGAAAGTAAGAAGCACCCAGTGAGGATCGAACTCACTGCTCAGTCGTAATTGTTCTAGCGAGACAAGTTTGCTAACCATTACACCACCTCGAGGTGTCCAAATTCGCAGTGTATATATAAGTTTAGGAAATATAGCAGAAACACAAACTTTACTCAGGACAACAAAAGGACAGGAAATTGTGGAGAGCCATAATCGATCACGTCCTGAAGAAAAATGTTACATAGAAGACGAATATATTAGTAGAAGTTGCACTTCTGGAAGAACGAGAAACGGCGTTCTCACTTTAAAGCATCAACTAATTGGGTAACAAATGATTGATGCTATTCATTTCGGTCAATCATAAAATCGAACTATGATTTATATGGTGATTTTCTAAGCGTAGCTTAGATGTGGCACAATTATACCCTATCGAAGTGCCCAAAACTATAACTACATGTATTGAAATTAGAACAACCGTAGAAAGAGTGAAGACGTAGTTTTTCTCAAAACCTACCCCAGCAGTAATTAACCTTCATTTTGATTTATAAATGATTGAGATAATGATATGAGACCAACACCTAGACACGCCTTTTATCTCACAAGCCCTTTGGTAACACACACACACACACACACACACACACACACACACACACACACACACACACACATATATATATATATATATATATATATATATATATATATGTGTGTGTGTGTGTGAAAAAGTGTATATAAATATAAATAAATATATATATGTATAATTATTTCTATATTATATGCGCGGTACTTATTAGTTAAGCGCTCAATATCAGAGATAGAGCTAACACATTTGGTTGGATAGATGTGAGTTTGTGACCCTGGGTTTCACGCTTTAGCGATCGTCAGCTGACGATCGCTAAAAAGTGAAACCTAGGGCCACAAATCTATCTATCCAATATAATATATATATATATATATATATATATATATATATATATATATATATATATATATATATATATATAATGGAAAAAAAAGTCCGACAATTATTTTAAGACATTTTTATGTTTATACATTCTTTTTATGCATACATATATTTAAGTAAATGCTCTGTTTATAATTATAAAACAGTATTAAACAACATTTACCAGCCTGAATATCCGAGAAATTTTCACAGAAAATATTCGTCCTCTGTGAAATTTTTATGTAACATATTTTTTTTTAATTTTTTATTTTTTAAATAAAATATATATTCCAGCTGATTTTCGTTTGTTTTAATTCGTAAAAACAATACGCTAGATTTAGTTGTTTCTCTCTGTTGAATAAAGATAGCTCAGTGGTAGAAACTCTGACTGATCGTTTGGGTTTCGATCCGGGTTTGATGTATTCGGATGTCTAGTCACTGAGGAGCTGTGATGCAGCGAAACAGTACTGTCTGCGAATGACATAATATATATATATATATATATATATATATATATATATATATATATATATATATATTAATCTATCTAAACTTTCTAAGCTTACATAAAGCCATTATCAAAGGTGACAATTACATTACAACATATTCAACAATACATGAAGAAAACAATAATGTTTTTTGTTTGCATACAAGATTTCAAGCAACGACAAACTTGTGCATACAAGACGCTGGAAGCAAAAATCGCACCGCAGCTCATGACATCACACATGACCACACGAGAGTGAATATATATATATATATATATATATATATATATATATATATATATATATATATATATAT
Source organism: Acanthosepion pharaonis (assembly GCA_903632075.3). NCBI lineage: Eukaryota > Metazoa > Mollusca > Cephalopoda > Sepiida > Sepiidae > Acanthosepion > Acanthosepion pharaonis. The sequence goes on along the minus strand of CAHIKZ030000081.1, from coordinate 975,324 downwards.
ATATATTATCATGAAAACGAAAAACTGACAAGACCATGGCGATATATATTTCGTTAAAATAAAAAATTCGAGGGCAACTCTTCTGACCAACGACATTATACACAAATAAATGGCTAAATATTTTACCAGGTTCAAAGAAAAATATTAACATAATTTATGCAAATTTATAAAGAGGCAGAGGAGAGGATGAAAGGGCATGTATTCAGATATGGCTAGGGTGACGAAAAAGAAGGTGGGAGAAGGATATATCTAATTCTGTTTAAAAAGATATTTTTAGTTTGTAGACATGTTAACCTAATTTTCCGGAGTTGCACAATGAAGTAGAAAGAGATCTTTACATAAATAAGAGGGGGGAGACAGAGAAGTAGAAAGACAAGAGTGAAAAAATAGTGAAAAAGAGAGAAGAAAGAGACCCACCGATATTTTGTGTACAATCCAATAAATTTTCTATCGGATGTATATAGTTATTCAGTTTATGACATTTTTGCTCACTTTTTTTTATAAAAGAATAAAAATTATTATTATTATTATTATTATTATTATTATTATTATTAATAATAATAATAATAATAATAATAATAATAATAATAGTAAACAATTTTTGAAAAAATATATATGCAATTTTGATGAAAATATTCTCCTTCAAAATAGAAAATATATATCATTCAAAATAATAAAAATAAATATACATAATAATAATAATCGTAATAATAATAATAATAATAATAAGAAGAAGAAGAAGAAGAAGAAGAAAAAGAAAAATAATACTAATAATAAGAAGAATATTAATAATGAACGCATAAAGGTTAATTAAACAATGATATCTAGTTTAGTAAGAAAACAATGTAATTATGCATCTAAAAAGAACCAAACAATTTACATATCACTAAAACCATATAAGCACATATGTCTATAAATACCATACATATATGGCAGAAAATTTAGAGAAGTATTTCTCTTCTTCTATTCCATAGCATAAACATGATGATAATAACACCTTTATCAAAATTAGAATATGTATAATTGTGCAAATAACATAATAATCCCACATATGCATATCTATCTATCTATCTATCTATCTATCTATCTATCTATATATATATATATATATATATACAGGTATAGGATTGGTGTATACGGAATAAATTCCAATAACCAACAATTACTATTCTTAAAAGAGTGCTCAATACAGAGTAGAGCGAATATAATTATTTATTCGAAAATTATAAGTATGTTATAAAATCACTACAAAAATAGCCATTTTGTTTCATCACCTCTGCTGACATACCAAGGGATGATGTTCAATATAGAATAAAGGGTTTTAAAAGGTTCAAATCAATCAAACACCCCTTGCTAAGGGAAACACTGTTACATAAGCTGCAATGACCAATCAAAATACAAGTATATGAGAATGCAGAAAACTTGACAACAAACTATGGTTATAATAATTATTTAATGCCTTAATGTTGGGGTTAGATTCAAATAGAATTTATCTTAACTGATAAGTATTAAATTATACGATAAGATTTGAAATTAAAAATTAAAAATTACCCATTTTAAAATTTAAATTTAATCTCTATTAAGTTTTAAAATTATAAAATTACAGAGGAAAAAAGAAAAAATACATGTTATTCTATATATTTAGTTTTTATTGAAATTAAGTTGGAATAAACGTTAATATCAACTGTTGTTCTGAGCTTCATGACAACATAGATACATTTGAATTCTAAATATAGGCATGGGAGGATGACATCTTGCAAAAGACAATACATACACAATCAGATTATAATACATAAGCACACAGACGTATTTACATATATGCACACACACACACACACACACACACACACACACAAGTGACGAGAGAGGAAATATCTCCACGACCCTTTACAAAAAAACATACACAATGAAAGGTGCATCCAAGTTACAATACACACAGACACCGATAAAAACAAGTACATACAGCCACAAACGTTGACATAGACATTCCGTTACAACAGCCAAGGAATATTTAAGATTGAAAGTGTTATTAAACGAATTCTAACCACTTATTAAACTTATACGGGCAAATATATATATATAGATAAAAATGATCTAATAGAACAGAGAAAGAAATAATAGGGAAAGAAAGGATATATATATATATATATATATATATATATATATATATAGATAGATAGATAGATAGATAGATAGATAGAGAGAGAGAGAGAGAGAGAGAGAGAAACCGCAGATGTTTTTAGTTGTAATGTGGATTTTTTTAAAAATATATATTATACTTTATTTTCCATAATTTTCCTACACGGGTTTCCGGTCTCGTGACCTTCATCAGGTAAAGAGTGGATATTTCCACATATTATTAAAAGGAATTAATTTTTCCTATGTTTTTCGATGTTAAATATTCTCGATATTAGACATTGTCTTTTTGTGTGTTAGTGTCCCAAATGTCTTCCTTGAACTGGCAGTGAAAAAGTTCTGCGTGAAGGGTAATAAAACAATTCTGGTCTGAGAAAGGGTGAGAAAGATATCTATATTCTTATCTTTTAATGACCCCCTTGTGTTCTTATATCTATTTCCATTTTTTGTGTTTTTTTTTATATTCCCTCTCCATACATACATACTGTCTTATTATAAGGAATTAGTATACATATATGTACACATACATACATATATATACATATATACATACATACACACACACACACTTCCTGTGTTGTGTAGGGTTTGCGCGCGTGCTTGTGAGCAGTCTATTGTTTTTGCCAATATGCGTATACATATTCGTGTTCCACATATACCCGTGTGTGTGCATCTGTGCAAGGATGCGAGTGGTTTGACCACTGTATTTGGCCATTATGTGTGCATATTGTGTGCTTTTGTGTGTGGGGCTACAATCTATTTAGTGCCGGTTTAAATTTGTTCATGAATTTTTTTTCTTGTATTTGTAGGTAAGAATAATTGTCTGTTTGGTATATTGGCATAATTTTAAGTTCACCCTGGTTATATTTATAGATGTGTTGTGACACAAAGAGTTTTCTGTTGTCTGGTATTTTGATGTTGCTTTGTGCAGGGAGACCCTGTTGTTTAGTTGTTGGCTGATATGAATTCTTGTATTTTGTGCTTATGAGTGCATAAATCACACACACACACACACACACACACACAATTTTTATATACATATATAAATATACACACATATATACATTTATATAAACACAAATATACACACACACCTACGTATATATATATATATATATATATATATATATATATATATATATATATATATATATATATATAAGCATATTTTAAGATATTTTTTTTTTGTTTATACGTTCTTTTATCGATACAAATATTTAAGTAAACGTAAACGCTCTGTTTTCCGCGGCAGTACTCACCTCGTTGCACTAAAGAGAGGTGACCGGTAGTAATACCTATACTTTACTAGCGCACCCGACAGTTGCTGGAACTGGGATAATTTTAGACTTGTCTCGGGTGCACGCGCTAAAGGTTCACCACATTACACTGACCTTGTGTCACATTCCTGCCAACGTGGGGTGGCAAGAAAATACAATCACTTCTCGGACTTTTGGCTGGATCAAAGTGTAGTATCTGTTGTGATCAAGTTAATATATCTTTCTCCTTCTATTTTCCCTTTCATTTTCTCACTGAAAACCATGTCGTGTCTTTTCTCTTCTTTCAATGTGATCAGGACGGAATAGTTCATTACTTATGAGGTACTGACAGGAAGTAACGGTCGTGCGAACTAACGAATAGACGTGCAAGCAAGATGTTTCTTGATGTTGCTACTCTTATGGATGTTGCCATGACGATTTAATTACTCGACTCAGCATCTCTCGGCAAAATACGTGTCAATATTTATTACCAACGATTTCTACACGTGTAACCGTTTTCTTCGATTTTCCGCCAGTATAATGGTTAGTCTTTAAAGAGATTTGTAGCAGGGATTGAAAGAAAATGGACAAAATAACAGGTGTTGGAAACGTATCCGTTGCCCCGTTGTAAAACATACTTAACATCAGAGCGGCGGGGGGTAGGCTGAATAGGCGACTTCGAACAAAGATCGCACAGTTTTATTTTCTGTTGTTTGTTTGGCATGTTCGGAATGACTATATCTATCTATCTATCTCTATCTATCTATCTATCTATATATATATATATATATATATATATATATATATATATATATATATATATATGTTTCATTAGATAATATAGACAAGTGTTGTCTATTTATTTTATGTAAATTCTTTTCATAACGTCTGATAAGCTTAACAGCATTATCATTAAACGAAGAACAATATTGATACATATTTTTTAATCCTATCTAAGCTTTCGGCTTACATAAGACATTATCAAAAAAGATAATTACATTACACTATATTAAGCAATACACAGACAAATCAGTCAGTACTTCCCATACTTAATACTTCTCGTTTTCACTCTCGCGTGGTCATGTGTGACGTCATGAACTGCGGTGCGATTTTCGCATCCAGCGTCTTATATGCACGAGTTTGCAGTTGCTTGGAAATCTTCTATGTAAATAGAAACAGACTATAATCACTGGATTTTTTTTAATTATTAAATTATATTATTTATCCTTTCTTAGAACGTTCGTTTTTTTTTGTTTTTTTTTTTTTGTGGGGGGGTTACGTCAGCTGAGGGGGCGGTGAGCAATGATTATTATAGGAAATTTTAACATTATTTTGCGGTGAATAACAAATTGATTTAGTAATTCTTGCAAAAATCAAATATTTTCCGGATTTTAATGAAACTTTCAGGACTTATTCATAAATTAATAAAATTATTTTCAAAATTTCGTTTTTTTTTTTTTTTTAGAAAAGCCATTTTTACATCTATTACCCACTACTTATTTAATTTTACGAAATTCCGAGAAACTGAATTTTGACCGACTTAATGATTATATTAGTTAATATCGGAACTCCTGAGATAATTTGAATTATCAATTTCTTTTTGTAAAACAAGACGACCACTTACGGAATATCTGCTCTTAATCGCAAAATAATAACTGCAATAAAGCTAAGAGATTATCTAATTAGAAAAGCTTTTAATTGCTTTTTTGGATAACATATTAAACACACTATTGAAAGAAATTTTTTTCGATGAATAATGAATTTTTGCAAGAATTGTTTTCATTTTTTAAAATTTTAATTATAATAATTTATAACGTTTTAAGTTTCTTAAAATTCTGTCTTAATTTGACTCGGTTAAGTTATATTGTTTATAAATTAAAACTATTTTGACTGATCATAAATGAAGAAACTTGTTATAATTTAGATACCCTTGAGATTTTAAAAAGAATTTTGATTTTTCTTGGATGCGTATATCAGAAAGTAATAGCGCTAACTATTTATATTTAAAGCCAAACTACTTAAAATTTAATAAAATATTAGATTACCGAGAATATTTTATAAATCTTTAAGATTACTGGGCAGTTAAAATTTATATAAAAAGGTGCTCACATTATATTCCTCAAGTAATTTTTATAGATATGTTCCCCTTAATAAAAAAATTGGATAAATTTTCGTCTGTCAGTCTCGCTTTCAGCCTATTTCCACCTTAAATAAACAGTATTAAAAAGCATTTCTGCGATATTATAAGCATAAAGTAATATCTGTTCTAAATCAGTTTAGTTATACTTTAAATCAGCTAATATTTCTCAAATAAAATTTCAGAAAAGTATATTTAATTTTTGAAAGATTATTTAATAAAGTGAATTGCACCATGAGTCGAATGGATAAAAATGGTGCTAAAATCGCTAGCAATTTCAAAACGAAAATGCATGTATGTATGTTTGCGTGGGTTTTGAATGTGTGTGTAGAGAGAGAGAGAGAGTGAGAGAGGACGTAAGATATGCATATGCACACACACTTACGTGCAGACATACGCAATTTTGCCCAGTTAGAGTATTCTGAGATGACATATTTGTTGTGTTTAAGTAAATGAACATTGTTACAACCGTAAACTAGTTTCTAGACGGCAACTTAATAAAAACGCTCACTCAAATTGAGTAAATTAGAGGCATCAGTAGCCGACTACACCACCCTCATAGCACAATTCAGAGCATCACTAGCCAGATATTAACCTACATCACAACTCATTACCCACGGCTACAGTCCTGACCGGGGAGGTAGACTGCCTCTGAGCCCGTTTATACGGGTTCGAAAAGGAATATTTTTGGCCAACCCGATCTCGTTTAGGCGGGTTCTACGGGGATTTTTTGGCCGAGCCTAAGGACTCGGGTGTCCCACGTTAAACTCGGCCTTGTGCCACATCTACCCTCGTGGGGTGGGAGGCTAGTAAATACCGACTAGCTGGAAACTTTTCAGCTGTGATGGTCGAAATCTCTGCCTTCGGGCAGAGAGGAACTCAGACGAGGGTATGTCGAAGGGCAAAGTCTCATTCGGGAAGATAGACCGACCCCGATCCCGTTTATGCGGGTTATACGGGAAATTTTTGGCCGAGCCTACGGGCTCGAATTGCCTCAGAGTTAGCTCGGCCTTGTGCCACATCCTTCTTTGTGGGGAGGCAGGTAAATATCGACTAGTTGAGATCTGTTAAGTACGACTCAGACTTACGCAAGCACTACCGACCTTCCAATAGTAGCACTCACTACTGAATTGACTTGCAATGACCTTGTGCATAACTGTTACCTTTATTCTTATTGTACTGGTTTTTATTATTTTACAATAAACCTTTAATTATTTTATTCACCTTGTTTTTCAAGTATATATTCCTATTAGCACGGAATATACCAACGACCTTCATGTAAGTAATGTTGGATTTATTTTCTGACTCAGTGAACGACATCTTCAAGTGGTTATTCGTCTACGATACCTGATATGATGTTAGTTACCATAAATTACTAATGTCGTCTGCCTATTTGTGTTCGTCGAAAGAACGTTGCACACCGCCATTTACGTCTAGAACATTGTTGTATCTGTTCTGCTGCCCTTCTTGAAATCTGAATGTATTATAATATTCCATCAGAACAATAACCAGCTATATGATACCTGTACTAATTGCTTGACTGGTATGGTCATTATACTAGTCCTCAGTGTGTACAATATTAAATGATAGATAGATAGATAGATAGATATGAATAGAATGAGATTGATATATATGAACATAAGATAGATAGATAGATAGATATGAACAGAATGAGATTGATATATATGAACATGATGAGATAGATAGATAGATAGATAGATAGATAGATAGATAGATAGATAAAGCTGTAAACATTTAAGTAACTTTATCCTACACTATATCCTAACCATTCACGCAGTCACAGGCCATCACTCAGCCATATTGACGCCCATGCACGCGCACAGACATACATAGACACGCATAAACACGCATAAACACGCACACACGCACACACACACACACACACATACACACACACACATACACACACATCAGCACATGCATATAAACATTTATACAAAATGGTACAGTCATTCGTACACACTCCTACAAGCCTGCATGCTTACATACGCACACAAACAGTGGTGCAAACTCACACACACAGGCGCACATACTCACAAGCGTATACACGCATACCCTTACACAGACTATAATGAAAACTCTATGTAACGCTAAGTCGACCGCAAATTTATTGATGATCAAGTGATAAGCCAAAATTAGGCTCTTCTTTTACAATCGTAAAGAGCTGAGAATCGTCTCTCCTTCCCTTTCCAACATTTAAGATCATACATTGGATGAGTCGAGACAGTGAAAGAAGTTCGATGGTGTCATTGATTAGGATGTTCGAAAAAATCACGGATCCCGATTGGTGATAAAGTGTCGGTCAACAGACCGGCGACATTTGTTAATTAGAAAGGCTTAACGAAACGTGGGGGGGGATGAAGTGCATGAAAGCAAAAAATAAATAAAATAATTAAAAAAAAAAAGAAAAGTAATAAAAAAAAAAGGAATACAAATACAACAATGAACAACTACAAATATTTCAATACCGCGTCAAATTTTCATACCGCGTTACGGTATATTTGAATTTTAACATAGAAAAATATTAAAAAGTACAGAAAACTTGTATATATATATATATATATATATATATATTATTATTATTATTATTATTATTATTATTATTATTATTAGCTCTGGATTTACATTGAGCTCTCAGGATTTCATCCTCCTTGGGGCTATCCATAAGGATTACCAAGTTTTTCATAACTTATATATATATATAATTATTTATTTAAAAATAAGATTCCAACTCGCGACATAAGAGGTCTCATGTTTCAAAACAAGAGCCGAAAACTTCAATATAATTATTTGAATTAAATTGAGTTAAAGTAAGCTCTGTTCCATCTTCAAGCGAAATTTTTTTTTGGGGGGGATATATATATATATATATATATATATATATATATATATATATATATATATATTCCCGGCTCTCCCGTCGAATTCGACGTATGAGGGTCAAGCAGATCAGTTCCTAGGAAACCGAAAGCCCGACAACAGCACATGAGATTTGATTATAGTGGTGACCATCCACCCTTTTTGAATGGACAAATACAGAGACCTGGTGCACTAAGTGCCACAAGGTCCCCAAACGACCCTCCGCAGGTTTTGAATTCAGAGTTATCCTTCTCCTAGACCAGTTGCCATCCAAGGCTACAGAACGCAGTCTGTCTTGCTATTTTACCCATGAGCTGGAAGGAGTAGAATAGGATTCACACCTTTCCCAATGGTTAGTACATAAGTGAATGTAATGGATTCGACTTGAATTCGAATTCATCTTTTGGTTTAATAAAATATATTTAAACATGATATATATTATATATATCTATCTATTTATCTATCTTTATGAAAAAGACGATGGACATAAAAGCAATACCAATCCAAACAGATAATTGAAATCTTTTTATAAGGTCAGCGTTCCGTTTAAATATGATCACGTCGTCATCACGTGGGCGATGTTGTAAATTGTATATGGTCTATGTTAATTATGTTTTACGAATATGTCCTGAAGATGGTCTACTAGACCGAAATGTGCGACGTTGACATTATATTAACATTAAAACAGCATAATCGCATATTAGGATTTTTTTTGTTTGTTTTTCAGTATATTTTTCTCCATACTGTCGGATCTATATCCATATTTTGCTTCTATATATATATATATATATATATATATATATATATATATATATAGTAATGCATGTAGATCAAGTATGTTATGAATAGTGTCCGGTAGGTCTCCATGAATATTTAAATGATATCTAAGTGAGCTATGGTCAGAAAGGTGTAGAGTGAGTCTGCATGTCAAACATGTTGTAGTGTGACCTATTTAATTATTTACGAGTTTTCATTGGTCAGGAATACAATTCCTTAATGATCATTTAAATGCGTAAATAATATTAACCTATTTAATATTTAATTCATATACATACATACATACATACATACATATATATATATATATATATATATATATATATAGAGAGAGAGAGAGAGATAAATAGGTAAAATAGGTAGATATAGATATAGATATTAGGATATTACATGCGTATGTATGTATATACGCACGTATCTATGTATGTGTGTATGTATGCACGTATATATGTATGTATGTACGCATGTATGTATGTAAGTACCTATGTACGTACGTATGTATGTACGTACGTATATATGTATATACGTACGTATGTATGTATGTATGTTCATTTGTACGTATGTATGTACGTGGGTATATATCTACCTACGTATGTATGTACGTATGCATTTATGTATGCAAGTCAATTTGGAAAACTTTTACTTTTAATTTTTCAGTGATGATCTGATGTGTTCATCTAAAGAATTTCATCTCATAAGCACCAAAATCTATTTATTAGTGGGACTAAGCGTTTGATTATTGACTTCACTTGTATCGTTATATAAATTGAGTTTTAACTAACTTCAATTCAGCTTTTATGCATTTTATTTTATTAACGTGAATCAGGTCTGGTCTCACCAATTTAGATTCTGTACCTGTCAAATAAGAGTAATATTCTGATGTCGCCGTTTCAGCAGGGAACCGTTCTTTTTCCAAACTGTCTTGTATAATTAAAATTTCAACAATTTTTACTCACACACATACATACATATATATATACATGGTAGGATAACGAAGAAATTTAAAACATTTATAAATTTAACATGTTTCGCTTTTATTTAAGCTTCATCAGAAAATGAAATATAAAGGAGATTAAGCTTAAATAATATATATATATATATATATATATATATATATATATATATATTTCTTCATACTGTCGGATCTATATCCATGTATTTGCTTACGTATATATATATATATATATATATATATATATATATGTAATCACTTGAAAATGACTAGAGAAGAGGCTGAAAGCGCTTGAAACAATGAAAATTATGGAAAATTTTTGTACTCCCTTACTCATGCCGAACGGAAAACGTAACGATAGCCGAAAAAAGAAAAAATGAAAAAATTAGATAAAAATGTCTTAAAATAATTGTCGGCGGACTTTGTCCATTTCATAATGTGTGGCGTCATTTGTTTACATTTGGATACGCTTTGAGCAGATAAAAATATACGTGAGACATTGATGGAAGATTGAAGTTTAAAGGCTGTAAATTCGATCTTGCTAATCGATCGTTCCTCTGTAGCTCGATCGGTTAAGAGCACGTCAGGCTAAATGATGGTTTCGTATAGGATACAGGTTCGATTCCTATCGGAGGACAAATATTTTCTATAAAAATTTCTCAGACACTCAGGCCGGTAAATGTTATAAATGCTGTTTATTATAAAATAGAGCATTTACATAAATATTTGTATCTATAAAAAGAATGTATAAACATAAAAATGTCTTAAAATAATTGTCGGAATTTGTCCATTTTATTTTTTTATATATATATATATATATATATATATATTCAGTCGTATGTTTTCTTAAATTGTAATGCTAGTTATTGTTCTGGAGCGAGACACTAACCACACGTGTACGCGCACATACACACAGTGACGCACACACTCATTCACACACACACGCATATAGGTAAAAATCTCTGGTAAGTTTATCCAAGTGAATCCTAGTAATATAAAATATTGAAACTGCTCCACAGGAAAAGAGCTCAATATATTTATTATAGAGCATACAATATTTTTATTTAACTCCTTGGTGTTAACAAGCCCATTCCAGGTGAAATGGCCATAGATCATATGGGGTATTGAATTTTATCTAAATGTAATATATATATATATATATATATATATATATATATATATATATATATATATTATGAGGATGATGGCAATAAACATGGAAATATTAACAAAATCAAGGATACTTGATTGTTAAACAAATACTGAATTGCTACAAGGATGTTTTTCACATTTGCAAATACATTTAACTGTAACAAATTGACTGACTAACATAAAGACAAAGATCTTAAAGAGTTTATGTGTAAACAATGCACACGCACACACCTAGACCACGAGTGAAGTTAGTAGGTGTTTTCAGTGGGAGATTTCTGCAACTTAACCCACTGGCCGTGTGCGCTTCAAGGTCCCGCCATCTGGTATACCAAGACTGATGTCTAGCCATTGGCGATGCGACGTCTACGGTCGCTGGGGGAGATAGCGATGGAAAAAGAATCAGAAAGCTGTTTAGCAGCAATGAGAAAATAAGGTGGAAATGGGGTACACAAGATGGAAAGAGAGAATTTCCTTCTTAAACGCCTCTCTTAATCTCTCTATAATAATCATTATTTTTTCTCACGCACTCCCGCTATTTTTTCTATCTCATTCTCTTACTGTTTTTTTTTTCGTTATTTTTACTCACATAACTTTTTCTCTTTAAAATAGGATCCTCACTCTCTCTCTCTCCCTCTCTCTCTCTCTCTCTCTCTCTCAGATTATATTTCTTTCTCTCAGAACATCTATCGCTTTTATCTTCTGTGCCTACTTCTCTTTACTTATCTATGGGATTTTAACTTTTCAGTCTTTTCTTTTATCCCTCAAATTATACCTCTGTTTTCTCTCGGTCTTCCCCATTCTCTCTTTGATATCTCAGTATATATTTTCCTCTGTCTGCTTGTTTATGTAATATTAGCTTTCTTTTTCCTTTTACAACTCACTCATTCTTTTTTTTATTTCTTCTTTCAGTTTATTTTTCTTTTTGTCACTATAGCTTGCTTTTCTTCCACTGTGCGATTCTACCCACCTATGTAACATATTCTTTTCTGGCGCCATTGCTTTATTCCTTTTAATCTTTTTCTATTACCTCCATTTTGTTTCTTTATTGTTTCTTTCTTTTCTCTTTTTGTTTCTTTCCTTATTTTATATTGTTCTGTTATCTCATTTTCTACCTTTCTGTTTTCTTTCTTTCTTTTAATAATGTTCTATTACCTACATTTTTATTCTTTTTCTTTTATTTTCTTTCTTTCACTTTCTCTTTCTATCGCATTCACTTTCATTTTCATCCTTCCTTCCTTCCTTCCTTCCTTCCTTCCTTCCTTCCTTCCTTCCTTCCTTTGTTTGTTTTTTTGTTTCTTTCTTCCCATTTTATCTTTCCCTTTCTACCTATATCTATTTCTTTTCATTCCTGTGAATGTCTGTCTGGTTATACGTCGAAGGATATTTGAAATATATCCGTTAGATTCTCTTCCATTATCAAATGTTCCCGATATCACATTATTTTTAAAGAATACTGGGCTGAACCGACAAAATTACAGCACTGAATTCTTTCTTTCTTTCTTTCTTTCTTTCTTTCTTTCACATTCTATTTCTACCTATCTATCTATCGATCTGACTATGTTAGTCTGTTCATATCTATCTCAGACTATTCATATCTATCTATCTATCTATCTATCTATCTATCTATCTATCTATCTATCTATCTATCTATCACATTTTGTTCATACTGTGTCTGTCTGTCTACTACATACTGCTTCTATCTATCTATCTATCTATCTATCTATCTATCTATCTATCTATCTATCTATCTATCTTCTGTTCAAGATGGATTAATTTTCATTTTTTATCCTTTTATTCATTTGTTATTTTCTTTTTCCTTCGTCCTCACACGCACAAGTGTCACCCCTCCCGGGTATTTCGCGTTGTTTGATCTCGATGAGGCATAAAGATTATTATTAATTTTCTTTCGGTGGCGATGGAGACGCGGAAGAGTGTCCTGTTACAATCTTTACGAACATTTACAAACATACGAGTACACACACACACACGCTCTTAAAGACGTGTACACGGATGAACTAATCATATCCTTATATATTCACACCACAATCTCATGCAATTTTTAGCGTATATAAACAGAAACCTAACGCCATTGTTAGTAATTATGGTGGCAAATTTCTGTAAATATTTACCAAACATTCAGGTGTAATTGCTCCTGTTTTATAAATTTGCAGGTTTGAAGAGACAATATACTTCAATTCTTTAAAATGCTTTAGCATTCAAACCAGCAAATATCAATCTCAAATAATATATCATTTAGAATTTATTTAAAATGATTTACTTATAGATTTTAATTACCTGCAAGAATAATTTGTGACTGAATACGTCAATATTTACATACATGCAGTTGTCTGTAATTATATATGTACACAAACACATACATCCGCTAAGTATACGTCAAGACAAAAATTATCTTTACCAACATGGCAATGCAAAAAAAATCACACGTTATTCTTTGCGTAAATGAAACATCTAAACAAAGAAAGATGGTGTCATGTAGATGAAACTTGATTGTTAATCAAACATTGATTAGCTACAAGGATGTTTCACAGTTGCTTTCATCCTTTGTACATGTAGATAATATAAAGAGGATGATGGCAATAAAACATGGTAATATTAACAAAATCAAGGAGACTTGATTGTTAATCAAATATTGATTAGCTACAAGGATGTTTCACAGTTGCTTTCATCCTTTCTACATGTAGATAATGTTATGAGGATGATGGCAATAAACATGGAAATATTAACAAAATCAAGGAGACTTGATTGTTAATCAAATATTGATTAGCTAAAGGATGTTTTTCATCATTTGCTTTCATCCTTTTAGTACATGTAGATAATGTTATGAGGATGATGGCAATAAACATGGAAATATTAACAAAAATCAGACATGATTAAATCAAATTAGTTACAAGGTTTTTTCAGATCCTTTCTACATATAGATAATGTTATGAGGATGATGGCAATAAACAAAATAACAAAATCAAAGGAGACGATTAGTCAAATATTGATTAGTTACAAGGATGTTTTTCACAGTTGCTTTCATCCTTTCTACATATAGATAATGTTATGAGGATGATGGCAATAAACATGGAAATATTAACAAAATCAAGGAGACTTGATTGTTAATCAAATATTGATTAGTTACAAGGATGTTTTTCACAGTTGCTTTCATCCTTTCTACATATAGATAATGTTATGAGGATGATGGCAATAAACATGGAAATATTAACAAAATCAAGGAGACTTGATTGTTAATCAAATATTGATTAGTTACAAGGATGTTTTTCAGTTGCTTTCATCCTTTCTACATATAGATAATGTTATGAGGATGATGGCAATAAACATGGAAATATTAACAAAATCAAGGAGACTTGATTGTTAATCAAATATTGATTAGTTACAAGGATGTTTTTCACAGTTGCTTTCATCCTTTCTACATAGATAATGTTATGAGGATGATGGCAATAAACATGGAAATATTAACAAAATCAAGGAGACTTGATTGTTAATCAAATATTGATTAGTTACAAGGATGTTTTTCACAGTTGCTTTCATCCTTTCTACATATAGATAATGTTATGAGGATGATGGCAATAAACATGGAAATATTAACAAAATCAAGGAGACTTGATTGTTAATCAAATTATTGATTTTTTCAGTTATCCTTTCTGCATATAGATGTTTTTATTAACAAAATCAAGGAGACTTGCTTTCATCCTTTCTGTTACAAGGATATAGATAATATTAATGAGGATGATGGCAATAAACATGGAAATATTAACAAAATCAAGGAGACTTGATTGTTAATCAAATATTGATTAGTTACAAGGATGTTTTTCACAGTTGCTTTCATCCTTTCTACATATAGATAATGTTATGAGGATGATGGCAATAAACATGGAAATATTAACAAAATCAAGGAGACTTGATTGTTAATCAAATATTGATTAGTTACAAGGATGTTTTTCACAGTTGCTTTCATCCTTTCTACATATAGATAATGTTATGAGGATGATGGCAATAAACATGGAAATATTAACAAAATCAAGGAGACTTGATTGTTAATCAAATATTGATTAGTTACAAGGATGTTTTTCACAGTTGCTTTCATCCTTTCTACATAGAGATAATGTTATGAGGATGATGGCAATAAACATGGAAATATTAACAAAATCAAGGAGACTTGATTGTTAATCAAATATTGATTAGTTACAAGGATGTTTTTTTTGTTTAACTTTCATCCTTTCTACATAGAGATAATGTTATGAGGATGATGGCAATAAACATGGAAATATTAACAAAATCAAGGAGACTTGATTGTTAATCAAATATTAGTTAGGCACAAGGATGTTTTTCACAGTTGCTTTCATCCTTTCTACATATAGATAATGTTATGAGGATGATGGCAATAAACATGGAAATATTAACAAAATCAAGGAGACTTGATTGTTAATCAAATATTGATTAGTTACAAGGATGTTTTTCACAGTTGCTTTCATCCTTTCACATATAGATAATGTTATGAGGATGAGGATGATGGCACAAAATCATAACAAAATCAAGGAGACTTGATAATAATCAAATATTGATTAGTTACAAGGATGTTTTTCAAATAGTTAGCTTTCATCCTTTTCTACATATAGATAATGTTATGAGGATGATGGCAATAAACATGGAAATATTAACAAAATCAAGGAGACTTGATTGTTAATCAAATATTGATTAGTTACAAGGATGTTTTTCACAGTTGCTTTCATCCTTTCTACATATAGATAATGTTATGAGGATGATGGCAATAAACATGGAAATATTAAATCAAATCAAGGAGACTTGATTGTTAATCAAATATTGATTAGCTACAAGGATGTTTTTCACAGTTGATTTCATCCTTTCTACATGTAGATAATGTTATGAGGATGATGGCAATAAACATGGAAATATTAACAAAATCAAGGAGACTTGATTGTTAATCAAATATTGATTAGTTACAAGGATGTTTTTCACAGTTGCTTTCATCCTTTCTACATATAGATAATGTTATGAGGATGATGGCAATAAACATGGAAATATTAACAAAATCAAGGAGACTTGATTGTTAATCAAATATTGATTAGCTACAAGGATGTTTTCACAGGATCCTTTCTACATGTAGATAATTTATGAGGATGATGATTGAAATATTAACAAAATCAAGGAGACTTGATTGTTAATCAAATATTGATTAGATACAGTTGCTTTCATCCTTTCTATGATGATGATGGCAATAAACATGGAAATATTAACAAAATCAAGGAGACTTGATTGTTAATCAAATATTGATTAGTTACAAGGATGTTTTCACAGTTGCTTTCATCCTTTCTACATATAGATAATGTTATGAGGATGATGGCAATAAACATGGAAATATTAACAAAATCAAGGAGACTCAAATATTGGAGATGTTTTCTTTGATTTCATCCTTTTTTAATGTAAATATTTATGATTACGAACATGGAAATATAACAAAATCAAGGATGTTTTTTGATTAGTTAAGGATGTTTTCATTTCATCCTTTCTACATAGATAATGTTATGAGGATGATGGCAATAAACATGGAAATATTAACAAAATCAAGGAGACTTGATTGTTAATCAAATATTGATTAGTTACAAGGATGTTTTTCACAGTTGCTTTCATCCTTTCTACATATAGATAATGTTATGAGGATGATGGCAATAAACATGGAAATATTAACAAAATCAAGGAGACTTGATTGTTAATCAAATATTGATTAGCTACAAGGATGTTTTTCACAGTTGCTTTCATCCTTTCTACATGTAGATAATGTTATGAGGATGATGGCAATAAACATGGAAATATTAACAAAATCAAGGAGACTTGATTGTTAATCAAATATTGATTAGCTACAATGATGTTTTTTCACAGTTGCTTTCATCCTTACTCTAGATGTAGATAATTTATGAAGATGATGGCAATAAACATGGAAATATTAACAAAATCAAGGAGACTTGATTGTTAATCAAATATTGATTAGCTACAAGGATGTTTTTCACAGTTGCTTTCATCCTTTCTAGATGTTAATGTTATGAAGATGATGGCATGGAAATATTAACAAAATCAAGGACCTTGATTGTTAATCAAATGATTTGCTAAAAGGATGTTTTTTTCAATTTCATCCGTTCTACATGTAGAAGGATGATGGCAATAAACGGAAATATTAACAAAATCATAGAGACTTGATTGTTAATCAAATATTGATTAGCTTCAAGGATGTTTTTTTGCATAGTTAATGTTATGCAATTGGAAATCAAAATCCTTTGTTACATGTATTGATAATGTTTTTTTTAGTTGATGATGGCAATGTTAAATGATGGAAATAAACATAACAAAATCAAGGAGACTTGATTGTTAATCAAATATTGATTAGTTACAAGGATGTTTTCACAGTTGCTTTCATCCTTTCTACATGTAGATAATGTTATGAGGATGATGGCAATAAACATGGAAATATTAACAAAATAAAGGAGACTTGATTGTTAATCAAATATTGATTAGCTACAAGGATGTTTTTCATAGTTGCTTTCATCCTTTCTATATGTAGATAATGTTATGAGGATGATGGCAATAAACATGGAAATATTAAAAAATCAAAGGAGACTTGATTGTTAATCAAATATTGATTAGCTACAAGGATGTTTTTCCCAGTTGCTTTCATCCTTTCTACATGTAGATAATGTTATGAGGATGATGGCAATAAAACATGGAAATATTAACAAAATCAAGGAGACTTGATTGTTAATCAAATATTGATTAGCTACAAGGATGTTTTTCATAGTTGCTTTCATCCTTTCTACATGTAGATAATGTTATGAGGATGATGGCAATAAACATGGAAATATTAACAAAATCAAGGAGACTTGATTGTTAATCAAATATTGATTAGCTAAAAGGATGTTTTTCACATTTGCTTTCATCCGTTCTACATGTAGATAATGTTATGAGGATGATGGCAATAAACATGGAAATATTAACAAAATCAAGGAGACTTGATTGTTAATCAAATATTGATTAGCTTCAAGGATGTTTTTCATAGTTGCTTTCATCCTTTCTACATGTAGATAATGTTATGAGGATGATGGCAATAACCATGGAAATATTAACAAAATCAAGGAGACTTGATTGTTAATCAAATATTGATTAGCTGTTTTTCAAGGATCCTTTTTTAGATAATGTTATGAGGGATGATGGCAATAAACATGGAAATATTAACAAAATCAAAGGAGACTTTCTAAATATTGATGTAAGGATGTTTTTCAATTGTTCCGTTTCTATGTAGGATGATGGCAATAAACATGGAAATATTAACAAAATCAAGGAGACTTGATTGTTAATCAAATATTGATTAGCTACAAGGATGTTTTTCATAGTTGCTTTCATCCTTTCTACATGTAGATAATGTTATGAGGATGATGGCAATAAACATGGAAATATTAACAAAATCAAGGAGACTTGATTGTTAATCAAATATTGATTAGCTAAAGGATGTTTTTCACAGTTGCTTTCATCCTTTCTACATGTAGATAATGTTATGAGGATGATGGCAATGGAAACAAAATGGAAATATTAACAAAATTAGCTTCAGGAGACTTGATTGTTAACATGTAGATTGTTATGAGGATGATGGCAATGACATGGAAATATTAACAAAATCAAGGATGTTTTAATCAAATATTGATTTTCATCCTTTTCTACATGTAGATAATGTTATGAGGATGATGGCAATAAACATGGAAATATTAACAAAATCAAGGAGACTTGATTGTTAATCAAATATTGATTAGCTTACAAGGATGTTTTTCATAGTTGCTTTCATCCTTTCTACATGTAGATAATGTTATGAGGATGATGGCAATAAACATGGAAATATTAACAAAATCAAGGAGACTTGATTGTTAATCAAATATTGATTAGCTAAAGGATGTTTTTCACATTTTTTCATCCTTTCTACATGTAGATAATGTTATGAGGATGATGGCAATAAACATGGAAATATTAACAAAATCAAGGGAGACTTGATTGTTAATCAAATATTGATTAGATTGTTTTTCCCATAGTTGCTTTCATCCTTTCTAATGTAGATAATGTTTTGATGGCAATAACATGGAAATATTAACAAAATGAGACATGATTGGTATCCAAGGATGTTTTTACATGGCTTTCATCCTTTCTAGATATAGATAATATTTTGGATGATGGCAATAAACATGGAAATATTAACAAAATCAAGGATTGTTAATCTTGATTAGCTACAAGGATGTTAATCCTTTCTAGATAATATTGAGGATGATGGCAGCTACAAATATTAAAAATGGAGACTTGATTGTTAATCAAATATTGATTTCATCCATTTTTTCATCCTTTCTATATGTAGATAATGTTATGAGGATGATGGCAATAAACATGGAAATATTAACAAAATCAAGGAGACTTGATTGTTAATCAAATATTGATTAGTTACAAGGATGTTTTTCATAGTTGCTTTCATCCTTTCTAGATGTAGATAATGTTATGAGGATGATGGCAATAAACATGGAAATATTAATGAAATCAAGGAGACTTGATTGTTAATCAAATTTACAAGGATTAGCTACAAGGATGTTTTCACAGTTGCTTTCATCCTTTCTACATGTAGATAATGTTATGAGGATGATGGCAATAAACATGGAAATATTAACAAAATCAAGGAGACGATTGTTAATCAAATATTGATTAGCTTACAGGATGTTTTTCACAGTTGCTTTCATCCTTTCTACATGTAGATAATGTTATGAGGATGATGGCAATAAACATGGAAATATTAACAAAAATCAAGGAGACTTGATTGTTAATCAAATATTGATTAGCTTCAAGGATGTTTTCATAGTTGCTTTCATCCTTTCTACATGTAGATAATGTTATGAGGATGATGGCAATAAACATGGAAATATTAACAAAATCAAGGAGACTTGATTGTTAATCAAATATTGATTTATTACAAGGATGTTTTCACATTTGCTTTCATCCTTTCTACATGTAGATAATAATGGATGATGGCAATAAACATGGAAATATTAACAAAATCAAGGAGACTTGATTGTTAATCAAATATTGATTAGCTACAAGGATGTTTTTCATAGTTGCTTTCATCCTTTCTACATGTAGATAATGTTATGAGGAGGATGATGGCAATAAACAATCAAGGAGACTTGATTGTTAATCAATATTAAAAAAAGGAAGGAGACTTGATTGTTAATCAAATAATGTTTAGGATGATGGCAATAAACATGGAAATTTAACAAAATAAAAGGAGACTTGATTGTTAATCAAATATTTTAGCACAAGGATAATTTTTGATGGCAGTTGCTAACAAAATCATCCTTTCTACATGTAGATAATGTTATGAGGATGATGGCAATAAACATGGAAATATTAACAAAATCAAGGAGACTTGATTGTTAATCAAATATTGATTAGCTACAAGGATGTTTTTCATAGTTGCTTTCATCCTTTCTACATGTAGATAATGTTATGAGGATGATGGCAATAAACATGGAAATATTAACAAAATCAAGGAGACTTGATTGTTAATCAAATATTGATTAGCTAAAGGATGTTTTTCATAGTTGCTTTCATCCTTTCTACATGTAGATAATGTTATGAGGATGATGGCAATAAACATGGAAATATTAACAAAATCAAGGAGACTTGATTGTTAATCAAATATTGATTAGCTACAAGGATGTTTTCATAGTTGCTTTCATCCTTTCTAGATAATGTAGATAATGTTAAACATGGAGGATTAACAAAATCAAGGAGACACATGGAAAAATATTGATTAGTTACAAAATGTTTTTTCATAGTTGCTTTCATTGTTTCTCATGTAGATAATGTTATGATTATGATGGCAATAAACATGGAAATATTCAAGGGAGACATGTTAATCAAAATTGATTAGTTACATCCTGTTTTCACAGTTGCTTTCATCCTTTCTACATAAAATGTTATGAGGATGATGGCAATAAATATGGAAATATTAACAAAATCAAGGAGACTTGATTGTTAATCAAATATTGATTAGCTTCTAAAGGATGTTTTTCACAGTTGCTTTCATCCTTTCTGCATGTAGATAAAATTATGAGGATGATGGCAATAAACATGGAAATATTAACAAAATCAAGGAGACTTGATTGTTAATCAGATATTGATTAGCTAAAAGGATGATTTTCACTGTTGCTTTCATCCTTTCTACATGTAGATAATGTTATGAGGATGATGGCAATAAACATGGAAATATTAACAAAATCAAGAAGACTTGATTGTTAATCAAATATTGATTAGCTACAAGGATGTTTTTCACAGTTTGCTTTCATCCTTTCTACATATAGATAATGTTATGAGGATGATGGCAATAAACATGGAAAAATTAACAAAATCAAGGAGACTTGATTGTTAATCAAATATTGATTAGCTACAAGGATGTTTTTCACAGTTGCTTTCATCCTTTCTACATATAGATAATGTTATGAGGATGATGGCAATAAACATGGAAATATTAACAAATCAAGGAGACTTGATTGTTAATCAAATATTGATTAGCTACAAGGATGTTTTTTCACAGTTGCTTTCATCCTTTCATGTAGATAATGTTATGAGGATGATGGCAATAAACATGGAAATATTAACAAAATCAAGGAGACTTGATTGTTAATCAAATATTGATTAGCTACTGTTTTCAATATTGGATTGCTTTTCTACATATAGATAATGTTATGAGGATGATGGCAATTTCATCAAGGAGACTGATTGTTAATCATTAGCTAGGATAATGTTGCTTTCATCCTTTCTAGATAATGATGATGATGGCAATAAACATGGAAATATTAACAAAATCAAGGAGACTTGATTGTTAATCAAATATTGATTAGCTACAAGGATGTTTTTCATAGTTGCTTTCATCCATGTAGATACATGGATGAGATAATGTTAATGGAGGATTGTTAATGGCAATAAACACATGTAGAAATATTAACAAAATCAAAATCAAGGAGACATGATTGTTAATCAAGTATTGATTAATTACAAGGATGTTTTTCACAGTTGCTTTCATCCTTTCTACATGTAGATAATGTTATGAGGATGATGGCAATAAACATGGAAATATTAACAAAATCAAGGAGACTTGATTGTTAATCAAATATTGATTAGCTACAAGGATGTTTTTCATAGTTGCTTTCATCCTTTCTACATGTAGATAAATTTATGAGGATGATGGCAATAAACATGGAAATATTAACAAAATCAAGGAGACTTGATTGTTAATCAAATATTGATTAGCTACAAGGATGTTTTTCACCAGTTGCTTTCATCCTTTCTACATGTAGATAATGTTATGAGGATGATGGCAATAAACATGGAAATATTAACAAAATTGTTAATCAAAGATTAGCTAAAAGGATGTTTTCATTGCTTTCATCCTTTCTACAATATATGATGATTAGCTATTAACAAAATCAAGGAGACTTGATTGGATTAGCTTTTTTTAATCACATCCTTTCTACATTAGCTTTCATCCTTTAACTAAATGTAGATAATGTTAATCAAATATTGATGGCAATAAACATGGAAATATTAACAAAATCAAGGAGACTTGAACATTAATTAAATATTGATTATTGCTAATCAAGGATGTTTTTCACATGTTTTTTCATCCTTTCATACTTTCTACATGTAGATAATGTTATGAGGATGATGGCAATAAACATGGAAATATTAACAAAATCAAGGAGACTTGATTGTTAATCAAATATTGATTAGCTACAAGGATGTTTTTCACAGTTGCTTTCATCCTTTCTACATGTAGATAATGTTATGAGGATGATGGCAATAAACATGGAAATATTAACAAAATCAAGGAGACTTGATTGTTAATCAAATATTGATTAGCTACAAGGATGTTTTTCACAGTTGCTTTCATCCTTTCTACATGTAGATAATGTTATGAGGATGATGGCAATAAACATGGAAATATTAACAAAATCAAGGAGACTTGATTGTTAATCAAATATTGATTAGCTACAAGGATGTTTTTCACAGTTGCTTTCATCCTTTCTACATGTAGATAATGTTATGAGGATGATGGCAATAAACATGGAAATATTAACAAAATCAAGGAGACTTGAATTGTTAATCAAATATTGATTAGCCTTTCTAGATGTAGATAATGTTATGAGGATGATGGCAATAAACATGGAAATATTAACAAAATAAGGATATTGATTAGTTTTCACATGTAAAATTTTATGTTAAACAAAATCATGCTTTGGTATCCTTTTAGTACAAGGATGTTTTTCAGTTGCTTTCATCCTTTCTATATAGATAATGTTATGAGGATGATGGCAATAAACATGGAAATATTAACAAAATCAAGGAGACTTGATTGTTAATCAAATATTGATTAGCTACAAGGATGTTTTTCACTGCATCCTTTCTAAATGTAGATAATGTTATGAGGATGATGGCAATAAACATGGAAATATTAACAAAATCAAGGAGACTTGATTGTTAATCAAATATTGATTAGCTAAAGGATGTTTTCTAAGTTGCTTTCATCCTTTCTACATAGATAATGTTATGAGGATGATGGCAATAAACATGGAAAATATTAACAAATCAAGGAGACTTGATTTAATCAAATATTGATTAGCTAAAAGGATGTTTTCATCAGTTGCTTTCATCCTTTCTACATATAGATAATGTTATGAGGATGATGGCAATAAACATGGAAATATTAACAAAATCAAGGAGACTTGATTGTTAATCAAATATTGATTAGCTACAAGGATGTTTTTTCACAGTTGCTTTCATCCTTTCTACATGTAGATAATGTTATGAGGATGATGGCAAACATAAACATGGAAATATTAACAAAATCAAGGATGTTTTTTCACTTGATTGTTAATCAAATATTGATTAGATTAGTTAAAGGATGTTTTTCACAGTTGCTTTCATCCTTTCTACATGTAGATAATGTTATGAGGATGATGGCAATAAACATGGAAATATTAACAAAATCAAGGAGACTTGATTGTTAATCAAATATTGATTAAGGAGACTTTTTCACTTTGTTTTTTTCACAGTTGTATCCTTTCTACATGTAGATAATGTTATGAGGATGATGGCAATAAACATGGAAATATTAACAAAATCAAGGAGACTTGATTGTTAATCAAATATTGATTAGCTACAAGGATGTTTTTCACAGTTGCTTTCATCCTTTCTACATATAGATAATGTTATGAGGATGATGGCAATAAACATGGAAATATTAACAAAATCAAGGAGACTTGATTGTTAATCAAATATTGATTAGCTAAAAGGATGTTTTTCACATGTGCTTTCATCCTTTGTACATGTAGATAATGTTATTAGGATGATGGCAATAAACATGGAAATATTAACAAAATCAAGGAGACATGATTGTTAATCAAATATTGATTAGCTACAAGGATGTTTTTCACCAGTTGCTTTCATCCTTTCTACATGTAGATAATGTTATGAGGATGATGGCAATAAACATGGAAATATTAACAAAATCAAGGAGACTTGATTGTTAATCAAATATTGATTAGCTATCAAGGATGTTTTTTAACAAAATAAGTTGCTTTCATCCTTTCTACATGTAGATAATGTTATGAGGATGATGGCAATAAACATGGAAATATTAACAAAATCAAGGAGACTTGATTGTTAATCAAATATTGATTAGCTACAAGGATGTTTTCACAATGCTTTCATCCTTTCTACATGTAGATAATGTTATGAGGATGATGGCAATAAACATGGAAATATTAACAAAAATCAAGGAATCAAATATTGATTACTATTTTTTTTTCATTATTTTCTACATGTAAATATTGATTAGATAAAAAACATGATTTTCAATCAAATTTTTTCATCCTTTCATCCATGTAGATAATGTTATGAGGATGATGGCAATAAACATGGAAATATTAACAAAATCAAGGAGACTTGATTGTTAATCAAATATTGATTAGCTTCAAGGATGTTTTTCACAGTTGCTTTCATCCTTTCTACATGTAGATAATGTTATGAGGATGATGGCAATAAACATGGAAATATTAACAAAATCAAGGAGACTTGATTGTTAATCAAATATTGATTAGCTACAAGGATGTTTTTCACAGTTTCTTTCATCTTTCTACATGTAGATAATGTTATGAGGATGATGGCAATAAACATGGAAATATTAACAAAATCAAGGAGACTTGATTGTTAATCAAATATTGATTAGCTACAAAGATGTTTTTCACAGTTGCTTTCATCCTTTCTACATGTAGATAATGTTATGAGGATGATGGCAATAAACATGGAAATATTAACAAAATCAAGGAGACTTGATTGTTAATCAAATATTGATTAGCTTCAAGGATGTTTTTCATAGTTGCTTTCATCCTTTCTACATGTAGATAATGTTATGAGGATGATGGCAATAAACATGGAAATATTAACAAAATCAAGGAGACATGATTGGTAATCAATAT
This sequence comes from Acanthosepion pharaonis, assembly GCA_903632075.3. NCBI lineage: Eukaryota > Metazoa > Mollusca > Cephalopoda > Sepiida > Sepiidae > Acanthosepion > Acanthosepion pharaonis. The sequence continues at coordinate 949,434 of CAHIKZ030000081.1, read as the reverse complement.
TGATTAGTTACAAGGATGTTTTTCACAGTTGCTTTCATCCTTTCTACATATAGATAATGTTATGAGGATGATGGCAATAAACATGGAAATATTAACAAAATCAAGGAGACTTGATTGTTAATCAAATATTGATTAGCTTGTTTTTCCCATTGCTTTCATCCTTTCACATGTAGATAATGTTATGAGGATGATGGCAATAAACATGGAAATATTAACAAAATCAAGGAGACTTGATTGTTAATCAAATATTGATTAGCTACAAGGATGTTTTCATAGTTGCTTTCATCCTTTCTACATGTAGATAATGTTATGAGGATGATGGCAATAAACATGGAAATATTTGTTAATCAAAATCAAAAGATGTTTTCACATTGCTTTCTTCCTTTGTACATGATTGTTAATCAAATGATTGATTAAACATGGAAATATTACAAAAATCAAGATGTTTTTATTAGTTACAGTTTTTTTCATCCTTTCTACATGTAGATAATGTTATGAGGATGATGGCAATAAACATGGAAATATTAACAAAATCAAGGAGACTTGATTGTTAATCAAATATTGATTAGCTACAAGGATGTTTTCACAGTTGCTTTCATCCTTTCTACATGTAGATAATGTTATGAGGATGATGGCAATAAACATGGAAATATTAACAAAATCAAGGAGACTTGATTGTTAATCAAATATTGATTAGCTACAAGGATGTTTTTTCAGTTGCTTTCATCCTTTCTACATGTGATAATGTTATGAGGATGATGGCAATAAACATGGAAATATTAACAAAATCAAGGAGACTTGATTGTTAATCAAATATTGATTAGCTAAAAGGATGTTTTCACATTGCTTTCATCCTTTCTACATGTAGATAATGTTATGAGGATGATGGCAATAAACATGGAAATATTAACAAAATCAAGGAGACTTGATTGTTAATCAAATATTGATTAGTTACAAGGATGTTTTTCACATGTTGCTTTCATCCTTTCTACATGTAGATAATGTTATGAGGATGATGGCAATAAACATGGAAATATTAACAAAATCAAGGAGACTTGATTGTTAATCAAATATTGATTAGCTACAATGTTTTCATTTTTTCCTTTCTAGATAATGTTATGAGGATGATGGCAATAAACAGCCAAATATGAGGAGGATGTTAACCATTTTAATCAAATTTGAGGATGATGGCAATAAACATGGAAATTTAACAAAATCAAGGAGACATGATTGGTATCCTTTCTCCTTTCTACATGTAGATAATGTTATGAGGATGATGGCAATAAACATGGAAATATTAACAAAATCAAGGAGACTTGATTGTTAATCAAATATTGATTAGCTACAAGGATGTTTTTCATAGTTGCTTTCATCCTTTCTACATGTAGATAATGTTATGAGGATGATGGCAATAAACATGGAAATATTAACAAAATCAAGGAGACTTGATTGTTAATCAAATATTGATTAGCTACAAGGATGTTTTTCACAGTTGCTTTCATCCTTTCTAAATGTAGATAATGTTATGAGGATGATGGCAATAAACATGGAAATATTAACAAAATCAAGGAGACTTGATTGTTAATCAAATATTGATTAGCTAAGGATGTTTTTCACATTGCTTTCATCCTTTCTACATGTAGATAATGTTATGAGGATGATGGCAATAAACATGGAAATATTAACAAAATCAAGGAGACTTGATTGTTAATCAAATATTGATTAGCTACAAGGATGTTTTCACAGTTGCTTTCATCCTTTCTACATATAGATAATGTTATGAGGATGATGGCAATAAACATGGAAATATTAACAAAATCAAGGAGACTTGATTGTTAATCAAATATTGATTAGCTACAAGGATGTTTTCACAGTTGCTTTCATCCTTTCTACATATAGATAATGTTATGAGGATGATGGCAATAAACATGGAAATATTAACAAAATCAAGGAGACTTGATTGTTAATCAAATATTGATTAGCTACAAGGATGTTTTTTTCAAGTTGATGTTTTAATGTTATGAGGATGATGGCAATAAACATGTTGGAGACTTTCATCCTTTTCATCTACATGTAGATAATGTTATGAGGATGATGGCAATAAACATGGAAATATTAACAAAATCAAGGAGACTTGATTGTTAATCAAATATTGATTAGCTACAATGATGTTTTCACAGTTGCTTTCCTTTCTACATGTAGATAATGTTATGAGGATGATGGCAATAAACATGGAAATATTAACAAAATCAAGGAGACTTGATTGTTAATCAAATATTGATTAGCTACAAGGATGTTTTTCACAGTTGCTTTCATCCTTTCTACATGTAGATAATGTTATGAGGATGATGGCAATAAACATGGAAATATTAAAAAATCAAGGAGACTTGATTGTTAATCAAATATTGATTAGCTACAAAGATGTTTTTCACAGTTGCTTTCATCCTTTCTACATGTAGATAATGTTAAACATGAGGATGATGGCAAAGGAAACATGGAAATATTAACAAAATCAAAATCAAAGAGACTTGATTGTTAATCAAATATTGATTAGCTACAAGGATGTTTTTGGCAATAAACATGAAATATTAACAAAATCAAAGGAGACAGTTTAGCTTTCATCCTTTCTACATGTAGATAATGTTATGAGGATGATGGCAATAAACATGGAAATATTAACAAAATCAAGGAGACTTTGAATTGTTAATCAAATATTGAAATTAACTACAATGATGATTGTTAATCAAATATTGTTGCTTGTTTTTCATCCTTTTCTACATGTAGATAATGTTATGAGGATGATGGCAATAAACATGGAAATATTAACAAAATCAAGGAGACTTGATTGTTAATCAAATATTGATTAGCTACAAGGATGTTTTTCACAGTTGCTTTCATCCTTTCTACATGTAGATAATGTTATGAGGATGATGGCAATAAACATGGAAATATTAACAAAATCAAGGAGACTTGATTGTTAATCAAATATTGATTAGCTACAAGGATGTTTTTCACAGTTGCTTTCATCCTTTCTACATGTAGATAATGTTAAGAGGATGATGGCAATAAACATGGAAATATTAACAAAATCAAGGAGACTTGATTGTTAATCAAATATTGATTAGCTTCAAGGATGTTTTTCATAGTTGCTTTCATCCTTTCTACATGTAGATAATGTTATGAGGATGATGGCAATAAACATGGAAATATTAACAAAATCAAGGAGACTTGATTGTTAATCAAATATTGATTAGATGTTTTTCACAGCTTTCATCCTTTCTAATGTAGATAAAATTTTGATGGCAAAACATGGAAATATTAACAAAATCAAGGAGACGATTGTTAATCAAATATTGATTAGCTAAAAGGATGTTTTTCATTGCTTTCATCCTTCTACATGTAGATAATGTTATGAGGATGATGGCAATAAACATGGAAATATTAACAAAATCAAGGAGACTTGATTGTTAATCAAATATTGATTAGCTACAAGGATGTTTTTCACAGTTGCTTTCATCCTTTCTACATGTAGATAATGTTATGAGGATGATGGCAATAAACATGGAAATATTAACAAAATCAAGGAGACTTGATTGTTAATCAAATATTGATTAGCTACAAGGATGTTTTTCACAGTTGCTTTCATCCTTTCTACATGTAGATAATGTTATGAGGATGATGGATGATGGAAATAAACAAAATCAAAATATTATTGATTAGCAAAATCAAGGAGACTTGATTGTTAATCAAATAAACATGGATTATTAAATAAAAATTTAAGGAGAATGATGTTTTTTGATTACAAGGATGTTTTTTCACAGTTGCTTTCATCCTTTCTACATGTAGATAATGTTATGAGGATGATGGCAATAAACATGGAAATATTAACAAAATCAAGGAGACTTGATTGTTAATCAAATATTGATTAGCTACAAGGATGTTTTTCACAGTTGCTTTCATCCTTTCTACATGTAGATAATGTTATGAGGATGATGGCAATAAACATGGAAATATTAACAAAATCAAGGAGACTTGATTGTTAATCAAATATTGATTAGCTACAAGGATGTTTTTTCATAGTTGCTTTCATCCTTTCTACATGTAGATAATGTTATGAGGATGATGGCAATAAACATGGAAATATTAACAAAATCAAGGAGACTTGATTGTTAATCAAATATTGATTAGCTACAATGGATGTTTTTTACAGGATTGGCTTTCATCCTTTTGTTAATACATGTAGATAATGTTATGAGGATGATGGCAATAAAACATGGAAATATTAACAAAATCAAGGAGACACTGATTGTTAATCAAATATTGATTAGCTACAAGGATGTTTTTCACAGTTGCTTTCATCCTTTCTACATGTAGATAATGTTATGAGGATGATGGCAATAAACATGGAAATATTAACAAAATCAAGGAGACTTGATTGTTAATCAAATATTGATTAGCTACAAGGATGTTTTTCACAGTTGCTTTCATCCTTTCTACATGTAGATAATGTTATGAGGATGATGGCAATAAACATGGAAATATTAACAAAATCAAGGAGACTTGATTGTTAATCAAATATTGATTAGCTACAAAGGATGTTTTTCACAGTTGCTTTTCATCCTTTCTACATGTAGATAATGTTATGAGGATGATGGCAATAAACATGGAAATATTAACAAAATCAAGGAGACTTGATTGTTAATCAAATATTGATTAGCTACAAGGATGTTTTTTCATGATTTGCTTTCATCCTTTCTAAATGTAGATAATGTTATGAGGATGATGGCAATAAACATGAAATATTAACAAAATCAAGGAGACTTGATTGTTAATCAAATATTGATTAGCTACAAGGATGTTTTTCACAGTTGCTTTCATCCTTTCTACATGTAGATAATGTTAAGAGGATGATGGCAATAAACATGGAAAATATTAACAAAATTATCAAAGGATGTTTTTCACAGTTGATTTTTAATCATGAGGATGATGGCAATAAACATGGAAATATTAACAAAATCAAGGAGACTAATCAACGATGTTTTTTTTCACAGTTGCTTTCATCCTTTCTACATGTAGATAATGTTATGAGGATGATGGCAATAAACATGGAAATATTAACAAAATCAAGGAGACTTGATTGTTAATCAAATATTGATTAGCTACAATGGATGTTTTTCACAGTTGCTTTCATCCTTTCTACATGTATAATGTTATGAGGATAATGTTATTGTTAATCAAATATTGAGGATGATTTTCACAGGCAACGTAAACATGGAATGATATTAATGGAAAATCAAGGAGACTTGATTGTTAATCAAATATTGATTAGCTACAAGGATGTTTTTCATAGTTGCTTTCATCCTTTCTACATGTAGATAATGTTATGAGGATGATGGTAATAAACATGGAAATATTAACAAAATCAAGGAGACTTGATTGTTAATCAAATATTAATTACTACAAGGATGTTTTTCACAGTTGCTTTCATCCTTTCTACATGTAGATAATGTTATGAGGATGATGGCAATAAACATGGAAATATTAACAAAATCAAGGAGACTTGATTGTTAATCAAATATTGATTAGCTACAAGAATGTTTTTTCACAGTTGCTTTCATCCTTTTTACATGTAGATAATGTTATGAGGATGATGGCAATAAACATGGAAATATTAACAAATCAAAAGGAGACTTGATTGTTAATCAAATATTAGCTACAAGGATGTTTTTTTCACAGTTGCTTTCATCTTTTCTACATGTAGATAATGTTAAGGAGGATGATGGCAATAAACATGATAACAAAAATCAAGGAAACTTGATTGTTAATCAAATATTGATTAGCTACAAGAATGTTTTTCTGATTGCTTTCATCCTTTCTACATGTAGATAATGTTATGAGGATGATGGCAATAAACATGGAAATATTAACAAAATCAAGGAGAAACCTGATTGTTAATCAAATATTGATTAGCTACAAGGATGTTTTTTTCATAGTTGCTTTCATCCTTTTCTACATGATGGCAATAAACATGGAATTATGAGGATGAATGGCAATGTTTTTCATAGTTACTAAACATGGAAATAAACATTAACAAAAATCAAGGAGACTTTGATTGTTAATCAAATGATTAGCTTCAAGGATGTTTTTACAGTTGCTTTCATCCTTTCTACATGTAGATAATGTTATGAGGATGATGGCAATAAACATGGAAATATTAACAAAATCAAGGAGACTTGATTGTTAATCAAATATTGATTAAATACAAGGATGTTTTCATAGTTGCTTTCATCCTTTCTACGTAGATAATGTTATGAGGATGATGGCAAACTGGAAATATTAACAAAAATCAAAGAGACTTGATTGTTAATCAAATATTGATTAGCTTCAACGATGTTTTTCAGGTGCTTTCATCCTTTCTACATGTAGATAATGTTATGAGGATGATGGCAATAAACATGGAAATATTAACAAAATCAAGGAGACTTGATTATTAAAATATTGATTAGCTACAACGATGTTTTTCACAGTTGCTTTCATCCTTTTCTACATGTAGATAATGTTATGAGGATGATAAACATGGAAATAAACATGATTGTTAATCTCAAATTGATTAGCTACAACGATGTTTTTCACATGTGGTAGATAATGTTATGAGGATGAATAAACATGAAATATTAACAAAATCAAGGAGACTTGATTAATCAAATATTGATTAGCTACAATGATGTTTTTCACGGTTGCTTTCATCCTTTCTACATGTAGATAATGTTAAGAGGATGATGGCAATAAACATGGAAATATTAACAAAATCAAGGAGACTTGATTGTTAATCAAATATTGATTAGCTACAAGGATGTTTTTCTGCGTTTGCTTTCATCCTTTCTACATGTAGATAATGTTATGAGGGATGATGGCAATAACATGGAAATATTAACAAAATCAAGGACTTGATTGTTAATCAAATATTGATTAGCTACAAGGATGTTTTCCACAGTTGCTTTCATCCTTTCTACATGTAGATAATGTTATGAGGATGATGGCAATAAACATGGAAATATTAACAAAATCAAGGAACGATTGTTAATCAAATATTGATTAGCTACAAAATGTTTTTCACAGTTGCTTTCATCCCTTTCTACATATAGATAATGTTATGGAGATGATGGCAATAAACATGGAAATATTAACAAAATCAAGGAGACTTGATTGTTAATCAAATATTGATTAGCTTCAAAGAATGTTTTCATAGTTGCTTTCATCCTTTCTACATGTAGATAATGTTATGAGGATGATGGCAATAAACATGGAAATATTAACAAAATCAAGGAAACCTGATTGTTAATCAAATATTGATTAGCTACAAGGATGTTTTTCACAGTTGCTTTCATCCTTTCTACATGTAGATAATGTTATGAGGATGATGGCAATAAACATGGAAATATTAACAAAATCAAGGAGACTTGATTGTTAATCAAATATTGATTAGCTAAAGGATGTTTTTTCACAGTTGCTTTCATCCTTTTCTAATGTAGATAATGTTATGAGGATGATGGCAAACATGGAAATATTAACAAAATCAAGGAGACTTGATTGTTAATCAAATATTGATTAGCTACAAAAATGTTTTTTTCACAGTTGCTTTTATCCTTTCTACATGTAGATAATGTTATGAGGATGATGGCAATAAACATGGAAATATTAACAAAATCAAGGAGACTTGATTGCTAATCAAATATTGATTAGCTACAAGAATGTTTTTCACAGTTGCTTTCATCCTTTCTACATGTAGATAATGTTATGAGGATGATGGCAATAAACAAGGAAATATTAACAAAATCAAAGGAGACTTGATTGTTAATCAAAACATTGATTAGCTACAAGGATGTTTTTCACAGTTGCTTTCATCCTTTTCTACATGTAGATAATGTTATGAGGATGATGGCAATAAACAAGGAAATATTAACAAAATCAAGAAGACTTGATTGTTAATCAAATATTGATTAGCTACAAGGATGTTTTTCACAGTTGCTTTCATCCTTTCTACATGTAGATAATGTTATGAGGATGATGGCAATAAACATGGAAATATTAACAAAATCAAGGAGACTGTTAATAATCAAATATTGATTAGCTACAAGGGATGTTTTCATAGTTGCTTTCATCCTTTCTACATGTAGATAATGTTATGAGGATGATGGCAATAAACATGGAAATATTAACAAAATCAAGGAGACTTGATTGTTAATCAAATATTGATTAGCTACAAGGATATTTTTTCACAGTTGCTTTCATCCTTTCTACATGTAGATAATGTTATGAGGATGATGGCAATAAACATGGAAATAATAACAAAAATCAAGGAGACTTGATTGTTAATCAAATATTGATTAGCTACAAGGATGTTTTCACAGTTGCTTTCATCCTTTCTACATGTAGATAATGTTATGAGGATGATTTATTAACAAAAATCAAGGAAACTTGATTGTTAATCAAATGATTAGCTACAAAGGATGTTTTTCAGATCCCTTTCTACATGTAGATAATGTTAGGATGATGGGTAATAAACATGGAAATATTAACAAAATCAAAGGAACTTGATTGTTAATCAAATATTGATTAGCTAAGGATGTTTTCACAGTTGCTTTCATCCTTTCTACATGTAGATAATGTTATGAGGATGATGGCAATAAACATGGAAATATTAACAAAATCAAGGAGACTTGATTGTTAATCAAATATTGATTAGCAAAGGATGTTTTTCACAGTTGCTTTCATCCTTTCTACATGTAAATGTTATGAGGATGATGGCAATTGAAATATTAACAAAATCAAGGAGACTTGATTGTTAATCAAATATTGATTAGCTACAAGGATGTTTTCACAGTTGCTTTCATCCTTTCTAAATGTAGATAATGTTATGAGGATGATGGCAATAAACATGGAAATATTAACAAAAAATCAAGGAGACTTGATTGTTAATCAAATATTGATTTAGCTACAAGAATGTTTTCCACAGTTGCTTTCATCCTTTCTACATGTAGATAATGTTATGAGGATGATGGCAATAAATATTAAAAAATATTAATTGTTAAAATTGATCAAGGACTTGATTGTTCCTCAAATTATGATGGCAATAAACATGGAAATATTAACAAAATCAAGATGTTTTTGTTAATCACATTAGTTTTTTTCACAGTTTTTCATCCTTTCTACATGTAGATAATGTTATGAGGATGATGGCAATAAACATGGAAATATTAACAAAATCAAATCAGACTTGATTGTTAATCAAATATTGATTAGCTACAAGGATGTTTTCATATTGCTTTCATCCTTTCTACATGTAGATAATGTTATGAGGATGATGGCAATAAACATGGAAATATTAACAAAATCAAGGAGACTTGATTGTTACAAATATTGATTAGCTAATCAAACATATTAATGTTATGAGGATGATGGCAATAAACATGGAATATTAACAAAATCAAGGAGACTGATTTTAATCAAATATTGATTATCTACAAGCTTTTTCATCCTTTCTACCTTTCTACATGTAGATAATGTTATGAGGATGATGGCAATAAACATGGAAATATTAACAAAATCAAGGAGACTTGATTGTTAATCAAATATTGATTAGCTACAAGGATGTTTTCACAGTTGCTTTCATCCTTTCTACATGTAGATAATGTTATGAGGATGATGGCAATAAACATGGAAATATTAACAAATCAAGGAGACTTGATTGTTAATCAAATATTGATTAGCTTCAAGGATGTTTTCACAGTTGCTTTTCATCCTTTCTACATGTAGATAATGTTATGAGGATGATGGCAATAAACATGGAAATATTAACAAAATCAAGGGAGACTTGATTGTTAATCAAATATTGATTAGCTACAAGGATGTTTTCACAGTTGCTTTCATCCTTTCTACATGTAGATAATGTTATGAGGATGATGGCAATAAACATGGAAATATTAACAAAAATCAAGGACTTGATTGTTAATCAAATATTGATTAGCTACAAAGGATGATTTTTCCAGTTGCTTTCATCCTTTCAAATGTAGATAATGTTATGAGGATGATGGCAATAAACATGGAAATATTAACAAATCAAGGAGACTTGATTGTTAATCAAATATTGATTAGCTACAAGGATGTTTTCACAGTTGCTTTCATCCTTTCTACATGTAGATAATGTTATGAGGATGATGGCAATAAACATGGAAATATTAACAAAAAGGAACCCATCAAATATTGATTAGCCACAAGGATGTTTTTCATAGTTTAATCAAATATTGATTATGCTAAATGATGGCAATAAACATGGGAATTTTTCAGCACAAGTTGCTTTCATCCTTTTCTACATGTAGATAATGTTATGAGGATGATGGCAATAAACATGGAAATATTAACAAAATCAAGGAAACCTGATTGTTAATCAAATATTGATTAGCTACAAGGATATTTTCATAGTTGCTTTCATCCTTTCTAAATGTAGATAATGTTATGAGGATGATGGCAATAAACATGGAAATATTAACAAAATCAAAGAGACTTGATTGTTAATCAAATATTGATTAGCTTCAAGGATGTTTTTTCATAGTTGCTTTCATCCTTTCTACATGTAGATAATGTTATGAGGATGATGGCAATAAACATGGAAAATATTAACAAAATCAAGGAGACTTGATTGTTAATCAAATATTGATTAGCTACAAGGATGTTTTTCACAGTTGCTTTCATCCTTTCTACATGTAGATAATGTTATGAGGATGATGGCAATAAACATGGAAATATTAACAAAATCAAGGAGACTTGATTGTTAATCAAATATTGATTAGCTACAAGGATGTTTTTTTCAGTTGCTTTCATCCTTTCTACATGTAGATAATGTTATGAGGATGATGGCAATAAACATGGAAATATTAACAAAATCAAGGAGACTTGATTGTTAATCAAAACAAGGATATTGATTAGCTACAAGGATGATTGTTTTTCACAGTTGCTGTTCATCCTTTCTAAATAGATAATGTTATGAGGATGATGGCAATAAACATGGAAATATTAACAAAAATCAAGGAGACTTGATTGTTAATCAAATATTGATTAGCTACAACGATGTTTTTCAGTTGCTTTCATCCTTTCTAAATGTAGATAATGTTATGAGGATGATGGCAATAAAACATGGAAATATTAACAAAATCAAGGAGACTTGATTGTTAATCAAATATTGATTAGCTACAAGGATGTTTTTTGAGTTGCTTTTATCCCTACATGTAGATAATGTTATGAGGATGATGGCAATAAACATGGAAATATTAACAAAATCAAGGAGACTTGATTGTTAATCAAATATTGATTAGCTACAAGGATGTTTTTTCATAGTTGCTTTCATCCTTTCTACATGTAGATAATGTTTTGAGGATGATGGCAATAAACATGGAAATATTAACAAAATCAAGGAGACTTGATTGTTAATCAAATATTATTAGCTAAAGGATGTTTTTTCACAGTTGCTTTCATCCTTTCTACATGTAGATAATGTTATGAGGATGATGGCAATAAACATGGAAATATTAACAAAATCAAGGAGACTTGATTGTTAATCAAATATTGATTAGCTACAGGATGTTTTTCACAGTTGCTTTCATCCTTTCTACATATAGATAATGTTATGAGGATGATGGCAATAAACATGGAAATATTACAAAATCAAAAGACTTGATTGTTAATCAAAATTGATTAGCTACAAGGATGTTTTTCACAGTTGCTTTCATCCTTTCTACATGTAGATAATGTTATGAGGATGATGGCAATAAACATGGAAATATTAACAAAATCAAGAGACTTGATTGTTAATCAAATATTGATTAGCTACAAGGATGTTTTTCACAGTTGCTTTCATCCTTTCTAAATGTAGATAATGTTATGAGGATGATGGCAATAAACATGGAAATATTAACAAAATCAAGGAGACTTGATTGTTAATCAAATATTGATTAGCTACAAGGATGTTTTTCACAGTTGCTTTCATCCTTTCTACATGTAGATAATGTTATGAGGATGATGGCAATAAACATGGAAATATTAACAAAATCAAGGAGACTTGATTGTTAATCAAATATTGATTAGCTACAAGGATGTTTTTCACAGTTGCTTTCATCCTTTCTAAATGTAGATAATGTTATGAGGATGATGGCAAACATGGAAATAAACAAGGAGACTTGATTGAAATATTAACAAAATCAAGGAGACATCCTTTCTAAATATAGATAATGTTAATCAAATATTGAAATTAAACAAAATCAAGGATGTTTTAATCAAAGTTGATTAGCTTTCATCCTTTCTACATGTAGATAATGTTATGAGGATGATGGCAATAAACATGGAAATATTAACAAAATCAAGGAGACTTGATTGTTAATCAAATATTGATTACAAGGATGTTTTTCAGGATGTTTTTCCTTTCTAAATGTAGATAATGTTATGAGGATGATGGCACAAACATGGAAATATTAACAAAATCAAGGAGACGATTGTTAATCCTTAGCTACAACGATGTACAGTTGCTTTCATAATGTTATGAGGATGATGGCAATAAACATGGAATATTAACAAAATCAAGGAGACTTGATTGTTAATCAAATATGATTAGCTACAAGGATGTTTTTTCATAGTTGCTTTCATCCTTTCTACATGTAGATAATGTTATGAGGATGATGGCAATAAACATGGAAATATTAACAAAATCAAGGAGACTTGATTGTTAATCAAATATTGATTAGCTACTGTTTTTCACAGTTGCTTTCATCCTTTCTAAATGTAGATAATGTTATTGGATGATGGCAATAAACATGGAAATATTAACAAAATCAAGGAGACTTGATTGTTAATCAAATATTGATTAGCTACAAGATGTTTTTCATAGTTGCTTTCATCCTTTCTACATGTAGATAATGTTATTATGGCAATAAACATGGAATATTAACAAAATCAAGGAGACTGATTGTTAATCAAATATTGATTAGAGGATGATGGCAATAAACATGGAAATGTTATGAGGATGATGGCAATAAACATGGAAATATTAACAAAATCAAGGAGACTTGATTGTTAATCAAATATTGATTAGCTACAAGAATGTTTTTCACAGTTGCTTTCATCCTTTCTACATGTAGATAATGTTATGGATGATGGATGAAATATTAACAAAATCAAGGAGACTTGATTGTTAAATATTATTAGCAAAATCAAGTTGAGACTTGATTGTTAATGATGGCAAACATGGATTAGCTAAAATCAAGGATGTTTTAATCAATATTGATTAGCTACAACGATGTTTTTCTACAGTTGCTTTCATCCTTTCTATGATGGCAATAAACATGGAAATATTAATGTTATCAGGATGATGGCAATAAACATTGATTATATTAAGAATGTTTTCAAGTTGAGACTACATGTAGATTGTTAATGGCAAATACATGGATTATTAACTTCAAGGAGATGTTTTTAATCATTAGTTGCTTTCATCCTTTCATCCTTTCTATATGTAAATAATGTTATGAGGATGATGGCAATAAACATGGAAATATTAACAAAATCAAGGAGACTTGATTGTTAATCAAATATTGATTAGCTACAAGGATGTTTTTCATAGTTGCTTTCATCCTTTCTACATGTAGATAATGTTATGAGGATGATGGCAATAAACATGGAAATATTAACAAAATCAAGGAGACTTGATTGTTAATCAAATATTGATTAGCTACAAGGATGTTTTTCACAGTTGCTTTCATCCTTTCTACATGTAGATAATGTTATGAGGATGATGGCAATAAACATGGAAATATTAACAAAATCAAGGAGACTTGATTGTTAATCAAATATTGATTAGCTACAAGGATGTTTTTATAGTTGCTTTCATCCTTTCTACATGTAGATAATGTTATGAGGATGATGGCAAATAAACATGGAAATATTAACAAAATCAAGGAGACTTGATTGTTAATCAAATATTGATTAGCTACAAGGATGTTTTTCACAGTTGCTTTCATCCTTTCTAAATGTAGATAATGTTTTTGAGGATGATGGCAATAAACATGGAAATATTAACAAAATCAAGGAGACTTGATTGTTAATCAAATATTGATTAGCTACAAGGATGTTTTTTATCCTTTAAATATAGATAATGTTGCTTTCAAATCCTTTAATCTATTGATTATGTTTTCACAGTTGCTTTCATACATAATGTTATGAGGATGATGGCAATAAAAATGGAAATATTAACAAAATCAAGGAGACTTGATTGTTAATTAAATATTGATTAGCTACAAGGATGTTTTTCACAGTTGCTTTCATCCTTTCTAAATGTAGATAATGTTATGAGGATGATGGCAATAAACATGGAAATATTAACAAAATCAAGGAGACTTGATTGTTAATCAAATATTGATTAGCTACAAGGATGTTTTTCACAGTTGCTTTCATCCTTTCTACATGTAGATAATGTTATGAGGATGATGGCAATAAACATGGAAATATTAACAAAATCAAGGAGACTTGATTGTTAATCAAATATTGATTAGCTACAAGGATGTTTTTCACAGTTGCTTTCATCCTTCCTACATGTAGATAATGTTATGAGGATGATGGCAATAAACATGGAAATATTAACAAAATCAAGGAGACTTGATTGTTAATCAAATATTGATTAGCTACAAGGATATTTTCACAGTTGCTTTCATCCTTTCTAAATGTAGATAATGTTATTAGGATGATGGCAATAAACATGGAAATATTAACAAAATCAAGGAGACTTGATTGTTAATCAAATATTGATTAGCTACAAGAATGTTTTCACAGTTGCTTTCATCCTTTCTACATGTAGATAATGTTATGAGGATGATGGCAATAAACATGGAAATATTAACAAAATCAAGGAGACTTGATTGTTAATCAAATATTGATTAGCTACAAAAATGTTTTTTTCTTTGCTTTCCTTTCTAAATGTAGATAATGTTATGAGGATGATGGCAATAAACATGGAAATATTAACAAAAAATCAAGGAGACTTGATTGTTAATCAAATATTGATTAGCTACAACGATGTTTTTTCAGTTGCTTTCATCCTTTCTACATGTAGATAATGTTATGAGGATGATGGCAATAAACATGGAAATATTAACAAAAATCAAGGAGACTTGATTGTTAATCAAATATTGATTAGCTACAAATCTGTTTTTCACAGTTGCTTTCATCCTTTCTAAATGTAGATAATGTTATGAGGATGATGGCAATAAACATGGAAATATTAACAAAAATCAAAGGAGACTTGATTGTTAATCAAATATTGATTTTCTTCAAGGATGTTTTCAGTTTGCTTTCATCCTTTCTACATGTAGATCATGTTAAGAGGATGATGGCAATAAACATGGAAATATTAACAAAATCAAGGAGACTTGATTGTTAATCAAATATTGATTAGCCAAAGGATGTTTTTTCAGTTGCTTTCATCCTTTCTAAAATGTAGATAATGTTATGAGGATGATGGCAATAAACATGGAAATATTAACAAAAATCAAGAGACTTGATTGTTAATCAAATATTGATTAGCTACAAGGATGTTTTTTCACAGTTGCTTTCATCCTTTCTAAATGTAGATAATGTTATGAGGATGATGGCAATAAACATGGAAATATTAACAAAATCAAGGAGACTTGATTGTTAATCAAATATTGATTAGCTACAAGGATGTTTTTCACAGTTGCTTTCATCCTTTCTACATGTAGATAATGTTATGAGGATGATGGCAATAAACATGGAAATATTAACAAAATCAAGGAGACTTGATTGTTAATCAAATATTGATTAGCTACAAGGATGTTTTTTTTCACAGTTGCTTTCATCCTTTCTAAATGTAGATAATGTTATGAGGATGATGGCAATAAACATGGAAATATTAACAAAATCAAGGAGACTTGATTGTTAATCAAATATTGATTAGCTACAAGAATTTTTTTCACAGTTGCTTTCATCCTTTCTAAATGTAGATAATGTTATGAGGATGATGGCAATAAACATGGAAATATTAAAAAATCAAGGAGACTTGATTGTTAATCAAATATTGATTAGCTACAAGAATGTTTTTCACAGTTTTCTTTCATCCTTTCTACATGTAGATAATGTTATGAGGATGATGGCAATAAACATGGAAATATTAACAAAATCAAGGAGATTTGATTGTTAATCAAATATTGATTAGCTACAAGGATGTTTTTCATAGTTGCTTTCATCCTTTCTAAATGTAGATAAATATGAGGATGATGGCAATAAACATGGAAATATTAACAAAATCAAGGAGACTTGATTGTTAATCAAATATTGATTAGCTACAAGGATGTTTTCTAGTTGCTTTCATCCTTTCTACATGTAGATAATGTTATGAGGATGATGGCAATAAACATGGAAATATTGAATTAGCTATCAAGAATGATTTTTTTTCACAAGGGAGACTTTCTATTGTTAATGTTGGAAATATTGATTATTCAATAAAGACTTGTTTTAATCAAATAGTTGCTTTCCTCCTTTACATGTAGATAATGTTATGAGGATGATGGCAATAAACATGGAAAATATTAACAAAATCAAGGAGACTTGATTGTTAATCAAATATTGATTAGCTACAAGGATGTTTTTCACAGTTGCTTTCATCCTTTCTACATGTAGATAATGTTATCAGGATGATGGCAATAAAACATGGAAATATTAACAAAATCAAGGAGACTTGATTGTTAATCAAATATTGATTAGCCACAAGGATGTTTTTTCACAGTTGCTTCAAATCCTTTTGGACATGTAGATAATGTTATGAGGATGATGGCAATAAAATATGGAATATTAACAAAATCAAGGAGACTTGATTGTTAATCAAATATTGATTAGCTACAAGGATGTTTTCACAGTTGCTTTCATCCTTTCTACATGTAGATAATGTTATTGAGGATGATGGCAATAACATGGAAATATTAACAAAATCAAGGAGACTTGATTGTTAATCAAATATTGATTAGCTACAAGGATGTTTTCAAAAATTTGCTTTCATCCTTTCTACATGTAGATAATGTTATGAGGATGATGGCAATAAACATGGAAATATTAACAAAATCAAGGAAACTTGATTGTTAATCAAATATTGATTAAATACAAGGATGTTTTTCACAGTTGCTTTCATCCTTTCTACATGTAGATAATGTTATGAGGATGATGGCAATAAACATGGAAATATTAACAAAATCAAAAAACTTGATTGTTAATCAAATATTGATTAGCTACAAGGATGTTTTTCACAGTTGTTTTCATCCTTTCTACATGTAGATAATGTTAAAAGGATGATGGCAATAACATGGAAATATTAACAAAATCAAGGACTTGATTATCTTTTCAAATTTGATTAGCTATTTCTTTAAAACAGTTGCTTTCATCTTTCTACATGTAGATAAGAGGATGATGGCAATAAACATGGAAATATTAACAAAATCAAGGAGACTTTATTTTAATCAAATATTTTGCTTTCATCCTTTCTTGTAGATACATGGCAATAAATGGAATATTAACAAAATAGATTGATTGATAATCAATGATTGATTAGCTAAAGGTTTTATGTTGCTTTCATCCTTTATCCAAATGTAGATAATGTTATGAGGATGATGGCAAAACATGGAAATATTAACAAAATCAAGGAGACTTGATTGTTAATCAAATATTGATTAGCTACAAGATGTTTTTTTCAGTTGTTTTCATCCTTTCTAAATGTAGATAATGTTATGAGGATGATGGCAATAAACATGGAAATCTTAACAAAATCAAGGAGACTTGATTGTTAATCAAATTTGATTAGCTACAAGGATGTTTTTTTTCACAGTTGCTTTCATCCTTTCTACATGTAGATAATGTTATGGAGGATGATGGCAATAAATATGGAAATATTAAATTGAAAAGGAGACTTGATTGTTAATCAAATATTGATTAGCTAAAAGATGTTTTTCATCAGTTGCTTTCATCCTTTCTAAATGTAGATAATGTTATGAGGATGATGGCAATAAACATGGAAATATTAACAAAATCAAGGAGACTTGATTGTTAATCAAATATTGATTAGCTACAAGGATGTTTTTTTTTACAGTTGCTTTCATCCTTTCTACATGTAGATAATGTTATGAAGGATGATGGCAATAAACATGGAAATATTAACAAAATCAAGGAGACTTGATTGTTAATCAAATATTGATTAGCTACAAGGATGTTTTTCACAGTTGCTTTCATCCTTTCTACATGTAGATAATGTTATGAGGATGATGGCAATAAACATGGAAATATTAACAAAATCAAGGAGACTTGATTGTTAATCAAATATTGATTAGCTACAACGATGTTTTTTCACAGTTGCTTTCATCCTTTCTAATGTAGATAATGTTATGAGGATGATGGCAATAAACATGGAAATATTAACAAAATCAAGGAGACTTGATTGTTAATCAAATATTGATTAGCTACAAGGATGTTTTTCACAGTGGCTTTCATCCTTTCTACATATAGATAATGTTATGAGGATGATGGCAATAAACATGGAAATATTAACAAAATCAAGGAAACCTTGATTGTTAATCAAATTGTTAATCAAATGAGGATGATGGCAATAAACATGGAAATTTAACAAAATCAAGGACTTGATTGTTAATCAAATATTGATTAGCTTTCATGTTTTCCTTTTTCTACATGGATAATGTTATGAGGATGATGGCAATAAACATGGAAATATTAACAAAATCAAGGAGACTTGATTGTTAATCAAATATTGATTAGCTAAAAGGATGTTTTTCACATTTGCTTTCATCCTTTCTACATGTAGATAATGTTATGAGGATGATGGCAATAAACATGGAAATATTAACAAATCAAAGGAGACTTGATTGTTAATCAAATATTGATTAGCTACAAGGATGTTTTTCATAGTTGCTTTCATCCTTTCTACATGTAGATAATGTTATGAGGATGATGGCAATAAACATGGAAATATTAACAAAATCAAGGAGACTTGATTGTTAATCAAATATTGATTAGCTACAAGGATGTTTTTCACAGTTGCTTTCATCCTTTCTAGATGTAGATAATGTTATGAGGATGATGGCAATAAACATGGAAATATTAACAAAAGAATTGTTAATCAAATATTGATTAGCTTGATTGTTTCATCCTTTCAAATGTTATGAGGATGATTAAACATGGAAATATTAACAAAATCAAGGATGATTTTAATCAAATATTGATTAGCTACAAGAATTTTCCTTTCTACATGTCTACATGTAATGTTATGAGGATGATGGCAATAAACATGGAAATATTAACAAAATCAAGGAGACTTGATTGTTAATCAAATATTGATTAGCTACAAGGATGTTTTCACAGTTGCTTTCATCCTTTCTACATGTAGATAATGTTAAGAGGATGATGGCAATAAACATGGAAATATTAACAAAATCAAGGAGACTTGATTGTTAATCAAATATTGATTAGCTACAATGATGTTTTTCACAGTTGCTTTCATCCTTTCTAGATGTAGATAATGTTATGAGGATGATGGCAATAAATATGGAAATATTAACAAAATCAAGGAGACTTGATTGTTAATCAAATATTGATTAGCTACAAGGATGTTTTCACAGTTGCTTTCATCCTTTCTACATGTAGATAATGTTATGAGGATGATGGCAATAAACATGGAAATATTAACAAAATCAAGGAGACTTGATTGTTAATCAAATATTGATTAGCTACAAGGATGTTTTTCACAGTTGCTTTCATCCTTTCTACATGTAGATAATGTTATGAGGATGATGGCAATAAACATGGAAATATTAACAAAATCAAGGAGACTTGATTGTTAATCAAATATTGATTAGCTACAAGGATGTTTTTCACAGTTGCTTTCATCCTTTCTACATGTAGATAATGTTATGAGGATGATGGCAATAAACATGGAAATATTAACAAAATCAAGGAGACTTGATTGTTAATCAAATATTGATTAGCTACAAGGATGTTTTTCACAGTTGCTTTCATCCTTTCTACATGTAGATAATGTTATGAGGATGATGGCAATAAACATGGAAATATTAACAAAATCAAGGAGACTTGATTGTTAATCAAATATTGATTAGCTACAAGGATGTTTTTCACAGTTGCTTTCATCCTTCTACATGTAGATAATGTTAAGAGGATGATGGCAATAAACATGGAAATATTAACAAAATCAAGGAGACTTGATTGTTAATCAAATATTGATTAGCTACAAAGATGTTTTCAGTTGCTTTCATCCTTTCTACATGTAGATAATGTTAAGAGGATGATGGCAATAAACATGGAAATATTAACAAAATCAAGGAGACTTGATTGTTAATCAAATATTGATTAGCTACAAGGATGTTTTTTCAGTTGCTTTCATCCTTTCTACATGTAGATAATGTTATGAGGATGATGGCAATAAACATGGAAATATTAACAAAATCAAGGAGACTTGATTGTTAATCAAATATTGATTAGCTACAAAAACATGTTTTTTCAAAGTTGCTTTCATCCTTTCTAAATGTAGATAATGTTATGAGGATGATGGCAATAAACATGGAAATATTAACAAAATCAAGGAGACTTGATTGTTAATCAAATATTGATTAGCTACAAGGATGTTTTTCACAGTTGCTTTCATCCTTTCTACATGTAGATAATGTTATGAGGATGATGGCAATAAACATGGAAATATTAACAA
Organism: Acanthosepion pharaonis; assembly: GCA_903632075.3. Lineage (NCBI taxonomy): Eukaryota > Metazoa > Mollusca > Cephalopoda > Sepiida > Sepiidae > Acanthosepion > Acanthosepion pharaonis. The sequence goes on along the minus strand of CAHIKZ030000081.1, from coordinate 928,604 downwards.
AATCAAGGAGACTTGATTGTTAATCAAATATTGATTAGCTACAAGGATGTTTTTCACAGTTGCTTTCATCCTTTCTACATGTAGATAATGTTATGAGGATGATGGCAATAAACATGGAAATATTAACAAAATCAAGGAGACTTGATTGTTAATCAAATATTGATTAGCTACAAGGATGTTTTTCACAGTTGCTTTCATCCTTTCTACATGTAGATAATGTTATGAGGATGATGGCAATAAACATGGAAATATTAACAAAATCAAGGAGACTTGATTGTTAATCAAATATTGATTAGCTACAAGAATGTTTTTCACAGTTGCTTTCATCCTTTCTACATGTAGATCATGTTATGAGGATGATGGCAATAAACATGGAAATATTAACAAAATTAAGCAGACTTGATTGTTAATCAAATATTGATTAGCTACAAGGATGTTTTTCACAGTTGCTTTCATCCTTTCTACATGTAGATTATGTTATGAGGATGATGGCAATAAACATGGAAATATTAACAAAATCAAGGAGACTTGATTGTTAATCAAATATTGATTAGCTACAAGGATGTTTTTCACAGTTGCTTTCATCCTTTCTACATGTAGATAATGTTATGAGGATGATGGCAATAAACATGGAAATATTAACAAAATCAAGGAAACCTGATTGTTAATCAAATATTGATTAGCTACAAGGATGTTTTTTCACAGTTGCTTTCATCCTTTCTACAATGTTATGAGGATGATGTTAAACAGGATGATGGCAATAAACATGGAAATATTAACAAAATAAAGGAGACTTGATTGTTAATCAAATATTAACAAATTAAGGAGATACAGTTAATCAAGGATGATTTTCATAGTTGCTTTCATCCTTTCTACATGTAGATAATGTTATGAGGATGATGGCAATAAACATGAAATATTAACAAAATCAAGGAGACTTGATTGTTAATCAAATATTGATTAGCTACATAATGATGTTTTTCACAGTTGCTTTCATCCTTTCTACATGTAGATAATCCTTTTATGAGGATGATGGCAATAAACATGGAAATATTAACAAAATCAAGGAGACTTGATTGTTAATCAAATATTGATTAGCTACATGATGTTTTTCACAGTTGCTTTCATCCTTTCTACATGTAGATAATGTTATGAGGATGATGGCAAAAAAAAATTAACAAAATCAAATATTTAACAAAAATTGATTAGCTACAGACTTTGATTTCATTAATGTAAATATTGATTAGCTACAAGGAGATGATTTTATTGATTAGTTGTAAATCTTTCATCCTTTCTACATGTAGATAATGTTATGAGGATGATGGCAATAAACATGGAAATATTAACAAAATCAAGGAGACTTGATTGTTAATCAAATATTGATTAGCTACAAGGATGTTTTTCACAGTTGCTTTCATCCTTTCTACATGTAGATAATGTTATGAGGATGATGGCAATAAACATGGAAATATTAACAAAATCAAGGAGACTTGATTGTTAATCAAATATTGATTAGCTACAAGAGATGTTTTCACAGTTGCTTTCATCCTTTCCACATGTAGATAATGTAGGATGATGGCAATAAACATGGAAATATTAACAAAATCAAAGGAGACTTGATTGTTAATCAAATATTGATTAGCTGAAGGATGTTTTTCACAGTTGCTTTCATCCTCTCTAACAGATAATGTTATGAGGATGATGGCAATAAACATGGAAATATTAAGGAGATGACTTGATTGTTAATCAAATATTGATTAGCTACAACAATGTTTTTCAAAGTTGCTTTCATCCTTTCTACATGTAGATAATGTTATGAGGATGATGGCAATAAACATGGAAATATTAACAAAATCAAGGAGACTTGATTGTTAATCAAATATTGATTAGCTATTAGGATGTTTTTCAAGGATTTCATCCTTTGCATATTGTAGATAATGTTAAAGGGATGATGGCAATAAAATGAGTAAATATTAACAAAATCAAGAAGACTTGTTAATCAAATATTTGATTAGCTTTTAGGATGTTTTTCATAGTTGCTTTCATCCTTTCTACATGTAGATAATGTTATGAGGATGATGGCAATAAACATGGAAATATTAACAAAATCAAGGAGACTTGATTGTTAATCAAATATTGATTAGCTAAAAAGGATGTTTTTCACAGTTGCTTTCATCCTTTCTACATGTAGATAATGTTATGAGGATGATGGCAATAAACATGAAATATTAACAAAATCAAGGAGACTTGATTGTTAATCAAATATTGATTAGCTACAAGGATGTTTTTCATAGTTGCTTTCATCCTTTCCTACATGTAGATAATGTTATGAGGATGATGGCAATAAACATGGAATATTAACAAAATCAAGGAGACTTGATTGTTAATCAAATATTGATTAGCTACAAGGATGTTTTTCATAGTTGCTTTTCATCCTTTCTACATGTAGATAATGTTATGAGGATGATGGCAATAAACATGGAAATATTAACAAAATCAAGGAGACTTGATTGTTAATCAAATATTGATTAGCTACAAGGATGTTTTTCAACAGTTGCTTTCATCCTTTCTACATGTAGATAATGTTATGAGGATGATGGCAATAAACATGGAAATATTAACAAAATCAAGGAGACTTGATTGTTAATCAAATATTGATTAGCTACAAGGATGTTTTTCACAGTTGCTTTCATCCTTTCTACATGTAGATAATGTTATGAGGATGATGGCAATAAACATGGAAATATTAACAAAATCAAGGAGACTTGATTGTTAATCAAATATTGATTAGCTACAAGGATGTTTTTCACAGTTGCTTTCATCCTTTCTACATGTAGATAATGTTATGAGGATGATGGCAATAAACATGGAAATATTAACAAAATCAAGGAGACTTGATTGTTAATCAAATATTGATTAGTTTCAAGGATGTTTTTCCCAGTTGCTTTCATCCTTTCTACATGTAGATAATGTTATGAGGATGATGGCAATAAACATGGAAATATTAACAAAATCAAAGGAGACTTGATTGTTAATCAAATATTGATTAGCTTAAGGATGTTTTTCACAGTTGCTTTCATCCTTTCTACATGTAGATAATGTTATGAGGATGATGGCAATAAACATGGAAATATTAACAAAAATCAAGGAGACTTGATTGTTAATCAAATATTGATTAGCTACAAGGATGTTTTCACAGTTGCTTTCATCCTTTCTACATGTAGATAATGTTATGAGGATGATGGCAATAAACATGGAAATATTAACAAAATCAAGGAGACTTGATTGTTAATCAAATATTGATTTTTTCAGCTACACATGATGTTTTTAACAAATCAATGAGTTGCTTTCATCCTTTCTAAATGTAGATAATGTTATGAGGATGATGGCAATAAACATGGAAATATTAACAAAATCAAGGAGACTTGATTGTTAATCAAATATTGATTAGCTACAAAGATGTTTTTCACAGTTGCTTTCATCCTTTCTACATGTAGATAATGTTATGAGGATGATGGCAATAAACATGGAAATATTAACAAAATCAAGGAGACTTGATTGTTAATCAAATATTGATTAGCTACAAGGATGTTTTTCACAGTTGCTTTCATCCTTTCTACATGTAGATAATGTTATGAGGATGATGGCAATAAACATGGAAATATTAACAAAATCAAGGAGACTTGATTGTTAATCAAATATTGATTAGCTACAAGGATGTTTTTCATAGTTGCTTTCATCCTTTCTAAATGTAGATAATGTTATGAGGATGATGGCAATAAACATGGAAATATTAACAAAATCAAGGAGACTTGATTGTTAATCAAATATTGATTAGCTACAAGGATGTTTTTCATAGTTGCTTTCATCCTTTCTACATGTAGATAATGTTATGAGGATGATGGCAATAAACATGGAAATATTAACAAAATCAAGGAGACTTGATTGTTAATCAAATATTGATTAGCTACAAGGATGTTTTTTCATAGTTGCTTTCATCCTTTCTACATGTAGATAATGTTATGAGGATGATGGCAATAAACATGGAATAAACATGGAAATCAAATATTAACCAAATCAAGATAATGGGATGACTTGATTGTTAATCAAATATTGATTAGCTACAAGGATGTTTTTCACAGTTGCTTTCATCCTTTCTACATGTAGATAATGTTATGAGGATGATGGCAATAAACATGGAAATATTAACAAAATCAAGGAGACTTGATAGTTAATCAAATATTGATTAGCTACAAGGATGTTTTTCATAGTTGCTTTCATCCTTTCTACATGTAGATAATGTTATGAGGATGATGGCAATAAAACATGGAAATATTAACAAAATCAAGGAGACTTGATTGTTAATCAAATATTGATTAGCTACAAGGATGTTTTTCACAGTTGCTTTCATCCTTTCTACATGTAGATAATGTTATGAGGATGATGGCAATAAACATGGAAATATTAACAAAATCAAGGAGACTTGATTGTTAATCAAATATTGATTAGCTACAAGGATGTTTTTTCATAGTTGCTTTCATCCTTTCTAGATGTAGATAATGTTATGAGGATGATGGCAATAAACATGGAAATATTAACAAAATCAAGGAGACTTGATTGTTAATCAAATATTGATTAGCTACAAGGATGTTTTTTCACAGTTGCTTTCATCCTTTCTAGATGTAGATAATGTTAATGAGGATGATGGCAATAAACATGGAAATATTAACAAAATCAAGGAGACTTGATTGTTAATCAAATATTGATTAGCTACAAGGATGTTTTTCATAGTTGCTTTCATCCTTTCTAGATGTAGATAATGTTATGAGGATGATGGCATTAAACATGGAAATATTAACAAAATCAAGGAGACTTGATTGTTAATCAAATATTGATTAGCTACAAGGATGTTTTTTCATAGTTGCTTTCATCCTTTCTAGATGTAGATAATGTTATGAGGATGATGGCAATAAACATGGAAATATTAACAAAATCAAGGAGACTTGATTGTTAATCAAATATTGATTAGCTACAAGGATGTTTTTCATAGTTGCTTTCATCCTTTCTAGATGTAGATAATGTTATGAGGATGATGGCAATAAACATGGAAATATTAACAAAATCAAGGAGACTTGATTGTTAATCAAATATTGATTAGCTACAAGGATGTTTTTCATAGTTGCTTTCATCCTTTCTACATGTAGATAATGTTATGAGGATGATGGCAATAAACATGGAAATATTAACAAAATCAAGGAGACTTGATTGTTAATCAAATATTGATTAGCTACAAGGATGTTTTTTCATAGTTGCTTTCATCCTTTCTAGATGTAGATAATGTTATGAGGATGATGGCAATAAACATGGAAATATTAACAAAATCAAGGAGACTTGATTGTTAATCAAATATTGATTAGCTACAAGGATGTTTTTCATAGTTGCTTTCATCCTTTCTAGATGTAGATAATGTTATGAGGATGATGGCAATAAACATGGAAATATTAACAAAATCAAGGAGACTTGATTGTTAATCAAATATTGATTAGCTACAAGGATGTTTTTCACAGTTGCTTTCATCCTTTCTAGATGTAGATAATGTTATGAGGATGATGGCAATAAACATGGAAATATTAACCAAATCAAGGAGACTTGATTATTAATCAAATATTCATTAGCGACAAGGATGTTTTTCATAGTTGCTTTCATCCTTTCTAGATGTAGATAATGTTATGAGGATGATGGCAATAAACATGGAAATATTAACAAAATCAAGGAGACTTGATTGTTAATCAAATATTGATTAGCTACAAGAATGTTTTTCATAGTTGCTTTCATCCTTTCTAGATGTAGATAATTTTATGAGGATGATGGCATTAAACATGGAAATATTAACCAAATCAAGGAGACTTGATTGTTAATCAAATATTGATTAGCTACAAGGATGTTTTTTAAACATAGTTGCTTTCATCCTTTCTAGATGTAGATAATGTTATGAGGATGATGGCAATAAACATGGAAATATTAACAAAATCAAGGAGACTTGATTGTTAATCAAATATTGATTAGCTACAAGGATGTTTTTCATAGTTGCTTTCATCCTTTCTAGATGTAGATAATGTTATGAGGATGATGGCAATAAACATGGAAATATTAACAAAATCAAGGAGACTTGATTGTTAATCAAATATTGATTAGCTACAAGGATGTTTTTCATAGTTGCTTTCATCCTTTCTAGATGTAGATAATGTTATGAGGATGATGGCAATAAACATGGAAATATTAACAAAATCAAGGAGACTTGATTGTTAATCAAATATTGATTAGCTACAAGGATGTTTTTCATAGTTGCTTTCATCCTTTCTAGATGTAGATAATGTTATGAGGATGATGGCAATAAACATGGAAATATTAACAAAATCAAGGAGACTTGATTGTTAATCAAATATTGATTAGCTACAAACATGGAAATATTAACAAAATCATCTATGTTTTTTTCAGTTGCTTTCATCCTTTCTAGATGTAGATAATGTTATGAGGATGATGGCAATAAACATGGAAATATTAACAAAATCAAGGAGACTTGATTGTTAATCAAATATTGATTAGCTACAAGGATGTTTTTCATAGTTGCTTTCATCCTTTCTAGATGTAGATAATGTTATGAGGATGATGGCAATAAACATGGAAATATTAACAAAATCAAGGAGACTTGATTGTTAATCAAATATTGATTAGCTACAAGGATGTTTTTCATAGTTGCTTTCATCCTTTCTAGATTTAGATAATGTTATGAGGATGATGGCAATAAACATGGAAATATTAACAAAATCAAGGAGACTTGATTGTTAATCAAATATTGATTAGCTACAAGGATGTTTTTCATAGTTGCTTTCATCCTTTCTAGATGTAGATAATTTTATGAGGATGATGGCAATAAACATGGAAATATTAACAAAATCAAGGAGACTTGATTGTTTGAAATATTGATTAGCTGCAAGTTTTTCACAGATGTGTTAATCAAATATTGGCATTAAACAGCTATTAAGGATCCATTTTATTTTTTCAAATTGTTTTTCATAGATCCTTTCTCTAGATGTAGATAATGTTATGAGGATGATGGCAATAAACATGGAAATATTAACAAAATCAAGGAGACTTGATTGTTAATCAAATATTGATTAGATACAAGGATGTTTTTCATAGTTGCTTTCATCCTTTCTAGATGTAGATAATGTTATGAGGATGATGGCAATAAACATGGAAATATTAACAAAATCAATGAATCTTGATTGTTAATCAAATATTGATTAGCTACAAGGATGTTTTTTATAGTTGCTTTCATCCTTTTAGAATGGTAGTATTTCATTGTTTGAGGATGATGGCAATAAATCTTTAATATTGAATTTCAAAAGAATTTCTTTTAAGAATTCAAAAATTTTTAGATTAGTCATTCATTTTTCCCAGTTTATTTATCCTTCTGGATGTTCTAATGTTTTGAATAATGGATGAAATTCTTAAATTCACAAAAGCTGCAAATTTGATTGTTAATCAAATATTCATTAGACTGAGATAAAATAATGTTTTTCTTTATCCTTTCCTTATTACCATGTAATTGTTGTATTTAAGAGGATGAATGGCAATAAACCTGAAAAACTTTTGCAAAAATGGGCTGGATTCAATGTTGTTAATCAAATTAGATTAGTTCAAATGTTTTTCAATTAAAAAAGAAAGATTTGAAACTATCCCATTTAAGGATGATTTTCCAAAATTCTGAAAATAAACAAAATCAAGAGACTGATTGTAAATCATTTTGTGCTTAATATTCATGTTTTTTTATAGTTATTATCATATAATCTAATATTCATAATAAAATTTATGAATGGCAATAATTATGGTGTAAAAATTATTGTCAAAATCATGGATGAAAACATTATTGATAGAATAAGGTTATTATATATTATTATTGATAGAATAGGGTTATTATCTATTATTATTGATAGAATAGGGTTATATATATTAATAGAATAAAAAAATAGGGTTTCATTTTATATTATTGATAGAATATATTATATATTATTATTGATAGAATAGGGCATATATATGTTATTTAACAAAATATAGGGTTTATTATATATTATTATTGATAGAATAGTGTTATATATGTTTTTATTGATGCTTTCATCCTTTCTACATATATTATTATTGATAGAATATGGCAATAAACATTATTATTGATAAAATAAAGGTTACTTATCTATGTTAATGTAAATTGCATTAGTTAAAATGAAAATATTACTAGAAAGATATTAAGAATGATAATGATGAAAATGATTGACAATAGTAATTGAAAATGCATTGATTGATTCCTTTATATGATTAACTGGATAGTTTGTCTATTTTCAGTGAAATTACGTGGTTGCTTCCCTTGTTCAGTGTACGCGTAGAAATTTATGTATGTAGGAATGTAATTCATTCATTAAGTGGAGTTAATTTGATTTTTTTCCCAGTGAAATTACATCGAAGAGTTTTGTTAGTTTTTATGTTTCTTTGTGGCATGTTATTTTACATTTAAAAAAATATTAAATTTTGTAAATCAAATATTACTGAAAATTTTTTTTGGTTTTTCATCTTTCAATCAGCTATAAATTTCCTCCTTGAATGTCATTATTTAATGATCAGACACAAGAATACAGATTTTTTAAATTGAATGAAGTTGAGATATTAATCTCCACTTCTCAATAAAAATAGTTTTCATTAAAATAGATGAGTAAATATTCTATAGTAAAAGTGTTTAATAGGAATATTTAAATAAACAACAATTGGAGAATATCCTGAATTATAAAAATGTATTTGCTGTTAATGAGTTTTGTTATTAAAATTAATTATAAGAAAGATACTGTCTCATACTCAGAGATCATCATACAATTAATTATCCTAAATTTTGGATAGGAATATAAATGTTTGTGAAATAATTAAATGAAATCAGATTGTAAGATTTAATTTGTCACATCAACACTTTTTAATTTTCTCCTTGTTTAGTGTATGGATGGAAATTTATGTAATAATGTAATTCATTTATTGAGTGGAGTTTAGATTAAATTAAGCAATGTATGTAGTTAAGTGAGATAAATGGCATTGGAGTTATTGTGAGTATGGGGACTGGAGGATATTAAATTTTCATCAAGATGGAATTTCAAACAAATATCATTTCTTCATTTGAAAATAAATCTGATTAAAGTTTGAAAATTTCTGTTAAATTTCATCAAATTTCCTGATTTTTTTCACTTTTATACATTTGAATATAGAAATATTATAGAAAAAGATGAAAGCATTTGCTAATCAGTATTTGATTAACAATCAAGTTTCCTTCATTTCACTAACAAAGGTGATGGGCATAAATATTATTTGCATGTCATTTATTTAGAGTTTTGATTAACTTTTCTATGACTTAACTTTTTATTTTACCATCAGATATTACCATGGATGAAAAATGTGAAGGTAGTCAAAATGGTTTGCAGGTGTTCTTGGTAAGTACATTTTAATTTTTAATTTCTTCATTATTCATATACTAAGGTGTTCAGTGTTTTAATTCCATGGGGCTTTCATTTAGTTTGGTTAATGTTATGATTTTTTGGCATTATTTATGGTAAATCATTTTATCCAAAATTAATTGTATATATTGTATCAATTTTATGATCTGATGACAATGTTTTTTTTTAGTTCTTTTGTGGTGATTTTTAGTTTACCTGTTAGATAAAGAAAACACTTGTTTGAACACATGAAAATTAAATAAAAAGCTTAATTGCAGTAATCTTGTCTTGATTATATAGGATATTTTTTCATGTATAAATTCAGGAATTTTTGCCATAAATATTTATATATATATATATATATATATATATATATATATATATATATATATATATGGTGAACTCTTACATTGTATTCAATATTTTTTAGGGTTAGTTCAAAAGTGACAACAAGACACCAATACATGAGATTTGATTTTTATGGTTTGAAAAATTTTTAAAATCACATTTTTGAATGGGTTATGAATGATAGAATAAACTGGAAATTTAACAAAATCACTATGTGCCACAAAAATTATTGTAAAAGTCAAACAATATAACAGTACATTTTGTAATTTTCATCACTAAAAGGATGATAAATAATATAATGATTAAAAAATCAAAGAGTCAGTATTGTTTTCATATAATCCTTTCTACATGTAGATAATAGGATGAGGATGATGGCAATAAACATGGAAATATTAAGGAAAATCAAGGAATACTTTTGTTATCAAATATTGATTAGCTAAAATGATGTTTTTCACATTTGCTTTCATCCTTTCTACATGTAGATAATGTTATGAGGATGATGTCAATAAACATGGAAATATTAATGCTCTCAAGGAGACTTGATTGTTAATCAAATATTGATTAGCTACAACAATGTTTTTCACAGTTTCATCCTTTCATCCTTTCTATGATGGCAATAAACATAATATTAAGGATGATGGCAATTGTTAATCAGAAATTGATTAACAAAATTTTTCAGGTTAGACTTGATTGTTAATCAAGGATGATGGCAATTGATTAATATTAACAAAATCAAGGATGTTTTAACCAAATATTTCATTTCTACATGACAGTTGCTTTCATCCTTTCTAAATGTAGATAATGTTATGAGGATGATGGCAATAAACATGGAAATATTAACAAAATCAAGGAGACTTGATTGTTAATCAAATATTGATTAGCCTTTCTACATATAGACAAAGGATGTTTTTCATGTGCTTTCATCCTTTCTACATGTAGATAATGTTAAAGGATGATGGCAATAAACATGGAAATATTAACAAAATCAAGGAGACATGATTGTTAATCAAATATTGATTAGCTACAAGGATGTTTTTCACAGTTGCTTTCATCCTTTCTACATGTAGATAATTTTATGAGGATGATGGCAATAAACATGGAAATATTAACAAAATCAAGGAGACTTGATTGTTAATCAAATATTGATTAGCTACAACGATGTTTTTCCAGTTGCTTTCATCCTTTCTACATGTAGATAATGTTATGAGGATGATGGCAATAAACATGGAAATATTAACAAAATCAAGGAGACTTGATTGTTAATCAAATATTGATTAGCTACAAGGATGTTTTTTTCACAGTTGCTTTCATCCTTTCTACATGTAGATAATGTTATGAGGATGATGGCAATAAACATGGAAATATTAACAAAATCAAGGAGACTTGATTGTTAATCAAATATTGATTAGCTACAAGGATGTTTTTCACAGTTGCTTTCATCCTTTCTACATGTAGATAATGTTATGATGATGGCAATAAACATGGAAATATTAACAAAATCAAGGAGACTTGATTGTTAATCAAATATTGATTAGCTACAAGGATGTTTTTCATAGTTGCTTTCATCCTTTCTACATGTAGATAATGTTAAGAGGATGATGGCAATAAACATGGAAATATTAACAAAATCAAGGAGACTTGATTGTTAATCAAATATTGATTAGCTACAAGGATGTTTTCACAGTTGCTTTCATCCTTTCTACATGTAGATAATGTTATGAGGATGATGGCAATAAACATGGAAATATTAACAAAATCAAGGAGACTTGATTGTTAATCAAATATTGATTAGCTAAAAGGATGTTTTTCACATGTGCTTTCATCCTTTGTACATGTAGATAATGTTATTAGGATGATGGCAATAAACATGGAAATATTAACAAAATCAAGGAGACATGATTGTTAATCAAATATTGATTAGCTACAAGGATGTTTTTCACAGTTGCTTTCATCCTTTCTACATGTAGATAATGTTATGAGGATGATGGCAATAAACATGGAAATATTAACAAAATCAAGGAGACTTGATTGTTAATCAAATATTGATTAGCTACAAGGATGTTTTTCATTTTGCTTTCATCCTTTCTACATGTAGATAATGTTATGAGGATGATGGCAATAAACATGGAAATATTAACAAAATCAAGGAGACTTGATTGTTAATCAAATATTGATTAGCTTACAAGATGTTTTTCACAGTTGCTTTCATCCTTTCTACATGTAGATAATGTTATGAGGATGATGGCAATAAACATGGAAATATTAACAAAATCAAGGAGACTTGATTGTTAATCAAATATTGATTAGCTACAAGGATGTTTTTCAGTTGCTTTCATCCTTTCTACATGTAGATAATGTTATGAGGATGATGGCAATAAACATGGAAATATTAACAAAATCAAGGAGACTTGATTGTTAATCAATATTGATTAGCTACAAGGATGTTTTTTCACAGTTGCTTTCATCCTTTCTACATGTAGATAATGTTAAGAGGATGATGGCAATAAACATGGAAATATTAACAAAATCAAGGAGACTTGATTGTTAATCAAATTAGCTACAACGATTAGCTACATCCTTTTACATGTAGATAATGTTTTGAGGATGATGGCAATAAACATGGAAATATTAACAAAATCAAGGAGAATTGATTGCTTTCATCCTTTCATCCTTTCTACATATAGATAATGTTATGAGGATGATGGCAATAAACATGGAAATATTAACAAAATCAAGGAGACTTGATTGTTAATCAAATATTGATTAGCTACAAGGATGTTTTTCCCAGTTGCTTTCATCCTTTCTACATGTAGATAATGTTATGAGGATGATGGCAATAAACATGGAAATATTAACAAAATCAAGGAGACTTGATTGTTAATCAAATATTGATTAGCTGCAAGGATGTTTTCACAGTTGCTTTCATCCTTTCTACATGTAGATAATGTTATGAGGATGATGGCAATAAACATGGAAATATTAACAAAATCAAGGAGACTTGATTGTTAATCAAATATTGATTAGCTACAAGGATGTTTTTCACAGTTGCTTTCATCCTTTCTAGATGTAGATAATGTTATGAGGATGATGGCAATAAACATGGAAATATTAACAAAATCAAGGAGACTTGATTGTTAATCAAATATTGATTAGCTACAAGGATGTTTTTCACAGTTGCTTTCATCCTTTCTACATGTAGATAATGTTATGAGGATGATGGCAATAAACATGGAAATATTAACAAAATCAAGGAGACTTGATTGTTAATCAAATATTGATTAGCTACAAGGATGTTTTTTCACAGTTGCTTTCATCCTTTCTACATGTAGATAATGTTATGAGGATGATGGCAATAAACATGGAAATATTAACAAAATCAAGGAGACTTGATTGTTAATCAAATATTGATTAGCTACAAGGATGTTTTTCACAGTTGCTTTCATCCTTTCTACATGTAGATAATGTTATGAGGATGATGGCAATAAACATGGAAATATTAACAAAATCAAGGAGACTTGATTGTTAATCAAATATTGATTAGCTACAAGGATGTTTTTTCACAGTTGCTTTCATCCTTTCTACATGTAGATAATGTTATGAGGATGATGGCAATAAACATGGAAATATTAACAAAATCAAGGAGACTTGATTGTTAATCAAATATTGATTAGCTACAAAGGATGTTTTCACAGTTGCTTTCATCCTTTCTACATGTAGATAATGTTATGAGGATGATGGCAATAAACATGGAAATATTAACAAAATCAAGGAGACTTGATTGTTAATCAAATATTGATTAGCTACAAGGATGTTTTTTCATAGTTGCTTTCATCCTTTCTACATGTAGATAATGTTATGAGGATGATGGCAATAAACATGGAAATATTAACAAAATCAAGGAGACTTGATTGTTAATCAAATATTGATTAGCTACAAGGATGTTTTTCACAGTTGCTTTCATCCTTTCTACATGTAGATAATGTTATGAGGATGATGGCAATAAACATGGAAATATTAACAAAATCAAGGAGACTTGATTGTTAATCAAATATTGATTAGCTACAAGGATGTTTTTTTCACAGTTGCTTTCATCCTTTCTACATGTAGATAATGTTATGAGGATGATGGCAATAAACATGGAAATATTAACAAAATCAAGGAGACTTGATTGTTAATCAAATATTGATTAGCTACAAGGATGTTTTTCACAGTTGCTTTCATCCTTTCTACATGTAGATAATGTTATGAGGATGATGGCAATAAACATGGAAATATTAACAAAATCAAGGAGACTTGATTGTTAATCAAATATTGATTAGCTACAAGGATGTTTTTCACAGTTGCTTTCATCCTTTCTACATGTAGATAATGTTATGAGGATGATGGCAATAAACATGGAAATATTAACAAAATCAAGGAGACTTGATTGTTAATCAAATATTGATTAGCTACAAGGATGTTTTTTTCACAGTTGCTTTCATCCTTTCTACATGTAGATAATGTTATGAGGATGATGGCAATAAACATGGAAATATTAACAAAATCAAGGAGACTTGATTGTTAATCAAATATTGATTAGCTAAGGATGTTTTTCATAGTTGCTTTCATCCTTTCTACATGTAGATAATGTTATGAGGATGATGGCAATAACCATGGAAATATTAACAAAATCAAGGAGACATGATTGTTAATCAAATATTGATTAAGGAAGGATGTTTTTCACAGTTGCTTTCATCCTTTCTACATGTAGATAATGTTATGAGGATGATGGCAATAAACATGGAAATATTAACAAAATCAAGGAGACTTGATTGTTAATCAAATATTGATTAGCTACAAGGATGTTTTTTCACAGTTGCTTTCATCCTTTCTACATGTAGATAATGTTATGAGGATGATGGCAATAAACATGGAAATATTAACAAAATCAAGGAGACTTGATTGTTAATCAAATATTGATTAGCTATGGATGTTTTTCACAGTTGCTTTCATCCTTTCTACATGTAGATAATGTTAAGAGGATGATGGCAATAAACATGGAAATATTAACAAAATCAAGGAGACTTGATTGTTAATCAAATATTGATTAGCTACAAGGATGTTTTTCACAGTTGCTTTCATCCTTTCTACATGTAGATAATGTTATGAAGATGATGGCAATAAACATGGAAATATTAACAAAATCAAGGAGACTTGATTGTTAATCAAATATTGATTAGCTACAAGGATGTTTTTCACAGTTGCTTTCATCCTTTCTACATGTCGATAATGTTATGAGGATGATGGCAATAAACATGGAAATATTAACAAAATCAAGGAGACGTGATTGTAATCAAATATTGATTAGTTACAAGGATGTTTTTCACAGTTGCTTTCATCCTTTCAACATGTAGATAATGTTATGAGGATGATGGCAATAAACATGGAAATATTAACAAAATCAAGGAGACTTGATTGTTAATCAAATATTGATTAGCTACAAAGGATGTTTTTTTTCATAGTTGCTTTCATCCTTTCTACATGTAGATAATGTTATGAGGATGATGGCAATAAACATGGAAATATTAACAAAATCAAGGAGACTTGATTGTTAATCAAATATTGATTAGCTACAAGGATGTTTTTCACAGTTGCTTTCATCCTTTCTACATGTAGATAATGTTATGAGGATGATGGCAATAAACATGGAAATATTAACAAAATCAAGGAGACATGATTGGTAATCAATATTGATTAGTTACAAGGATGTTTTTCACAGTTGCTTTCATCCTTTCTACATGTAGATAATTTTATGAGGATGATGGCAATAAACATGGAAATATTAACAAAATCAAGGAGACTTGATTGTTAATCAAATATTGATTAGCTACAAGGATGTTTTTCCCAGTTGCTTTCATCCTTTCTACATGTAGATAATGCTATGAGGATGATGGCAATAAACATGGAAATATTAACAAAATCAAGGAGACTTGATTGTTAATCAAATATTGATTAGCTATAAGGATGTTTTTTCACAGTTGCTTTCATCCTTTCTACATGTAGATAATGTTATGAGGATGATGGCAATAAACATGGAAATATTAACAAAAAAAAGGAGACTTGATTGTTAATCAAATATTGATTAGTTACAAGGATGTTTTTTTATTTGCTTTCATCCTTTCTATATGTAGATAATGTTATGAGGATGATGGCAATAAACATGGAAATATTAACAAAATCAAGGAGACTTGATTGTTAATCAAATATTGATTAGCTACAAGGATGTTTTTCATAGTTGCTTTCATCCTTTCTACATGTAGATATAATGTTATGAGGATGATGGCAATAAACATGGAAATATTAACAAAATCAAGGAGACTTGATTGTTAATCAAATATTGATTAGCTTTTATGTTTTTTCACAGTTGCTTTCATCCTTTCTACATGTAGATAATGTTATGAGGATGATGGCAATAAACATGGAAATATTAACAAAATCAAGGAGACTTGATTGTTAATCAAATATTGATTAGCTAAAAGGATGTTTTTTTCAATTGCTTTCATCCTTTCTACATGTAGATAATGTTATGAGGATGATGGCAATAAACATGGAAATATTAACAAAATCAAGGAGACATGATTGTTAATCAAAAATATTGATTAGCTACAAGGATGTTTTTCACAGTTGCTTTCATCCTTTCTACATGTAGATAAATGTTATGAGGATGATGGCAATAAACATGGAAATATTAACAAAATCAAGGAGACTTGATTGTTAATCAATATTGATTAGCTACAAGGATGTTTTTCACAGTTGCTTTCATCCTTTCTACATTTAGATAATGTTATGAGGATGATGGCAATAAAAATGGAAATATTAACAAAATCAAGGAGACATGATTGTTAATCAAATATTGATTAGCTACAAGGATGTTTTTCATAGTTGTTTTCATCCTTTCTACATGTAGATAATGTTATGAGGATGATGGCAATAAACATGGAAATATTAACAAAATCAAGGAGACTTGATTGTTAATCAAATATTGATTAGCTCAAGGATGTTTTTTCACAGTTGCTTTCATCCTTTCTAGATGTAGATATAAGGACAATCAGGATGATGGCAATAAACATGGAAATTTAACAAAATCAAGGAGACTTGATTGTTAATCAAATATTGATTAGCTACAAGGATGTTTTTCAGTTGCTTTCATCCTTTCTACATGTAGATAATGTTATGAGGATGATGGCAATAAACATGGAAATATTAACAAAATCAAGGAGACTTGATTGTTAATCAAATATTGATTAGCTTTTTGCTATGTTTTTCACAGTTGCTTTCATCCTTTCTACATGTAGATAATGTTATAATGATGGCAATAAACATGGAAATATTAACAAAATCAAGACTTGATTGTTAATCAAATATTGATTAGCTACAATCTGTTTTTCACTGTGGTTGCTTTCATCCTTTCTACATGTATGTTATTATAATGTTATGAGGATGAATCAAATGGCAATAAACATGGAAATATTATAATGTATCTACATGTAAAAATCAAGGGCAATCTGCTTGATTAATCAAATATTGATTAGTTACAAGGATGTTTTCACAGTTGCTTTCATCCTTTCTATTCATAGATAATGTTATGAGGATGATGGCAATAAACATGGAAATATTAACAAAATCAAGGAGATCTGATTGTTAATCAAATATTGATTAGCTACAAGGATGTTTTTCACAGTTGCTTTCATCCTTTCTACATGTAGATAATGTTATGAGGATGATGGCAATAAACTGGAAATATTAACAAAATCAAGGAGACATGATTGTTAATCAAAAATTGATTAGCTACAAATATGTTTTTCACAGTTGCTTTCATCCTTTCTGCATGTAGATAATGTTATGAGGATGATGGCAATGGAAATATTAACAAAATCAAGGAAATCTTGTTAAGGAAATAATTGTATTGTTGGTTTCATCAAATAATGTTATTGGCAATAAACTGGAAATATTAATTTGTTAATCAAATATTGATTAGATACAAATATTTTCCACTGTGGCTTTCATCCGTTCTACATGTAGATAATGTTATGAGGATGATGTCAATAAACTTGGAAATATTAACAAAATCAAGGAGACTTAATTGTTAATCAAATATTGATTAGCTACAAGGATGTTTTTCACAGTTGCTTTCAACCTTTCTACATGTAGATAATGTTATCAGGATGATGGCAATAAACATGGAAATATTAACAAAATCAAGGAGACATGATTGGTAATCAATATTGATTAGTTACAAGGATGTTTTTCACAGTTGCTTTCATCCTTTCTACATATAGATAATGTTATGAGGATGATGGCAATAAACATGGAAATATTAACAAAATCAAGGAGACTTGATTGTTAATCAAATATTGATTAGCTACAAAGATGTTTTTCACTTGCTTTCATCCTTTCTGCATGTAGATAAAATTATGAGGATGATGGCAATAAACATGGAAATATTAACAAAATCAAGGAGACTTGATTGTTAATCAAATATTGATTAGCTACAAGGATGTTTTTCACAGTTGCTTTCATCCTTTCTACATGTAGATTATGTTATGAGGATGATGGCAATAAACATGGAAATATTAACAAAATCAAGGAGACATGATTGTTAATCAAATATTGATTAGCTACAAGGATGTTTTTCACAGTTGCTTTCATCCTTTCTACATGTTGATAATCTTATGAGGATGATGGCAATAAACATGGAAATATTAACAAAATCAAGGAGACTTGATTGTTAATCAAATATTGATTAGCTACAAGGATGTTTTTCATAGTTGCTTTCATCCTTTCTACATGTAGATAATGTTATGAGGATGATGGCAATAAACATGGAAATATTAACAAAATCAAGGAGACTTGATTGTTAATCAAATATTGATTATCTACAAGGATGTTTTTCACAGTTGCTTTCATCCTTTCTACATGTAGATTATGTTATGAGGATGATGGCAATAAACATGGAAATAATAACAAAATCAAGGAGACTTGATTGTTAATCAAATATTGATTATCTACAAGGAATTTTTTCACAGTTGCTTTCATCCTTTCTACATGTAGATAATGTTATGAGGATGATGGCAATAAACATGGAAATATTAACAAAATCAAGGAGACTTGATTGTTAATCAAATATTGATTAGCTACAAGGATGTTTTTCACAGTGGCTTTCATCCTTCCTACATGTAGATAATGTTATGAGGATGATGTCAATAAACATGGAAATATTAACAAAATCAAGGAGACATGATTGGTAATCAATATTGATTAGCTACAAGGATGTTTTTCACAGCTGCTTTCAACCTTTCTACATGTAGATAATGTTATGAGGATGATGGCAATAAACATGGAAATATTAACAAAATCAAGGAGACTTGATTGTTAATCAAATATTGATTAGCTACAAGGATGTTTTTCATAGTTGCTTTCAACCTTTCTACATGTAGATAATGTTAAGAGGATGATGGCAATAAACATGGAAATATTAACAAAATCAAGGAGACTTGATTGTTCAACAAATATTGATTAACTACAAGAACGTTAGATTTGTAGCTAGTATAGTTGGTTGCAATACTACAGAATAGATCCTTTCGAAGTTGATGATCAAATATAATTGTTGATTATTGCAAGTTATTGTAAAGGAGCTCTTTAGTGGTATAAGTTGTAATTAATAATGTCTGAAGTGTATGTTCTTTATTGACAATGATCCATCACAATCTGCAAACTTCATTGATGATTAACTCATCCAATATCGTTTGAAAGACACCAAATATTCCAAAAACATTTCTAAATACTTATATTTAAAACCAAAAGAACAAATTCACGGTGATGTAATGGATAGCGGCTCGAACTGAGGAATCGGGAAGCCGAATTCGAATTCCAGTCGAATCCATTCGCTTACGTGCAAATACACTTGGAAAAGGTATAAATCCTCTTTTTCTCCACCCAAGTTACAGAAGAGACCCGGCTCTATAGCCCTTAATGACAAGTGGTCTACCGCATAATGAAATGGCTACCTATTGCTGGAAGACAGTATTCAAACAAAGTTTTGAAGAATATTGAAACGATAATTACACTTCTACTTAACACAAATAAGAGACAACTGAAATTTCTAGAACGCATAACGAAGACAGAAGGTTTGGAAAATTTGGTACTCATAGGATATACTGAAGGCAAATGGAACTGAGGATAACAGCGCATATCATACATAACGAGCTCGTGTAGATGTGTGGAAGTACAGGGATTAGGAGAGATAGAAAAAAGAACAAATTTTACTAAGGGCTACAAAGAAGTGGAAATTATGGAGAGCCATGATCTCCAACGTTCTGAAAGCAGAAAAAAAAAGAAGAAGAAATAGGATGACGAGGAAGAGAAGCTTATATAAAAGATTGACAGAACTAGTATTAGGAAGATAGCATAAAAACAACATTTGCTAAGAACCACAAAGGACAGGAAATTGTGGAGAGCCATGATCGAGGACATCTTGTAGTTACAGAGAAAGATAATAATATCTGTTAGCGACAAAGAAGAAGAAGAAGAAGCTATGTATATAGTTGGAAGAACAAGGAGTAGGAGAGATAGCGAAAAGATAAATTTTCTAAGAGCTACAAAGGAATGGAAATTGTGGAGAGCCATGATCACCCACGTCCTGAAGAGACAAGGCATGTAGAAAATGCTATAACCAAAATAGGAAAAAGTTAACAAAAGCAATGAATAAAAGAGTGATAAAGGTTTAAAATATCAACAATCATCAACTCATCCGGATAGACTAATTTTGATATCATGTTTATCGTTTGGGAACTAATACTTATTGCTACTCCGATAGGCATTAGTAGTGACCGTCTAATAGTTAGTTTCCTTAGCCTGATTTCTCTTGGAATTTCTTGGGTTAACTTGCAGTTTAGCACCCGCGCTCAGTTCGCATTAAAAATTTCCAGAATACTTACATTTATGTTTAATCATACATGCTCCATTCGAATCTGGCTTGATAAATCTGATAAAATCTACCGTTTTGTAGCTATCGACAGTAAAAGTTCGGATTCATTCACGTCGCGGGCAGCCATTACGGGTTTGTATACATTCGCTGCAGAATAGCTATCAGTGTAGGTATCATTGCGCAAACTGAACGCGTCTACGTAAATAGTTCTCGTGCGCAGTAATTGAGACAAATTTACACAAGAAAGATCAGTTCCAAGTTTAGCTTTCCGTAGTCTTCCGCGTTTCTCGCTTTCTGCAGCGAATGTATGCAAACAACGCGAGTTATGGCTGCCGCCAATGATGCGATTGAATCCCAAATTTCACTGTCGATAACTCCAAAATGGTAGATTTTATCAGATTTATCAAACCAGATTCGAATGTAGCATTTACAATTACACATAAATGTAAGTATTTTTGGAAAATTTTAATGCGAACTGAGTGCGGGTGTTACACTGCAAATTAACCACGTCCTGTAGGTGTAAGTGAACGCATGTGAAAACAAAAACAAAAATTTTATACACCATACACAAACACCAGGCTGTTATGCTATATTTCATCACAGGGGGTAATCCCGCTCAGGTTTTGTTTGATTTGAGAGCTTATCTTCGCGTAGATGGGTTGACTTCCCCATGGTTATCTATCCTTAAATTTCTTTGAAACCTTGAGAAAAGGTCGGGAGGGCGTCGACATTTAAATGTATTCCAAGAAGTCTATATTAACATATAAGATTTTATTCTTGTATATAAGACACGGAAATAATCAAATATATATTTAAAACATTTATATCATTTGGGTTTATTTTAAATAAATTTTATGATGCACTCTTATTTTTACATAATAAAAAATGATTCTAAAAATAATTATTACCAATGTTTTTAAAAAAGGAAAGACATGAAATGAAACTTTCATGATATATTGTTAAAATAGCTATATCTTAGAAATTTTATCAACATCAATTCCCGTCGTATTCGTTATACAGATTTGCGCGCAAATAGCATTTGGAAAGTTATGAATCCGTCTGCACCTAATATGGGTTAAATACTACGACTTGTATCCGGAAATATCATTATTATGCAATATTCAATCTCAAGAAAATGAATTATTCTCACAATCCCTAAAATATGTTTCGAATTTTAATACTGCACAAAAGTTTGAAAAGACGTTAAAAATAAATCCACAATTGCTAACATTGTTTAATATCAATTCCGTAATAAAATCTGACATAGTGCATACATAAAAAAAATTATATAAAATTATTTAAATTAGTAGCATTAAGTCATTATATGTAAAAAAATATTATATGTAAAAAAATATATATTATATGTAAAAAAAAAATATTATAGGAAAAAAAATTATATGTAAAAAAATATTATATGTAAAAAAAAAATATTATATGTAAAAAAAATATTATATGTAAAAAAAAGAAATATATAAAGAAAATAAAATATTATATGTAAAAAGAAAATAAAATATTATATGTAAAAAAATATTATATGTAAAAAAAAAATATATGTAAAAATATTATATTTAAAAAAACAAATATTATGTGTAAAAAATATTATATGTAAAAAAAATTTTATGTAAAAAATATTATATGTAAAAATATTATATACAAAAAAATTATTATTATATGTAAAAAAATATATGTAAAAAATATTATATGTAAAAAAAAAAATATTATATGTAAAAAATATATATAAAAAAAATTATATGTAAAAAAATATTATATGTAAAAAAAATATTACATGTAAAAAAATATATGTAAAAAATAATATTATAAGTAAAAAATATATGTAAAAAAAGAATATTATATGTAA
Organism: Acanthosepion pharaonis; assembly: GCA_903632075.3. Lineage (NCBI taxonomy): Eukaryota > Metazoa > Mollusca > Cephalopoda > Sepiida > Sepiidae > Acanthosepion > Acanthosepion pharaonis. Next base: position 905,902 of record CAHIKZ030000081.1, on the reverse strand, counting down.
AAAATATTATATGTAAAAAAATATTATATGTAAAAAAAAATATTATATGTAAAAAAAAATATTATATGTAAAAAACAAATATTATATGTAAAAAAAATATTATATGTAAAAAAAAAAATTATATGTAAAAAATAAAACATTATATGTAAAAAAAACCCAAAAAGAACCCTCATGTGATCAATTATTTTCTCATTTCATATTCTCGGATAATGGAATTTTTTGCCTCAAATCTATGGTCATTTATATTTTAATTAGAGACTCCCAACTGTTATTTCTGTTTAGTATTGTCACTATCAGTTGTCACGTATCCCATTTGTGTTCCTGGAGCATCCCATTGCAACAGTGGGGGCGTCGATAATAAGTCTCAGAGAACTTATCTCTCTTCGAGAGGGTCTTGAATTTAAAATGGTCTTTTGTTTATTAGAGATTTCATTTTCCTAGACTTGTTCAGTTTTCAAAAGTCCACACAGCACAGTGGTCACGTTATTTGATATTTCGCTGGAGGAACATAAATTCCACGCCTTTTCTCAGCGTATTAGTGAAAGGGAATGAAACAGACTCGCTCAGAATCTGAACACTGCTTACTGATTCCCGTTACCACGCCGATAATCATTACGCTAATTATGTTAATTAGTGGTAACATTTTTTTTCTAAATCGTAGAATATATCAGAAATTAAAATATGTCTAACAATATTTTTGTGCAGAGAATAACTATTGCGATAGATATTAAGTAAAACAGATCGAACTTGGTAAATTGCAAATATATTGATTATGAATAATCAATACAAATTACAAGGCATTCAAAAATTCTAGTCATTTTACCATTATACATATTTCTAATCTTAACTTTATAAGTCAACAGTTAGACCATGTATTGAATATTGTTGTCACATTTGGTCTGGTGCTTCTGCTATGTATTTAGTGATTCTTGATAAAATTCAAAGAAGAATCTGCAATGTTATCGGTCTTGACTTGGCATCTCAACTTCACTCACTTTCCCATCGCCGTACCGTAGCATTCCTGTGTCTTTCCTATAAATACTTTCATGTTAATAGTTCTGAATAATTTTCATCTTTGCTACATCGAATTTACGAATTTATGTACAGTATTAGATTGGCAGTTAGGTCTCATCAAGAATTAAAATGGTTAGATGCAACCGCAAGTTCTATGCTAACAGTTTCTTCTCTCTCATTTCAAGCTTGTGGCATTCTCTTCCAGCTTATTATTTCCCATCAAATTAAATCTTCAAAAATTTAGATGTAATGTCAAGCGTTTTGTTTTCTTAATTTATGTTCTTTTTTGTTCCCTCTTCTTAATATTTGTTTCTTTTTCTCTTCATTTTTCACACGCAGTAACCGTCTTGCACATTAGTGGCTTTATTGTCTTGCTTCAGAGAGAAATACATTAAAAATCAAATTTTGAAGTGGTGGTTCAGAAAATACTTAAATATAGGTGTTTTTATTATGTCAATTCGATATACACTGAAAGTTGCCTAAAAGAGAGTTGGCGAGTGAAACGATCGAAATGCTGAGATTATTTTAATTTTTAGTAACGTTCACAGATTTTGCTGTTGTTTGCTACGACTGATTAATGCTAATATAAATAAACTTCCGAGGAATACATTTCAAATTGGTTAGAGATTATGTCAGGAAGTATTCCACGTATTTTATTCTTATTAGTTTATCATAGTCTACATTTTTCACTTGAATTTTATTCCAACATTTAAGCGGATTTCTTCTTCTTCAGCTGTTAAATTCCTAGTCATACTCTTTAAGTTGTTTTCGAGATTATCACATGAAGTATTTTCATTCTTCCACATATTATATTCTTATTTGTTTTCTATAGTCTCTTCATCTTTCTCTTGATTTTTATTCCAACATTTTAGGGGATTTCTTCTTCTTCAGCTGTTAAATTCCTAGTCATACTCTTTAAGTTGTTTTCGAGATTATCACATGAAGTATTTTCATTCTTCCACATATTATATTCTTATTAGTTTTCTATCATCTCTTCATTTTTCTCTTGCTTTTTATTCCAACTTTTTAGCGGATTTCTTCTTCTTCAGCTGTTAAATTCCTAGTCAAACTCTTTAAGTTGTTTTCGAGATTATGACATGAAGTATTTTCATTCTTCCACATATTTTATCCTTATTAGTTTTCTATAGTCTCTTCATCTTTCTCTTGATTTTTATTCCAAAATTTATCTGATCTCTTCGTCTTCTTCAGCTGTTAAATTCCAAGTCATACACTTTAAGTTGTTTAGAGATTATGACATGAAGTATTTTCATTCTTCCACATATTTTATCCTTATTAGTTTTCTATAGTCTCTTCATCTTTCTCTTGATTTTTATTCCAAAATTTATCTGATCTCTTCGTCTTCTTCAGCTGTTAAATTCCAAGTCATACACTTTAAGTTGTTTAGAGATTATGACATGAAGTATTTTCATTCTTCCACATATTTTATCCTTATTAGTTTTCTATAGTCTCTTCATCTTTCTCTTGATTTTTATTCCAAAATTTATCTGATCTCTTCGTCTTCTTCAGCTGTTAAATTCCTAGACATACTCTTTAAGTTGTTTAGAGATTATGACATGAAGCATTTTCGTTCTTCCACATATTTTATTCTTATTATTTTTGTATCATCTCTTCATCTTTCTCTTGATTTTTATTTCAACATTTTAGCTGATCTCTTCTTCAGCTGTTAAATTCTAAGACGGACTCTTTAATTTCTGTAGAGATTATGACATGAAGTATTTTCATTCTTTCACATATTTTATTCTTATTTGTTTTCTATAGTCTCTTCATCTTTCTCTTGCTTTTTTTCACAATTTATACTGTATAGATTTCTTCTTCTTCAGCTCTTAAATTCTTAGTAATACTTTTAATTTTTTAGTGACTTTGATATGAATTATTTTCCTTTTTATAGCTCTGTCATTGTATTATATTTTTCTTTTTAAAATCGACTTAAATTATGGATTAAACTTTATTTAGAAGATAATATATAATGGGAGATAAATCGTCATAACATGATGACAATTTTAATATATATGCAATAATGGGCTGTATTGTTTAATGGATTCTGTTTTGAATTACTCACTGAATACTTTCTGTTAAAGGCGAACGTGTTTATGTATATATATATATATATATATATATATATATATATATATATATATATATATATATATATTGTGTGTGTGAGTGTCTGTGTGTGCGCGCACACACAAATACCCTTGCGGACGTGTGTCCGCGTCTTTTTAAGGTGTGGTTTTCTCTGTGTATGCGCACACGCGCGTGCGCGTGTGTGCATGCGAATTTGTGTACGCTTTCCTGTACTGATACTAACGTTTGTTGTTGCGTTATTTCCGCTTTGTTTTAAACACTAGCCTCTATTATTATTATTATTATTATTATCTTTATTATTATTATTAATATTATTATTATTATCATTATTAATATTATTATTATTATTTTCACAATAAGTAAGGCTTACTGAAGCGAAGAGAGGTATGAGGATAACACGGGGCAAGATGAAAAACAGACATGGAGTGGGCGAGACCGCATCTCTCTTGGGATGGGCAGATTGCTTGGTGAACAGGAAAGGAGGTGTCGTTCGGTGTGGGGTCGAAATCATGTGACTGACTGACTGAATGGTTGAATATGTGAAGCAAAGAGAAATTGTTGGTGAACAAAATAGCTTATGCAGACAGCGCTTTCCTGTCGAAGCTGACTTGAGGGAGCAGCGGCCGTATCAGTCCATAATTCATCCGTCCGCGATGTTTTTACAAAGTCACTCATTGTATCGCATTCCCGTCTCATTTCTTCGGCACTTAACCCACCAAACCAGACACTCACCCACCCCCTCCCTCCCTCCTTCCTTCCTTCCTTCCTTCCTTCCTTCCTTCCTTCCTTCCTTCTTTCCTTCCTTCCTTCCTTCCTTCCTTGCCTTTATCTCCACGCTGTGTGCATCCTTTTAACTCGCGTCGCCCTCTTTCAGCCACTTGCATGCGCATGTGTTTGTGTGAGCGTGCGCTCAAGGGCGTGCACTTCCCCTACCGCTGATGTGTACGTTTTTGCGTGTGGACGAATGTGTTAACCGTGAATTGACGCATAAAAAAAATTTAATGAATCGCGCTCATGGGTACGTATTTTTACTTATTGCATCTCTGTCTCTCTAAAGTACGACTTTAATAAAAGAAAATGAATTCTTACTCACTAAATATACGTATTATATATATATATATATATATATATATATATATATATATATATATATATATATAATACGTATATAGCAGTAAGAATATATATATATATATATTTATATATATATAGTTATACATATATGTTTATAAATATAATTTTTTATAGTATATATACATATATAATTAAAAACAAAAATTCATTCATTTTATTGAATTCATTCATTTTAAGAATATGTATACACACATATATATATGTAAATGATATATATTCTTAAAATGAATGGATTCAATAAAATGAATGAATTTTTACTTTTAATTTATATATATATGCTATATAAAATAATTATATCTATATATATATATATGCATATATATATACAACATATATATATATATATATAAAGAAATATAAATAGATAGATTATCTGAAGATCGCTTGTATATATGTATGTATCTATCTCTCTCTCACTCCCTCTTTCTCTCTCTTTCTCTCTCCCACTTCCTCTTTATCTCTCTCTCTCTCTCTCTCTCTATATATATATATATATATATATATATATATGTGTGTGTGTGTGTGTGTGTGTGTGTGTGTGTGTGTATGTGTGTGTCAGTATTATGCGTGCAACTACACCTAACTTTGTTTACGTGTTTATGCGTATATGTGTGTGTGTGAATTCTTGATGATAAATATGATGGCATATGCTCACATATTTTTGGTAAATATTAAATAAACATCGATTATTCTGGTACGATCGCGCATTCTAGAAGAGAACCTAGTGGCGATCTTCTTATAAGGAATGGTTTCCAAGTTTTTCAAACTTGATTATCATTCTACGGCTTGCTTTTCCTTGATAAGGTGCATTACTGAAGCTCTTCAAGAAATTGAAACCCACGAGCAATGGCTTGCAAGACAAACATCCCAATCCTAACCGAATGCACTGAAATACACACATACCTTTTTGTACATTGAAATGTCCACAAATACATGCTTACATGTGGGCGTAGAGGAGTGCTGTGGTTAACAAGCTAGTTATGCTAGACCATTTAGTCAGTTCTGTTTTCACAAGAGGCGCAATATTTGTGATTATGTATTCTATTAAGTTTATGTGTACACATATTTTGTATAAATACACTGTATATGCCGACATATAATAATAGAAAAGAAGTCGGAGAGAACCATAATCACACACGTTTTGTATACATAACTATATATCTTTGTAAATGTTGTTATGCATGTATATGTATAAATCAAAAAATCGTCTCCATATTAATACTGTTGTTAAACTTACATGTGTGCAAGTACTTGCAGACATATGTATGCGTAAGTATATGTGTCTGCTATTCAACCATGTATTTGTGTATGAATGCGTTAATATATTTGTATTATAAATATGTATTCATTGTTGTACGAATACGCGTGTGTATGTGTGCATATATGTGTTGTCACTGTAACAGGACACTCTCGCCATGAATGGAAAGAAAATTAATAATAATCATTATATTTTCCCAAGATCAAACACACAACATCCCCCGAGGGTGATACACCTCGTTGAAGGGAGGTGGGTTAGGGAGAAGGAGACTGACAAAAAGAAGAGCAGGGAAGAAAAAAAAAAAGGATATGGTAAAAATAATAAATAAATAAATAAATGAAATGTGAGGGGGACAGGTTATTTTCCCATTGTTTCTTTAATTTGCTTTCCAAACACTCACATTCTTTCTCTCTCTAATCATCTATCGGGCTCTGTGTTCAATCTCTCCTCAACCCCTCTTACTGCTTCTTTGTCTCTCATTTTCTTTTCCAGCGTCCGTGGACGTCGCCTCGCCATTGGCGGGACATCAGTCTTGGTATACCAGATGGCGGGACCTTGAAACGCACACGACCAGTGGGTTAAGTTGCAGAAATCTGTGAAAAAATACTCTTCAGAATGGTCGCGTTTCTGGCTTTTTAATCGTGGAAAATTGCTGTCTCATCATTTCGGCACATGCAGGGTTCCGGAGAAATCGTCTGATTATGCAAAAGTACTGTAAATCAAAACGTCAGCTCAACTGAGAAGAACGCTGTTGTCGTCGTGCCGACCTGCGAAATGCCACCCGCTTCCATTAATCCCAAGAGATATTTTATCCTTGCGATAAAAACGCAAAGAGTCGTTGAGACTAACGTCGGGGCAGAGTGCAGATTAATTATACTGGCGACGTTTCAAATCATAACATTATTTAGCGAACCAAGAAAGTCCTCATTCGAGTGAAATCAGTTTCGTTCTGCAACCGTTTCCCAGACAATTACATGCTAAATGTTTTGGGAGATTCTGGTTAATCGCATAGTTACAGAGCACAAGACATGCGACACGGACATCGGCGCCAGTCACAGAGCTTTACACGAAGGAAGATGAATGCGTTTGATGGGTTTTGGTCAGAGATTCAAGAATTCTTTGTTATTATTACTGTTACCGATTCACTTCTCATTTAGTGAAATCGAATTTTTCTATTTCTAAATTACTACTTCTTTTATATGATGCGTCCCTTCATCACTTAAGCGATCATGGCTCTCTACACCTTCCTATCTCATGTGACCCTTAGCAGTTTTTCTCTCTTTGCTAAAGACACCTCCTTCCGCCATCCACATAAGCTTATCAGGTAAGTGGCTCACTGTATTCCCTATCTCAGGCAATAAGCATAAATATTTACAATATTTGAGGATATAAGTTATATTTTTTATTCAAATATTAGAAATTGATAATTTTTTAATTAACTTAAAAACATTTTTTGAGTAGGATGAAGCCTTGAACATGACTGAAACTTCAGTAACATTTGACCTACCATCCAACAATTTTTGTCATAAAATTAATCAATGTTCAAAATCAAATTATAGCTTGCACCAAGGTTATACAAAAGATCTGGAAAATAATAAGAAATATACAATTTAATAATCTTATATTTCCTGTGTAGAAATAGACTAAGACGTTAGCATAATTTTAAATGAATGATAACAAATAACAGCTTCGATTGGGATAAATAATAATAATAATAATAATAATGATAATAATAATAATAATAATAATAATAATAATAATAATGATAATAATAATAATAATGATAATAATAATAATAATAATAATGATAATAATAATAATAATGATAATAATAATAATAATAATAATAATAATAATAATAATAATAATAATAATAATAATAATGATAATAATAATAATAATGATAATAATAATAATAATAATATTATTATTATCATTATTATTATTATTATTCAAACAACATTTACATTTAGTAGATTCTGTAGTAAATCAAAACAGAAGCCAAGAACCAACTATTGCAGCAAATAAAAAAGCCAAGGATAAAGCCCTTGAACAGATGAAACAACGCTGGCAAGACAAACCTCTGCATGGCCAATATCCAGAACGTGCAAATAAACCCAATGTTGATAAAGTTAATACTCATCGATGGTTACGAGCATCTGGATTAAAGTCTGAAACTGAAGGCTTTATTCTTGCAGCGCAAGATCAGATCTTTTCACTAAATTTTCAGGCAAATATCATACATAATAATGTGGATCCAAAATGCAGGTTCTGTGACAAATACCAAGAAACAATAGACCATCTAATCTCAGGATGTTCTATACTTGCCCCAAATGAATATAAAAATCGTCACGATAAGTAAATACTTACACTGGACAATGTGCAAACACTTTGGAAAATGTGTAAGCAAACACTGGTATGAACATCGGCCAGCGCCGGTTACAGAAATAGAAGATGTCACCATTCTGTGGATTATACCATCCACACAGACAGAAAAATTGAAGCAAATAGGCCGGAATTATTGTCAAAAACCAGAAAGAAAAAAACTGCCTACTAATTGATATGGCATATAGCAACCAAGGAATTTGAAAAACTATCAAAATACAAAGACCTGGAAATTGAAAATAGAAAAATGTGGAAATTGAAAACAAGAATAATACCAGTGGTAATAGGGTGCACTTGGAATTATAAAAATGGAACAAAACAACACATTGAAAGAATCCCTGAAACCCCAGCTTAAGAGACATACAGAAAATTGTCTTATTAAGTACAGCACACACACTAAGGAGAACTTTGTCTATGTAACGCTAGCAACTTCATCGGAGATAAAAAAAAAAAAAAAAAAAAAAAAATTAACATTGGCCATAACAACACAATTAGGTCTTTCCGCAACTTGGTGGGTAGTGTGTCCATAGCAGAAATCGAATGATAATAATAATAATAATAATAATAATGATAATAATAATAATAATAATGATAATGATAATAATAATAATAATGATAATAATAATAATAATAATAATGATAATAATAATAATAATAATAATAATAATAATAATAATAATAATAATAAGAGGTCTTATTCAGCTAAATTGTCATAAAACAACAACTATTGGCTTACTAACTTACATGGAAACAACAAATGACTGGATGATAAAATTAGTGAAAACAACATGAAAACAGAAAGAAAAAATATTCAATAATAAAAAAGGCGGTAAATACAAACAACATTTACATTTAGTAGATTCTGTAGTAAATCAAAACAGAAGCCAAGAACCAACTATTGCAGCAAAAGATATGAAAAAAGAAAGCCAAGGATAAAGCCCTTGAACAGATGAAACAACGCTGGCAAGACAAACCTCTGCATGGCCAATATCCAGAACGTGCAAATAAACCCAATGTTGATAAAGTTAATACTCATCGATGGTTACGAGCATCTGGATTAAAGTCTGAAACTGAAGGCTTTATTCTTGCAGCGCAAGACCAGAGTCTTTTCACTAGGAATTTTCAGGCAAATATCATACATAATAATGTGGATCCAAAATGCAGGTTCTGTGACAAATACCAAGAAACAATAGACCATCTAATCTCAGGATGTTCTATACTTGCCCCAAATGAATATAAAAATCGTCACGATAGAGTGGGGCAATACTTACACTGGACAATGTGCAAACACTTTGGAAAATGTGTAAGCAAACACTGGTATGAACATCGGCCAGCGCCGGTTACAGAAATAGAAGATGTCACCATTCTATGGGATTATACCATCCACACAGACAGAAAAATTGAAGCAAATAGGCCGGACATTATTGTCAAAAACCAGAAAGAAAAAACTTGCCTACTAATTGATATGGCTTGTCCAGCGGATTGTAACATAGCAACCAAGGAATTTGAAAAACTATCAAAATACAAAAGACCTGGAAATTGAAATAGAAAAATGTGGAAATTGAAAACAAGAATAATACCAGTGGTAATAGGTGCACTTGGAATTATAAAAATGGAACAAAACAACACATTGAAAGAATCCTGAAACCCCAGCTTAAGAGACATACAGAAAATTGTCTTATTAAGTACAGCACACACACTAAGGAGAACTTTGTCTATGTAACGCTAGCAACTTCATCGGAGATAAAAAAAAAAAAAAAAAATTAACATGAAATGTGGCCATAACAACACACCACGACCTGCCTTAGGTCTTTCCGCAGACTTGGTAGGTAGTGTGTCCATAGCAGAAATCGAATGATGATGATGATAATAATAATAATAAATATAAGTATTATTATTATTATTGTTGTTATTGTTGCTATTATTATTATTATTATTCGTGTTATTTCATTCTTTAATTACTTATTCAGAACGTACGTCACGCCTTGCCTATACTTAATAAATAAAGGACTATTCCGTTTTGATTGCGAGGAGAGACAGAAAGGGAATATTAGAGATGCAGTTTCGATTCAGTGTGAAAAAATAAAGAAAGAAAGAAGTGATAACGTTCTCATATCTTTAATGTCTGTTTCAGTAAAATGGAAAACCTAGTAGTTTTAAATCCTTTTCATTTGTACTCACTTATTTAAATAATGACTTAATTCATATCTTTGACTGTTAAGCACAAATAATTAACGAGGCAATAGAATAATTTTTACGGACATTTTATAGTCGTAGAATTTGCAAGAGCTTTATTCACTCATTAACTTAAGAATTATGATTCGTCAGAAGATTCAAGTAGCAAGAATCTGAAATTTAAAGGGGCATTGGGATAGCGAAAGATGCCTTCCAAAAGCTAAGTAAAATATTAAGAAACTGGAAAATTTCCTTAGAAACAAAGAAAACAAGAAACGTCAATCTCGGCGAGTCTGTTGTAGTCACTTTCGTACAAATTATCCCTGAGGAAAGCACGAATTTGCATCTCCACCCCAGTTAGCAAAAAGTTATTTAAAAAACAAAAAAACAAAAAACAAATGCAAGAACAGGTTCGCTAGACTTGGATAACAACTAATCGAAAGGAAGGAAAGTTATGAAATACAAACTGTGGAGAAAGCAATGATGAACTAAAACCAATACCATTCCCAAGAATGTTCAGCAGTTAACAGATTATAAAGAATAGGAATATGTAGAGGGTCATAATCTCCTATGCCATATTGATTACATTCTTTTCACTTGTTTTAATGCTGTATCAAACTGTATAATATAATATATATATATATATATATATATATATATATATATATATATATATATATATATAGGGTGTCAAAATTATGTTAGCACTAGTATGAGAGGAATCATTTATTCAGAGTTTACCGAACAGTCTCCATCTGTCGATCATCACGACTGATGCAGAAAATATATATATATATATATATATATATATATATATATATATATATATATATATATATATCGAATTCGACGTATGAAGGTCAAGCAGGTCAGTTCCCAGGAAACCGAGAGCCCGACAGCAGCACATGAGATTTGATTATAGTGGTGAAGGTTTCGTGCAGAACCATCCACACTTTTTGAAGGGCCGAATACAGAGACTTAGTGCACTATGTGCCAGAAGATCCCCAAACTGCCTTCCGCAGGTTTTGAATTCAGAGTTGTCATTCTCCTAAACCAGTTTCCATCCAAGGCTATAGAATCCAGTCTGTCCTGTTATTTACCCATAGCTGGAGGGAAGAAGAGGATTCACACCTTTCCCAAGGGTTTTTTGCACGTAAGTAATGTAATAGTTTCGGTATATATATATATATATATATATATATATATATATATATATATATATATATATATAAAAATTAATATTAATATAATTAATGTGTAACTGGTTTGTCATTTGTCACTTCGCTAACTATATATATATATATATATATATATATATATATATATATATATATATATATATATATATACAGGATGAATCAAAATTATGTTATGTTAATACTACGATTAGAGGAATCATTTATTCAGAGTTTACTGAACAGTCTCCACAGCACGATTGATACATAAAGCGATCAACAGTAAAATTTAGTGCCTTGGCACACATTTCACGGGGAATGCTTGATATTACGCCTTTGATTCTGTCGTTAAGTTCTTCGATGCCTTTAACATTTTGTCATCCTTTATTATACCCCATAACCAGATTTCACAGGGTGTAATTGTCCCATACTTCCCATCAACTCCAAGGCTGACCCAAAATGCTTATGCACAAATGCTGCAAGAGTGTGCCATTGATAACAAAGCCATACAAATCAAACGAGCACGGTATTCCCAACAGGATGGTGTACCGTCTCATTTTGCCCGTACTGTTCACGGATTTCTCGATCAAAGTTTCACAAATCGTTGGCTAGGCCGCGGCGGACCGTTGGTATGGCCACCACACTAACCCTGATCCGATCCCCTGTGACTTCTGGTTATGGGGTATGATGAAGGCTCATGTGTATATTTAAAAAAATGTTAGAGATATCGAAAAACTCAAGGACAAAATAAAATGTGTAATATCAAACATTCTCCGTGAAATATGTGTCAATGCACTAAATTGTACTGTTGATCGCTGGTTTTTGTGCATCAATCGTGCTGGTGGACAGGTGGAGAGTGTTCAGTAAACTCTGAATAAATGATTCCTCTCATATTAGTGTTAACATAATTTTGACTCACCCTGTATACATATATATATATTTAGCGTAGTGACAAATCACAAAAAGTTTATATATATATATATATATATATATGTGTGTGTGTGTGTGTGTGTGTGTGTGTGTGTGTGTGTGTGTGTGTATATATATATATATATATATATATATATATATAATATAATAAAAGGCTCAAACACTAATATTCCATGGTTATAATTTATTACATTGGAATCGTAATCACGATCTCCTTCATCAGACTTACAAATTCAAAAAAAATCGGAAAATTTGTAGGTCTGATGAATTAGATCGTCATTAGGATTCCAATGTAATAAATTATAACCATGGAATATTAGTGTTTGAGCCTTTTATATTATATTCTTACTCTCTCCTGGACATTGAGTTCTACCTGTATTCTATCCTCTTGGGAATTTATGTATATAAATACAAACACACACACACACATATATATATATATATATTGACCACTAATATGATATATATATATATATATATATATATATATATATAGATAGATAGATAGATAGATAGATAGATAGATAGATATAAAATATCCTGATGTGACCTCCTCCCTCTAATGAGGCTATGGTGGACTCTTCCACTTACTATAAAGTTACTACGAAAAGTTGGCCACGAGGGTGGGGGGAACAGTGATATAGACTAAACGCTGGTCAACCGACACCCACTCACAAGTCGTGTAACACTCTTCTGCTGTATTTAGTGTTCAATACACAATTTATCTGCAATCTCTTGTTTTGTTATTTCTTAACCATCAACTTGGCCGCAACATATCTGAAACATTGACTTTCCTACAACCATGGTTTCTGCCAAGACGGCTCCGTCAGGCAGAAAGTCAACAATTGTAGAGATATATACATACATATACAACTTCAAAACATTTTCTTAAAGCCATACATATGTATGAATCTATGGAGAAACAGAAAAAAGAAGAGAAAGGGAGGAAGAGAATGAAAGTAGACACTAGTTTGTGACTGCCAGTTTTGAGAAGTGTCACTTTCCTACGATCTCCATTTCCCTTAATCTCCGAATAGCCTATGTATACAGCCCGCTAATGAAGTAGTGGCACTTAGTCTGAACATCACATTGAAGCGTGAAACTAAAAGTTCCCTCACAGTGTTGATTTCTATGCGTTGACTATATATATATATATATATATATATATATATACATATATATATATATATATATATATATATATATATATATATATATATATATATATATATATATATATATATATAGGGGGGCCCATAAAAGTTCGTGTGCACTTTAAAAAATTTATAACTTTATTTGTATTTGCGATAGAAATAATCTGTAAAAAATGTTATAAAGTTTAATGTACCTAATTTTAAGTATAGCTAAAATAACTAATGTGATTTCAGGCATTACTGTAAATCAGTTGGCAAATGTTTTCCGTGAACTGTAAAATCGTATTACCCTTTGTATTGCCAATGATGGAGGACATGTGGAAACTTAAATAAAATTTCAATAATACCTTAAAAAATATAGATTTCTTTCTTTCTAATCCTTTTAAAAAATTATTTCTATCGCAAATACAAATAAAGTTATAATTTTTTTTAATTTCCCACGAACTTTATGGACACCCTGTATATAAATGTGCTCAGTATCTTGATATCTTCTTTACTCCTACATTATAACTATCGTAAATTTTAAGCAACACATACACCCCATTCAGTATGTGGGGAATCACGGTGTCAAATCAACAAATTGCCTCCACGCGATAAGGTATGGAAGCCTCTAAGCCGGAACTGCGACCAGTAGCATTATGGTATCAGTAAGTATCTCTTTTCGTTTCTTGTTCATAAAAGTTCGTCAAGCTCTGCAAATCAATAACATCTATTTTTCCCGGTTCCTATACACATAAGTAAAACTAGATCTCTACTGGATGTACTGAGGAATCGTTTAAAGAACGGTTTTACAATGTCGTTCGAAATACTAAAATTGCATCCTTATCGAAATAAATATTGGGTATGAATGAAAAAAAACATACACCCATAAAAAATTACAAAAAGTTGACTTTTTGAGGGTTTTTTTTTTTAATAATTATAAAACAGGATCTAAGTATTGCAAATTTCGCAAAGATAAAAAGTTGGATATTGATTTGTTTAGATACCGAGAAGTCGTACTGTATAAAAATACAGAACACGTTGCAAAATGCAGGCACACACGTATGTACCTTTAAGCACGGTGGATAAAGATAAGTAAACTCTGTACACACATATAGGTATATCTATACTCTAATATTGTATATGCTTCTGTGGTTATGCATGGGATAGATGATACTTTTCCAGCGGTTCAAATAGATAGTGGGGGGTGGGGAATCTAGGGTGAAATAAATTATATTGACTTGCAGAGCATAACGAGTCTAATAGCGAAACTTGAGTCAGTTTTATTTTATATTTTAAATCCGATTTTATATTTTTCTGTAGATTTATCTGCATTGAGCACATTTTAACAAAGTCCACTAAAAATTCCATTGAAACAGTAGTGGCTTTTTCCCCATTGTTCCAATAAGATATTATTATTTTTATTTTCTTATTAATATTTTTTTCATTAATTCAGTTTTATTTTATACTAGCAGTAGAGCCCGGCGTTGCCCGGGGATATAACAGTAAGAGATAGATCAAGTATCGACCATCATAAAGACTGAAAAATAAAATTGAAAATGAATATTGTTTAAGGTTGACGGACACGCATGCCTTAATTATTTATTTATTTATTTTACGAATTGGTCAAACCCAAACTCAAACAAAAACATTGTTTTCAATCATTGAGTCTACCGATTGAATAGAATTTTATTATAAACAATTGTCTTGTAAATGGAATTTTTAAAGCATTCTGAATGCAAAAATAAAGAAAAAAGTGTGCAAGACAATAAGAAACACTACCTGCCCCAAAAAGTGAAGTTTTGTTGAAATCGGTTGAAAAATGTAGGAAATCCAATCCCATATATAAACGAACTCACACACACACACACACACACACACACACACACACACACACACACACACACCTGGGTTTTATAATAAGTATGATTTTAAATCCGATTTTATATTTTTCTGTAGATTTATCTGCATTGAGCACATTTTAACAAAGTCCACTGAAAATTCTATTGAAACAGTAGTGGCTTTTTTCCCCATTGTTCCAATAAGATATTTTTATTTTTATTTTCTTATTAATATTTTTTTCATTAATTCAGCACAAGCCAGGTAATAAAGCCACTAAGAGATTAATGAGTGGAAAAGAAAAAAACAACAGAGATGACAACAAAATAACAGGAATTAAGAAAACAAAAGGTAACGATTAACGTAGCATTTAAATTTTTGAAGCTCATAGTTGACTGGAAAGCAAGAAGCTAGAAGTGTGTTCCATAAGCGAGAAGTACAAGAGAAGAAACTGTTAGCATAGAACTTAAGAATCAATTTTAATGGTAAAATGATGAGACCTACGTTCCAATCTAGCACTGCACTTCAATGCACAAAATCGACGTACAAATGAGAAAAGCTCACCAGAAAAATTCATGAAGGTATTTATCGAAATGGCACATGGATGCTACGTTATGACAGTGGGAAAGTGACTGAAGCCGAGATGACAGGTCATGACCGATAATAGTGGAGATTCTTCTTTGGATTTTATAAAGAATCTCTGAATAAAATAAGTTGTTTTTATGTATTCACACACGGGTAAAATAAGAATATTTATTTACAGTAAATTTACCGGTTTCACAGTTTTATGATTTTCAAAAGTTACATTAAGATGGGGAGATGTGTGGCTATACCAACATTGACAGTAGGTTATCATTTTTATGAAAAAATACGTTCAACTTAAAAGCAGTGTGTGAATATTTTTTATATCAGGATGTTTAATAATTAAAACGTTATAAATTAAAATTATGTTTTGAGCTTCTTGATAGCGAAATTTGAAGGCGGTTTTCAACATATGCAAAACAGCTTCCTATATTATGCGGACGGAGCCCATGTTTTTATCTGTTATCTGATAAAAAAAAAGTTATAATTACTAAAATAGTATTTAAAAAAAAGCATTTTTGTGATCTTTAATAAAACCTGCTCTCAAACACACACACACACAATGTATGTATATATAAAAATACAATTTATTGAGCTATCTTCTCTCTCACACTCTCTTTCTCTCTCTCTCTCTCTTTATACACACACACACATGTATATATATATATATATATATATATATATTCTGAATTTCATGGAAGTGTATTCCTTCCTTCCAATATTTGATGGTAAAATTTTCATGGCAAAATTTTATATTTCGTAGTAAAATTTTCATGGTAAAATTTTACCATCAAACTTCTTGAAACATGTAAGTAATTCTCTGAAAGTTACTGTAGAAACACAAATAAGATAATTCAATAAATTGAATTCAACTGATCAAACTCTTCATATCGATCATTATCATTACAAAATCTGCTTGTTTTAAAAATGTCATCTTCCAGAATTATCCTGAAGAACCTTTTTTAGGCAAATCATTTTCACACACACACACACACACACACGCGCGCGCGCATACACACGCATACACACATGCACGCACACACACGCATACAAACATGCACGCACACACAAAAATATATATATATATATATATATATATATATATATATATATATATATATATATATGGCGCAGTGAAGAACTGTGAGGTAAAGGATATCCAGTACCTAAAAAGTAGATCCTACAATTTATAAGATGCTTAATGAAATACAAATTAGAATCAGGCGACAAAATCCTAATTTACAATTTAAACTGTCCAAACCATCAAATGATGTAGCCTCCAATGCCAAGTTTTTAAACATATTATACCAATAGTATTTTTACCCTACTCCTAATTTTCATCAATGACTTTCCTGGTGCCATCAGTTCTCAGCTCAGAATTTATGCTGATGATACAAATATTTCCTCCAGTCTTAACAGTAAGTCTGATTGGTCTGATAAGGTAAAATTGGCAGCTAAACATAGAAGTGACCTAAATCTGCTGTTAAATGGAACAAGGAATGACTTCTTAATTTTAACGATTCTATAACAAAACTGCTCTCTATTAATGATCAGAGAGACTTCTTTCTGCCTTCCATCAGCATGGCTGATGCTGATCTAGCGGACTCGTGACGCCTTCTTGGGCTAATTTTCTAGGCTGACATGAACTAGAAAGTCTATATAGAATCCATTGCTAGATCAAGTTTGGTTCGCGGTGTTATGCTAGACATTTCTTCTCTCCAGAGTTTATCTTGCATATCTGAAAGTCTGACATTCGGTCATGCATATAATACTGCTGCTACATATGGTCCAGTGCTCCTGCTATTTATTATTGATAAAATCCAAAGAAGAATCAACAATATTATTGGTCCTGATCTGGCATCTCGGCTTCAGTCACTTTCCCATCACCGTAATATAGCTTCTCTGTGCCTTTTCTATAAATACTTTCATGGTAATTGTTCTGATGAGCTTTCCTCTTTGTTACAGTCTTGATGTGGCATCTTGGCTTCAGTCACTTTCCCATCACCGTAATGTAGCTTCTCTCTGCCTTTTCTATAAATACTTTCATGGTAATTGTTCTGATGAGCTTTCCTCTTTGGTACAGTCTTGATCTGTCATCTCGGCTTCAGTCACTTTCCCATCACCGTAATGTAGCTTCCCTGTGCCTTTTCTATAAATACTTTCATGGTAATTGTTCTGAAGAGCTTTCCTCTTTGGTACAGTCTTGACCTGGCATCTCGGCTTCAGTCACTTTCCCATCACCGTAATGTAGCTTCCCTGTGCCTTTTCTATAAATACTTTCATGGTAATTGTTCTGAAGAGCTTTCCTCTTTGGTACAGTCTTGACCTGGCATCTCGGCTTCAGTCACTTTCCCATCACCGTAATGTAGCTTCCTGTGCCTTTTCTATAAATACTTTCATGGTAATTGTTCTGAAGAGCTTTCCTCTTTGGTACAGTCTTGACCTGGCATCTCGGCTTCAGTCACTTTCCCATCACCGTAATGTAGCTTCTCTCTGCCTTTTCTATACATACTTTCATGCTAATTGTTCTGATGATCTTTCCTCTTTGGTACAGTTTTGACGTGGCATCTCGGCTTCAGTCACTTTCCCATCACCGTAATGTAGCTTCTCTCTGTCTTTTCTATAAATACTTTCATGGTAATTGTTCTGATTAACTTTGCCCTGTGGTATCTAAACCTTATGAATTTAAACGAAGTACAAGATTGGCGCAAGGTTTCGTCATTTCACAGTTAAAATTATTATAGTATATTTTGCATACAGTTTCTTTTCTCTCAAACCACCCACATTTCCCTCTGTATTTCATTGATGAGATGTAAATTCGACTGCAACAGTTTCTTCGAGCGAACCACTGCCCTGTGGAACCGACTCCCAAGAGAATATTTCCCCGACCGCTACAATCTTAAGATGTTCAAGTTTATTGTTAACCGTTATCTTCCCCTCCTATCCGCATAAACTGCCTTTTACTGTAACCTTCTACTTCGAGTGGCCCCTGGGCATTCTATAGGGTCAACCTAACTGGCAAATGAACAAAACAACAAAAATCTACCTGTGTAGCTTTCTCCCAGCTTCTTAACTTTCAAGTCAAATTTGTTTTTCAAAATTTGAAAAACAATATCAATCGTTATCTACTGTCTTCTTGATTCCTTTTCTTTTATTGTCATCGCTCCTTGATAATGTTTTTCTTTTTTTTATTCTTTCACACTCACTAACCCTTGTGTCTTCATGGATTTATTGCCTTGCTTGGGGTGAAATGATTTTAAAAAAAGGGGCAAAAATATCAACTTTAATCTAGATGCGCATTTCAACCAATCGGATCATAATATTGATAGCGTCATAGGCATTCTTTTAGAGTCTTCATTTAGCTAACAAGAAAACCGTGGAAAAACTGAGTTAAAATCCATTCTTAATACAAACTTCTACATTCTAGTTTTAAACAGAAATTTAGTCATCCCCAGTAAATATACTTTTTGTGGCCTTGTTAGAGCCAGAAATAAAGACACAAAGAGAGTAATTGAGTTAAACAAATATATTAACAGAAACAGTAATAAAAACATATACAAACGAGAGTGTTACAGCAAGAACGTTCGGTCCGACTATCGGAGCTGACTGCTGGAAACTTCCCTCACCAAAAGGCAGTACCTGCTCCTATTTATAGCTAGGAGAGTCTATGCGTGCGTGGGTAAATTGCCATAACACAGATCATAATAGGCATCTAGCTGAAAAAGTACTAGATTTAACAAGTAGAATAAGTAATTCGCAGTAACAAAAGCATTATCACACATGCATTAAGACATAATGGTAAGTACGAAGATCTCACACCCAACAGAGAAATGAAGATTTTGGAACGCAACTCCTTACTCATAAATTATACTGTATCCTCTATTCAATGGTGAAGCATAATAGTGGTTTCATGCCTTACAATAAATCTACACATACGTAACACAACTTTCTTTGAACGTTTTTTTCTCCTAAAATAAGGGTTGAACATTTTATTTTTCGTAGAAAAAGGTCACATCATGCTTTATTATTATTATTATTATTATTATTATTATTATTATTATTATTATTTCCTTTGATTTCTGGCGTTTACACATTTCTTTCCGGGTCCCTTAGAGACCTAAGGTTAGAAATGGCATCATGACACTTTCCACTGACAAAAAAAAAAAAAATACATAGATAAAGCCCTTCGTAAAGTGTGGGCTGTGCTTGTGAGAACAATGTTTTGTATTTCCTTGAGGCATGGACTTCCAGGAATCCCTTCAATTAGTCTACTGGTATCTTTTCCAACCAGTCCGAAGGCTCCAACTACAACAGGTATTGTTGATGCCCCCCCCCATGTGCCACGTTTTTGAGATTTCAGTTTCTTGTATTTTGACAAGTTTTTGAATATTTTCAAATATACTTAATATCTTCAAAGACACTTATTATTATTATTATTATTATTTATTTATTTTATTTTATTTTTTTATTTTTCGAATTTCTTTTATAGGCCTACTATGTGTGTATGTGTGAAAGAGTAACAGAGAGAAAGAGTGAGAGAGAGAAAAGGTGTGTTTTGTGTGTGTCTATCTGTCTGTCTGTGGAAAGAGAGAGAGAGAAAGAGAAAGAAAGACGAAATAGTTTACTCGTTACCATAAAAAAATGACGATGTATTTATAGAAATTTTGCAGTTGCATTTGTATCTATAAAATGTCGAAAACTTTGTTACTCTGAATTTTCTTTTTTTAGCTGCAATATTTCCCGAATATCGTTTTAACAATCTTCTGTCCACAATTAAATAATTTATTATACCAAGTTAAATACAACATAAAATTCTATTTCTACAACGTGAACAGAAGAATTCATTAAATTGACATCAGCAATTTACTTTAATTTATATGAAGGAACTTTTCTGTTGATGTGGGAAAATAGTACATACATAGGGACATGCACGCACTAATACTCACTCACTCACTCATTTTTCTCCCCCTTCTCACCATCTTTCTGTCTCTCTGCCTGTATGTCTGTCTGTCTGTCTGTCTGTCTGTCTCCCTCTCTTTATTTATATATATATATATATATATATATATATATATATATATATATCGGTCAGTTGGGCGATCATGTATCTTTCGATACATGACTGACGAGGCAGATTTTTTTTTTTCTCGCAGTGTGGTGGACTGGTTGCCACCCAAGGCTAAAAAGAACTCAGTCTGTCCTGCTATTCAACACATAGCACATAGATGGATAGAGAAGAAGATTTATACCTTTCCCAAGGGTATTTGTACGTAAGTGAATCTAAAGAACTTGACTGGAATTCGAACTCTGAGTTCTCATTCAGAGCTGATATGTATTACACCACAAAGCACATACATATGATCATATTGAACATCATATATATATATATATATATATATATATATATATATATATATATATATATATATATATATAGTTCAACATGATCATATACGGTATTTCATTTCAAATGTTTTATGTATCATGCTTGATTCATTTGATTAATAGGAAAAAATTGTGAGATTAAGCCTATCGACAAAGAATGAGATTATGTTAAAAAATATTTAATTTGTAAAATAAATGTTTTTCATATCTAGTTTACGGGCTTCTTTCTAGTTCTCTCTCTCTCTCTCTCTCTCTCTCTCTCTCTCTCTCTCTCTCTCTCTCTCTCTCTCTCTCTCTCTCTCTCCCTCTCTAACTCACTCCGTCCGGACTTAACACGCAAATACACTTTTGAAAGATATGTTCCTCCCCTACCTCTAGCTATGGGTCAAATTGTAGGACTTCTATCCTGAAAAATCATTGTTATTCTCAAATAATTGTTAATGTTCCATGAAGAAAAAAAGAATTATTCTTGCAATCCAACATAGATTTCGGCTTGAAATAACCAAAGGGTTTTAACCCGTGCAAAAAATAAAAAACAAATTAAAAGAAAATCTCTCTCTCTCTCTCTCTCTCTCTATATATATATATATATATATATATATATATATATATATATATATATATATATCAAATAAATAATAGGAAAGAACAGTCAGATTTATAATTCAGAGTTCTTTAACATTTATTTTTTATTTATAAAAAGAATTGTGCTCGATATAAAGTAGAGCATAATATTATAATTATTTTTTATAATTATATTTTTTAAATAATAATTATAATATTATATATATATATATATATATATATATATATATATATATATATATATATATATATATATTTGTCTTGCAATTAAGTAATAAAAACAAAACTGCTCTCTATTAATCACCACAGAGATCCTCCCCTGCCACCCCACCTCCATCAGAATGTCTGACGCTCAACTTCTCGAGAGCACCTCTCTGCGGCTGCTCGGTCTCACATTGTCTGCTGACCTAAGATGGAACAAATACATTGAGTCAATTGCTTCATCCACCGCAAGGAAAGTTGGCTCCCTGTGCCATGCCAGGAAATTTTTCTCCTTGGAATCGATCCTTCAAATCTAAAAATCAACTCTTCGCCCTTGCATGGAGTATAGCTGCCATATATGATCTAGTGCCCGTTATGTTTGTCTCAAGGTTCTTGATAAGATCCAGAGACGGATATGCAATATAATTAGCCCTGATCTGGTATCTCGTTTGCAGTCGCTCTCTTACAGATGTGCCGTTGCCTCCTTCTGTCTTTTTTTACAAATACTTTCATGGTAACTGCTCCGATGAGCTGCTTTCGCTGGTTCCCAGACTTCATGAATTCAAGCGTCCTACGAGGCTGGCATCTCGCTCTCATACTTTCACTGTCAAAACTCCTAAATGTAGCCGTCTCTTCTACTCCAATAGCTTCATGTCTCGCACCTCTCGCCTGTGGAACTCCCTCCCCTATTCCTATTTTCCTGATAGCTATAATCTCCAACTATTCAAATGTAATGTCAATCGACATCTCCAGTTGCCTTGATCTATCCACTATCCTTCTCCTCATCCTTTCCTCTATCACTCCTTTCTGCTTTTGCTCTAAACCCACTGTAACCCCTTGCGTGCTAGTGGCTTCCAGCCTTGCTTGGGGTGAAATGCTTAAAAAGACAAAACAAAACAAGTAATTAAGTAAGTACTTAAGTAAAAGATCTGTCATGTCGCTGATTGATGTTACTTTAACTTCAGAATCCCGACACCAGAGATTCGTAGACGAACCCAGCGACAATCACTTCGTCCACTCATCAGGGGTATCAATAATTGACTCTTCATACTTCTCGATGTTTGTTTTTTACATGCACTTTTAATTTTTTCATAGTGTAGGTGTGTGTTCGTGCGTGTATGCGAGTGTGCGCGTTTGTACGCGTGGGCCCACGTGCCCGTCTGCACATATATATATATATATATATATATATATATATATATATATATAGTCGGGGTGCTCAATATAAAATCAATCAGCCAATTGATATTTGTATTAATCCTATCTATCCACTTTTATATATACATATGCTATGTTGCTGATATTTAGACCTTTCCCTAACCCTAAAACAACTTAGTAAACCTATAATATACCATATCTTAAAAGTCCATTTTATTGTATATATATATATATATATATATATATATATATATATATATATATATATATATATATATATATAGATACGGACTTTTTACATGCTAATATATGATGTACGCACTTATGAATTTGTTTTGTTATATTGATGCATTTGTAAGGAAACAGGTGATTGCAGATGAGAGAAATCGAACAACCATGCAAGCCATTGCATAGTCTGAAGAAAAATAGCTGAAATTTCATTTTTATTTTTACCCGAACAACTACTGCCTTCCCATTTTTCACTTTCTATATGTCGGCTTTTTCTTTATTAAGCTATGATGAATATCATTTGTTCAAATCTATCCATTATTTATTCATTTTATTATTTGCGTATTTTCTTGGTGATCAATCAATATTTCTTATTGTCGTCTGCTTTTTTGTAGCAATACCTCTTTCTTTCGTGTTTTTTCTACATCATTTAATTTCTGTTTCTTTTCATTCTGTTTCGTTTGGCTACTTTTCCTTTTTTTTTCTTGACATTTTATTCATTAATGTACTCGTTTTTAATCATTTTCCTTTCTTCTTATCTCTTTCCTTTTCTTCTGTCCTTTCTTTCTTTCTTTTCGCGTTTATTTTGCTATTTTTAGTTCATTTTCTTTTTTTTTCCCAGGTTTTTCCTTTAATGACGTATTCTTACAATTTTTTTTTAAATAGTCACTCAATTTAGGGGTCGTTAGAAAAGGATGCATGTCTTCACCATATTTATTTAACCTTTACAGCAGAACGATATTTAAGTAGCTGGAGATGATGCTTGTTTTCCTCATTGGTGGCTACAACCAATGCAGATATATAGATGACATTATACTTATGGCAAACAAAAAAAAATCTCAAGTATTTCTAGATAAGTTAATTGAAAAAAGTGCGACGAAACGACTAACTATTAATTGTTAGGATATGCATTGTATGCTCATTAGCAAACATAAATAGATAAGTGATCAAATATTATGTAATATCACTTCTCTTATACTGTATTGGGTGTTGGACAATTTCTTCACAGATGAAGATGAGGACTTAAGGCAATAGAGATACGGTTCTTAAAAGAATTCTGAGAATAGCATGGAAGGAACATGTGAACAATAAGAAAGTTTTAAGGAAAAATTGAATGAAAAAGACATTTTTGATTTGGACTATAAAGAGACAGTTGAAATTTCTTGAACTCATAATGAGGAAAGGAGGCTTAAAGAATTTGACACTCAAATAACATAGTGAAGGCAAGAGAAGAAACAGCAATGAGATTTTTTTAATGGATGGCAAAACATGGTCTAGGCGAGATAGCAAGGAAACAAAGATCGCTTAGTACTGTATGGGAAAGGAAGTTGTGGAGAGCTTTGAGTGATGGGACATAGAACATAAAAGAGGAAGAATAAACTTAACTATGGAATAATTATAACTGAATGATATAGAGAGATCATATAGGAATAGAATTCTAAGTGGAGTAAAAAGTTTCCTTTACCGGTTGTAAAAAAAAAAAAACTAATTCCCAAGCAGGATTAAATATTATTCACAGCCAAAGACTCAGGCACATAGCGAGAATCAAATTCACTAAAATACTGATCTCAAATACTAGCTTATTAGACATAATTGCAAATCAAAGCGAAATTTTATTTAGCCTGTCACAATGTATTAATTATCAGACACTCCTTTTAGTTTTATTAGTTTACTAGAATAGTTTACTGACATTTGCTTTACTTCCGGTAAAGTGCCCACTTCCGTTCTTTTTTGTATCCACATTTTTACTTAAGGATATGTGTCTATTTTCAAGGTTACTGCTTTCTTTCTTCAACTTACATTCGTTCATCAGTCTAAAATCTTCCTTAGCCCTAAACCTAACCCTACCTCTAATTTGTAAATCTATAATTGATTTTCATTTATATATTTTAATATTTTATCATTTTTTCTAAATAATTTTGCGTTTCTTCATTTTTGTCCCCAACTTTTCCTTATTTTTTTCATCGAAATATTTTTGTTCTGTTAAATTATCGTTGTCTGAATTAACTTTTTTAAAACCTTTTTTGCTCTACTATGAAGTTTTTCCTTGACATTATTGCATTTTTTACACAGAAAAAGAAAGAAAGAAAGAAAGAAAGAAAGAAAGAAAGAAAGAAAGAAAGAAAGAAAGAAAGAAAGAAATACATATGAGGGGTAAATAAAACCAAAATGAAGAATAATTTAAAAATATGAAGAAAGAAAGAAAGAAAGAAAGAAAGAAAGAAAGAACGCACGAAACAAAAAACGAAGAAATACAAATAATAATGTAAAAAAATCCAAATAAACAACATAAAAGTACATTAAGAAAAAGTAAAAAATAAATAAAGAATAGAATAAAAAGAATAAAATAAACGAAAGAAAGAAAGAATTGACGAAAAGAAATGAAAAGAAAAATGGAGAGAAGAAAGGAAATTTGCTTCAATTACAAAAATATTTCCCCTGAAGAATAATACAGAAACTATTTGAAATGTTGCGAAATCATCAGGCAAACTTGCTGTTGGCAGGAAACACCAGAACAGATAAAATTTTAATTTCATTACTAGCGAAGTATTTCTTAATGTTTTATTAAAAATAATTTGTTTTTGGAGAAAAAAAAAAAAAAAGAATAGATCTTGACTTTTCAAATCCGAAGGGTTATTCAATTTATTTCTTGTGGTCTTTGTAAATATAAACATTAAATCTCCATATAATCAGACGTCTTCAAGTAGTGACAGAAAAACTCCCATAAAACTTTCGGAAATACTGAAAAGACACCATACTTCAGTGAAAGATAAACATTTATTGAAGTAGGGACAGACACTGACATCTGAACGGAATGAAAAAAGAAAAATAACAAAAACAAATAATACATTGCATACACATGTTATCCTGCCATTTGAATCAGCAAGGGATTTCCGAAAAAGAGGTTATTTTATAAATAAAAAAGTAAATAAATACCTTGTCTTTATTTATTATATATATATATATATATATATATATATATATATATATATATATATGAGTGGTTGTTAAATTTCAATAGTCAGTTGTAAGATATTAATTTGTGTATACTATAAAGAATTTGAACATTGAACAGACTGTCCTAGAGCTAATTTCACACAATACCACAAATTGCTGCAAAACCAAAACATCAATATGACAATGCATGTCATGTTCTAAAACAGCCTCGTCGGATTGAGACTTCCATATGGATGTCATGCATAGCGCCAAATCTGTTTAGAAATATCTAAACTGTCAGCTGTCTACAACCGCTTCCCAAGATCAATAGTAAAAAAGGTCATGAGCAAGTGAAACCGGGGAGTCTTGAGCAAAAACATGAGAGTCTTGGCAAAGATCATCCCTCTTTGAACATTGTGAACTGGCACTACGGAATTCCAAACAAAGAACTGTACCAAATAACAGAAACCACATCACTTGAGAACTACCAACAGCAGCAACAACTAAAGTGAATAGCACATGTAACTCGAAAAGAAAGTAATGATATAATCAAAATATTAACATTCCCCAGCACTTCTCACAGAAGTTACAAAACTTCAATCGAGAGCATTACTGCTTCGTCAGTGAATGCCAATTTTGTTTCCTTGACTAATATTACCATATTGCTGTTCTTATCTTGGCTTTTATCGCAACAGTGTTTCAGCTATTGTACTGTGACCACAACTTCAGATGACATGTGGATTAAATAACCTACTTGAGATTTTGAACCAAGTTATTTATTCAACCACGGGATTAGAGCGATCAAATTACACTGTCCACTTATTGCTTTACCTATCTGTCTTTCTGAAATAAGAAACTAGTATTAATATACATTGATCTATTCCAATTAATATTCTCATCTTTTTTGCTGCAGACATATTATTTTTGTCATAGTACCGTCAAAATATCTTCACGTATCTCTTAGATTCAGCAATCATCTGTGAATTTGTAAAAGAAATCTTCTTAATCAATCTACTATTCAATTTGTATGATTCATTCTGAATGTCTAAAATTAGGACTTTTCATTATTATTAATTTGTTCTGTTCGGGCTAGCGTCCTCAAATTTAGACTGTTGCCGGATACAAAGACTGCATCCCTGCAAAATGAAAAGACTACACCCACAAAAAAATAGAAAACGGAGCCATCTCTGAAGTAAATGCTTATAGACTCTAAATAAATAACCTTAAATAATCTTATAAATAGTCTATATTTACCTATTCTGAAAAAAATGAAAGAGGAGTAGGATTGATACAAGATAAAGATATGAAGAATATGGCTCAACGACAAATGTGCAGAAATAGAAAGAATGAGTATCATAGATAAAAGAGATATGCATAAAAATGATAACTAACAGGGCAAAAATATGCCCATCAACAGAATGCATAAAATCCAAGACGAAGCGATGAGATTATAGAAAGAAAAATACTCCAGAGATGGAATTAATATATCGGAAACGAGGAAAGAAAAGAGAACAACCAGAAATACCCAGAAATATCGACGGGCCGGAAATACTAAAAAACGAAGTGGAAGCGACACTGGCTAAATTGATCAGAAACAAAGCAGCAGGGCCAGATGGAATTGTAGATTGTAATACTGGTTGCTTTAAATGATTTCGACATAGACAAGATTACAGAAAATATAAATTAAATCTACAACAGTGGGGATATACCGGAAGATCCCAGCAGATTTATTTTCATAGCACTGCCTAAGAGACCAGGCAGAAAAAAATGTGAACTCCACTGAATAATCAACCTAATGAGCCACATGAGAAAACTCAACATCCGGAACAAAGAACGGGATAATTATGCTGAGCAATAAAAATGCAGAATGACATGTACCTGTGATTTATAGATTATGCAAAGGTGTTCTATAAAGTACGCCACGAAGATCTTTTAGACATATACGGGAAGGATATTATAATAATCAAGAACCTATATTGGCATCAAACTGCCTGCATACAGGTAGAAAATAAGTTCAGCAGATAAAGAAAGGTGTGTAAAACAAGAATGTGTCTTCTCACAATGAGTAAATTCTGAGAGAATTAAAAGTCCTACCAGGATTCATTATAAGATATGCCGAGGACACATTGATTATAGCAGACACAGAAAGAAAACTACAAGACATCCTACAGAAGGCAGTGAAGGAAAGCGTGATGAAAGGACTAAGTATAAGCTACAAGAAGACAAAATGCATGATTATCAGCAAAAGTTTGAGCCCAATATGCAAATTACAGATCGGAGATACCAAAATCAAACAAATTCAAAAATATAAACATCTGAGAAGCGTTCTAACAAAGAACGGAAAGTGCGACACTGAAATCCGAAGACACATCAGGATGGCCAAAGATGCACTCCAAAAGCTAAGCAGAGTATTAAGAGACAGAAAAACTTCGTTAAAAACAAAGAAAAGAGTATTGAACTTGTTAGGTGATATCTGTCATCCTGTATGGTAGTGAATGTTGAACAATCTCCTCAAAGATGAAGAAGAGAATTGAAGCAACAGAAATGTGATGTTACAGAAAGATGCTGAGGATACCATGGAACAATGACGAGATTTTAGAGAAAACTGAAACAAAAAGGAAACTTATACTTCTGGAAAAGACAGTTGGAATTTCTAAGGCACATGGTTTGAAAAATCTGATAGTCACAGGACATATTGTTGAAAATCGGGACATATAAACAGCTATTCAAATTTAGTTACCAAAAAGAGAATTCAATGGCCCAAAAAAGTATGGATATTTGAATATTTGAGTATGGATATATTACTTTGGTAAAGTAATAGAATCATAGGTACCGAAGGATGTTGCTGCATTGCAGAGAAATAATTAAAAATCATATAATGGTAATGACATTAAAATGATCAGATGAATTGCATTGCATAGATGTCATTATCATATAAAAACGGAGAGTTTACAGATTTGGCAGTCTCACAGAATCATAAGTGTACCAAAAGATCGTTTTTGTGTGAATTTCTGCGATGAGGTAACATCATTATTTAAACTATGTATAATCCCAATATAAATAGTGTAAATACACAAAAGATCTGTTTTCTATCACAGAAAAGTCAATCAAAATTATGTAAAGATAGAAATATTCAACAGACTTGACAAAGCGTTGCAAATTACAGGTATCTAAAAAGTTGGATTGTATAGGAGAGTGCTTAATACCAAGTAAAGAGAGGAATGATCTGAAGATTAGACAAAACTAGTTAATCATATTTACCAAAGGATTTAGGTTGTATCGCAGAGAATTTTCAAGTTCATAAAGATAAGGACATATTTAGGCATCATAAATTTCTTTTTTAATCGAATTTACCCTAAGTAAGGTACTAAAGCCACTAAGAGACAAGGTGTTACTTGATGTGAAAGACTTAGAAAAGGGTAACGTTATGCAGGAGCGGGGACAATAGAAAAGAAATCAGGAAGACAGTTGACATTGCATTTAAATTTTTTAATATCAAAGTTGATTGGAAAGCATGGAGCGGGAAGAGAGTTCAACAAGAGAGAAACGCGAGAAAGGAAGCTGTTAGGATAGAACTTAGGGTTACATCCAATGAATTCAACTGTAAACTAATAAGACCTTGTTACTAATCTAGTACTGCGCTTAAATTCATAAAGTTTAAGTACCATAGCGAAGAGCAATATTTATTCTGTTATTTACACAGAAATGTGGCACAAGGCTGAAGAGGGGATTGGGGAAAGGACGGTCTTCTGTCTTAACGATAACTTAGCTAGCCACAAACACTGGCCCAATCATACAAACAATATTCCTTACACCAAAACAACACATTCTTACGTACCTTTCTTACAACAATCACCATAATACCTCACAGTCTCTATGAAAATACTAACTAGTCCCCATATGTACAATTCATTGTCTGTGAGGGGAGGGGGATAAAACAACAATTGTAAAAACTAGACCAGAGTGAAAAGCTCATCCGAACAATTACCACGAATGTATTTATAGAAAAGACACAGGGAAACAACTATACAGTGATAAAGAAAGTGATTGAAGCCGCGACGCCTTCAGGACCAATAATAGATATCAAAAGATGAATACTTTACTACAGCAATCAGTTTACATAAACCTATCGGAGCCGTCGGAGTTTCCAAAAATAAAATATTGATAATTCCGGTCAATTTAAATTCATTTTGAAATACAGCATTGTATTTGGTTATTGCAAATATTAAATTTAATCTATTAGCTTGAAATTAAAACTAAAATAAAAGCTTCAAGAAAAAAAATCATTTATACCTTAGATGTCGTTTTTTATTTTGGAGGTAGCTAAATAAATAAAAGAGTAGCAAATGAAACACTGTATAAATTACTAAAATTATCGTTTATAACAATGAGTAATTTTATTGTTATACGTTATTTATATACACACAAATATTTCAGTAAATTCTCTGTTTATAATAAACAGTATTAACAACATTTAGCGACCTTTAGAGAAATCTAAAAAAATATGCGTCCTCCGACAGGAAACGAAATTGTATCCTACACGTAAACATCATATAGACTAACGCACTATACCAGGTTAGCTACGAAGGAGCTTCTGGTTAATAAGGTCGAATTAGTGTTTTTTCGACTACAAACTTCACATGATTTCCCTCGAACGTTCATATCTGCTCGAAGCGTATCTTAACGTAAACAAGTGACGTCATATATTATGAAATGGACTAAGTCCAACAATTCTTTTAATATACTTTATTGCTATACGTGTTAAAGATTAAACAATAATATATATATATATATATATATATATATATATATATAAAAGAAAAACAGACCACTTTAAGGTACCATTATAATAATTTATTTCACCAGAGTCCTTTTAAAGGACGCCGAATCATCAGATAGCACTTCCAAAAATGAAATGAAACGAAAAATGTAATTAAAATCGTTGGGTAGTGTAAGTTTTTGTAATTTAATAGAGAGTGTAAGCGTTAAAGAGACATGGTAAAGTAGAGGGAGGGATTAATTTCATATCTCTCTCAAGTATACTTTGTATTGGGGAAGGAGGAGTGACCAGACCTTGACCTATTTAGATGGTTAACTTAACGGAAGTGATATATAGAAATGAGAGGGGAGTAGGGAGAAAAGAAAAAGGAAAAATAAAGAAGAGGGAGAGGGAAGTAAAGAGAAAGAGACTGTAATTTTAATGCTTGATAGAAATTTAGATCTCTAATCATATATATATATATTTAGATGTTTAATTATATATATATATATATATATATTAATATATTTTTATTGTTAAAAAATATATATATATATATATATATATAAGTGTGTGTGTGTGTGTGTGTGTGTGTGTGTGTGTGTGTGTGTGTGTGTGTGTGTGTGTGTGTGTGTGTGTGTGTGTAAAAATATATAGAAAATAGGAAAGAACTCGTTAGGTAAATAATCCAAAGTCTGTTTCGTATTTTTGTTATTACTATATATATATATATATATATTATTATTATTATTATTATTATTATTGATTGTGTTTTACCAAAAAATTAAAAGTAAAACTCAACGAGAGTGTTTCTGGAAGATAACGTTTGTAAGGCGAGAAGTTTTATTTAATTACAGTGCTCGATATCAAGAAATAGAACATTAAGAACAGCAAATACATTCAAATCATTTGTTCCCACTCAGATTTTGGTTTGATTTGGTTTGGTTTGTTTTACGGCATATCTACCTCAATGGGTTATTTAATGCCGACAAAATTTTTATTGCTAGTAATTTCTTTTAAAATGTATAGCTGGTAAGCTTTTTTGTTGTTGTTTTTTTTTTCAAAAATGTATAACTGGCAATATTTTTTTTTTCAAAATTGTATTACTGGTAATATTTTTTTTTTAAAAAAATGTATTACTGGTAACTTTTTTTTTTTTAAATGTATAGGTGGTATTTTTTTTTTTTTTTTTCAAAAATGTATTGCTGGTAATATTTTTTTTTTAAATATATAGCTGGTAATATTTTTCTTCAGAAATTTATTGCTGTTAATAATTTTCTTACAAAGTATTTCTGGTATTAAAACCTATTTTTACACTTTCATAGTTTTTTTACCTAAGTTTGGGGGTTAACTAATTACCCATAGCTAGGTCCCTATCAGGTGCTACCACGCCGGATCAGGTTGGACCAGGGAATACCAGCAATTAAGAGGTGGTTCCACACTCCTCAAAACCTCCCGATCAGGGACCTTGATGTTGGACGTAGTTTATCGACTTACCTAGGACTCACTCACATTTTGTTTTTAAAGAAGTGTATGACTCGGTATCTGTCTATATTTCTGAAATGGGGTATTATGTGCACTACTTACATTATTCGGACTAGTGTCCTCATCTTTGTCGCAATATTTATTGCAACGTTTTGGCCGTTGTACGCTTCGGCCTTTTTCAGGTGGTTGGAATGTATTTATTTCGCTCACCGGGGTAGACTGTTCTAGTTCCACTTGCCATGTCTAATGGATTTCAGTTATCAGTTATCTCCTGCTTAATTCCCTATCCAAGTTCTCCACCGCCTTAACCAGGTATTGGGTCCTATCACTGGATCTAACCAACGCTTTTATCCACTGTGCCATGTATGACTCGTGTAAATAAATTTAATTCTACTAGCAAGCCTACTGATGAGTGGATACCATATCTACGAAATTCCGAGTAGTGATAGTTAACTTGAAGATCTAATTTTATTTTTGAAGATTTAATTTTTTTTTATTCAGATTATTATTCACCTGCATGCATATATATAATATGCATCTGGCCCTGATGAGCAGTACTGAGCAAAACTCGGTCGATCAATGATATAAATCCATTAAACATTTATTGATTTTTTTCTTTCGTCCTCTGATAAATTTTACCGAAGCAAATGTGATTATAGAGGCGGGGTGGTGTAAGGGATAGAGACTCGGATTGAGGAATCGGGGAGCCGAGTTCAAATTCAAGTCATAATCCATTACAGTTCACTTACGTGCTATTACCCTTGGGAAAAGTATGAATACTCTTCTCCCCACCCCCAATAATCCAATGGCTTCAGAACAAAATAAAGTACGAAATCTCCACAATCATTCTTAAATAATTGATGACAGAAGCCATTGGTTTATACCAACGGCTTCCGATACTTAATGAAGAAAATATAGTTTTAAGGTATGCTA